>CM040405.1:6050609-6475276 GCA_022702515.1 Ilyophis sp. 1 JC-2022
CGAAAAATTTGTTTTTCCATAGTTCTAATAAAAATAAACTAAGACAATCGTCTGGCATGATGGGATCGGTTGAGAACGGCCTCCTTCAGTAGCCTATAGAAACAGTATGAAATACAATAAGCACGCGCTGCTCATCAAAGATGCGAGAGCAGACGATATGGTTTCTTTTTTTATATTACAATATTACAGAATATAATATGGAATATTATTACAGAATATAATATTAGGCTACAGAATTTAAAATATATAATATAATACAGAATATAATATTAGGCTACAGAATAAATAAAAAAAATGTGATCGGGTCCTCACGGGCCAATCAGTTTCACATGTGCTTACCCGAGACCCGCGGCTATTATATCAGTTCCGACCCGGACCCGTGAGACAAGTCAGAATTTTGGACCCGTGTCCGCTCGGGTCTCGGGTATTCGGGTGGACCCGTGAAGACCTCTAATTCGCGTAACCATACCGCCATCTACTGACGAGAATGAGAACATATTTTCTCCTATTGATAGCCCACAATTACATTAAAATAGTTTGTAGATGAGCTGTATTTAATGTCTAATGAAATACAATGAACAGCACCACCTGAACTATGGATCATGAAGAAGCATGTAAATTAATTAACCAAGTCTATGTGGAGACATGCATGCACAATAGGCTAGACGCAAGCACATTCTAGCTGAAAGAAAGACATACAGCCCAAATAGTTAGTACAGCCTAAAAAAAGGGAAATACGCGAACAGTTTTTCTTTTGCCATGACATTTGTGAAAGACAAACCAGAGCGTTGCAGCGAGGGACGCTATAGCAGGCAACAACAGTAAACAACTTTCTTGTTCAATCTGTGCTTTACTCCAGTTTGACTTTCACAAATGTCATGGCAAAAGAAAAACTGTTCGCGTAGCTCGAAGCGTCCACGTTCGCGTATTTGCCAGAGGTAGGCTATGTTTCGGCCCTAACGTTGGCTAACAAGCTTAATTGGACAACGCATATTTCCCAGAAATCTTAGCCAGAAAGAAAACAATAAATAGCCTACTACTAAGAAATTAGCCTACCAGAGATTATTTTTCTTATTAATATTATAATTAAAAGTGTTTGCCGTAAACTACATTGTCTGCAGACTAGTGTAGGCATGTTCCGAGGCGATTGTAATTTTTCTAAGTGACTAACCATGACACTGATATGTTTGGGAAATTAAAGGTTTATAAATGCGATTTCTTCAGCTCTTTCAGCTTCTAATAGGCTATCATTCATTTGAATGTTTTATTGTAAATTCTTAATTGTTCTAGTAGTTCATTTTATGGTGACATTATGTTATGTGTGAAAAGGATAAACTGAACAGAGCTGACGAGAAGAAATTAATGAAGACATAATAAAGAAATGTTGGCCGGCGAGTGTTGAGAGTTCGGTTTCCAGTGAGTCATGACCGCAAGAGCAAAGCAGACAAATGTTTTTTGTCGGAATTTGTGTGAGATTAACACATGTAGCCAATTGCACAGTGATTTATATAATTTTTTTTTTACATTAATGCAACAACGCGATGTTAACCAGATGATATTCTGCGTTAAAACTTTTTTCTTTGCTTGACAAATGGCCATCGTAGCTAGCCTGCATTCTGCCGTGGTGTCCAGTGACTGAATTGAAAGTGAAACATTGAACGGTTAATATTTGAAACGTTGCCTTTGCAATAAAAATACGTTTGTTAATGTGAAAATAATAACAGTGTAATAAATCAAAAGTATTTAACAGTTGCACATTGTTTTTGTCGAAAATAAACTTGTGCCCTGTTCAGCTCGAACCCCCAATCCTCTGTTTAGCGATTTTATTGGCGGTTGGCAAACCGGAGAGCATGCTGGATGTTTATGGCAAGCCGTTTTAACATTTATTCCTCGAGACTTACTAGTAACTATTCATTAGATACTAGTACTTATTCTTTAGTTACTAGTAACTATTCCAATAGTTACTAGTATCTATTTCAATTTTGATAGTAACTATTCATTAGATACTAGTACTTATTCTTTAGTTACTAGTAACTATTCCAATAGTTACTAGTATCTATTTCAGTTTTGATAGTAACTATTCATTAGATACTAGTACCTATTCTTTAGTTACTAGTAACTATTCCAATAGTTACTAGTATCTATTTCAGTTTTGATAGTAACTTTTCATTAGATACTAGTACTTATTCTTTAGTTACTAGTAACTATTCCAATAGTTACTAGTATCTATTTCAGTTTTGATAGTAACTATTCATTAGATACTAGTACTTATTCTTTAGTTACTAGTAACTATTCCAATAGTTACTAGTATCTATTTCAGTTTTGATAGTAACTATTCATTAGATACTAGTACTTATTCTTTAGTTACTAGTAACTATTCCAATAGTTACTAGTATCTATTCCATTTTTACTAGTAAGAAATTGAGATTTTTTGCTATTGAATTCTATGGGGCTCTGCGGTTCAGATATCAACTATTTGCTTCTGACTAGTAACTATTCCAATAGTGACTAGTATCTATTTCAGTTTTACTCGTAACTATTCATTAGATACTAGTACTTATTCTTTAGTTACTAGTAACTATTGAATAGTTACTAGTAACTAAAGAATAAGTACTAGTATCTAATGAATAGTTACTATCAAAACTGAAATAGATACTAGTAACTATTGGAATAGTTACTAGTAACTAAAGAATAAGTACTAGTATCTAATGAATAGTTACTATCAAAACTGAAATAGATACTAGTAACTATTGGAATAGTTACTAGTAACTAAAGAATAAGTACTAGTATCTAATGAATAGTTACTATCAAAACTGAAATAGATACTAGTAACTATTGGAATAGTTACTAGTAACTAAAGAATAAGTACTAGTATCTAATGAATAGTTACTATCAAAATTGAAATAGATACTAGTAACTATTGGAATAGTTACTAGTAACTAAAGAATAAGTACTAGTATCTAATGAATAGTTACTAGTAAGTCTCGAGGAATAAATGTTAAAACGGCTTGCCATATCGGCAAGCCGTTTTAACATTTATTCCCATTGCCGGACCCTGCTGTGTGCCGAGTCGACCACTGGGTGGCTTCTCGCTTGCAATTCAATACAATTTTACAGTATGCCAAGTCTATTCCAAAGTCCAAAATCGGCAGAAATCCTAGCAGGGAAATATAGTGATGTTTTCACAACGAAACATAAGTTATGCTTGCACAAATATACAGCTTTTCATACCCGAGAAAGAACGGAAGAAATCCGTTATAAAATAGCCTAGGGCCTACAATAGACGAATGCACTGCACTATTATATTACGACTAAAAGGCCTAAAAACTACATCTTTAGCTTATATTAGACTAATAAACGCAACAAGGTGATAATCAATCATGTTAGTCTGATTACAACATTAAGATAGCCTACTTATAAGGCTATAGGGCAATAACATTAACGAAATGCAACAAGTACAGCTTTATTCAGCCAACGGTGGATCCACAGTTAACGTGCAACATAACACTTGCATTCTTCAAAAATTTGGATAAATATTAGTAATATAATAATAATAATAATGAAGAAGAAATGGGCTACAGATCGTAAATTAGCCTACGCATGGCAAATTGTAGCCGACAAAATAGCCTGAAATCGAAAACCAATAGGCTAAAAACCAAGCCGATGAAACTAAAACCATGAGCCTTTATTTAAAAGTGTTTGCCGTAAACTACATTGTCTGCAGATTAGTGTAGACTACAGGCATGTTCAGAGGCTATTGTAATTTTTTTAAGTGACTAACCATGACACTGTTATGTTTGGGGAATTAAAGGTTTATAAATCCGGTGTCTTCAGCTGTTGCAGCTTCTAGCAGGCTATCATTAATTTTTAATTGTAAATTCTTAATTGTCCTAGTAGTTAATTTCATGGTGACATTATGTTATGTGTGAAAAGGATAAACTGAACAGAGCTGACGAGATAACATAATAAAGAAATGTTGGCCGGCGAGTGTTGAGGGTTCGGTTTCAACACTGAGTCATGACCGCAAGAGCAAAGCAGACAATGTTTTTTGTCGGAATTTGTGTGAGATTAACATGTAGCCAATGGCACAGTTATTTATATATATTTTTTTACATTAATGCAACAACGCGATGTTAACCAGATGATATTCTGCGTTAAAACTTTTTTCTTTGCTTGACAAATGGCCATCGTAGCTAGCCTGCATTCTGCCGTGGTGTCCAGTGACTGAATTGTTTCACGTGATGTCAGTGTCCGTCTGACTTTCAGCATTTCGCTGTAGTACAAGTGAAACATTGAACAGTTAATATTTGAAACGTTGCCTTTGCAATAAACATACGTTTATTAATGTGAAAATAATAACAGTGTAATAAATCAAAAGTATTTAACAGTTGCACATTGTTTTTGTCGAAAATAAACGTCTGCCCTGTTCAGCTCGAACCCCCAATCCTCTGTATAGCGATTTCATTGGCGGTCGGCAAACCGGAGAGCATGCTGGATGTCTGCCTCATGTTTATGCATTCACTCATTTGAATGAAGATATCTCCAAATTAAGATATCTCCAAATATATTTTTACTAGTTGTTATTCGAGTTGAGGATATCTCCAATTTAATAGATACTAGTTGTTATTCCGATCTAGATATCAACTATTTGCTTCTGACTAGTAACTATTCCAACAGTGACTAGTATCTATTTCAGTTTTGATAGTAACTATTCATTAGATACTAGTACTTATTCTTTAGTTACTAGTAACTATTCCAATAGTTACTAGTATCTATTTCAGTTTTGATAGTAACTATTCATTAGATACTAGTACTTATTCTTTAGTTACTAGTAACTATTCCAATAGTTACTAGTATCTATTCCATTTTTACTAGTAAGAATGTTAATTGAACTATCAAATAGTCATTTTGACTAGTCATTACCGATGACGAGTAAAACAGAAATAGTTACTATCAAAACTGAAATAGATACTAGTAACTATTGGAATAGTTACTAGTAACTAAAAAATAAGTACTAGTATCTAATGAATAGTTACTATCAAAACTGAAATAGATACTAGTAACTATTGGAATAGTTACTAGTAACTAAAGAATAAGTACTAGTATCTAATGAATAGTTACGAGTAAAACTGAAATAGATACTAGTCACTATTGGAATAGTTACTAGTCAGAAGCAAATAGTTGATATCTGAACCGCAGAGCCCCATAGAATTCAATTGCAAAAAATCTCAATTTCTTACTAGTAAAAATGGAATAGATACTAGTAACTATTGGAATAGTTACTAGTAACTAAAGAATAAGTACTAGTATCTAATGAATAGTTACTATCAAAACTGAAATAGATACTAGTAACTATTGGAATAGTTACTAGTAACTAAAGAATAAGTACTAGTATCTAATGAATAGTTACTATCAAAACTGAAATAGATACTAGTAACTATTGGAATAGTTACTAGTAACTAAAAAATAAGTACTAGTATCTAATGAATAGTTACTAGTAAGTCTCGAGGAATAAATGTTAAAACGGCTTGCCATAGACATCCAGCATGCTCTCCGGTTTGCCAACCGCCAATAATCGCTATACAGAGGATTGGGGGTTCGAGCTGAACAGGGCAGACGTTTATTTTCGACAAAAACAATGTGCAACTGTTAAATACTTTTGATTTATTACACTGTTATTATTTTCACATTAATAAACGTATGTTTATTGCAAAGGCAACGTTTCAAATATTAACTGTTCAATGTTTCACTTGTACTACAGCGAAATGCTGAAAGTCAGACGGACACTGACATCACGTGAAACAATTCAGTCACTGGACACCACGGCAGAATGCAGGCTAGCTACGATGGCCATTTGTCAAGCAAAGAAAAAAGTTTTAACGCAGAATATCATCTGGTTAACATCGCGTTGTTGCATTAATGTAAAAAATATATATAAATAACTGTGCCATTGGCTACATGTGTTAATCTCACACAAATTCCGACAAAAAACATTGTCTGCTTTGCTCTTGCGGTCATGACTCACTGTGGAAACCGAAACCTCAACACTCGCCGGCCACATTTCTTTATTATGTTATCTCGTCAGCTCTGTTCAGTTTATCCTTTTCACACATAACATAATGTCACCATAAAATTAACTACTAGGACAATTAAGAATTTACAATTAAAAATTAATGATAGCCTGCTAGAAGCTGCAACAGCTGAAGACACCGAATTTATAAACTTTTAATTCCCCAAACATAACAGTGTCATGGTTAGTCACTTAAAATTACAATAGCCTCCGAACATGCCTGTAGTCTACACTAATCTGCAGACAATGTAGTTTACGGCAAACACTTTTAAATAAAGGCTCATGGTTTTAGTTTCATCGGCTTGGTTTTTAGCCTATTGGTTTTCGATTTCAGGCTATTTTGTCGGCTACAATTTGCCATGCGTAGGCTAATTTACGATCTGTAGCCCATTTCTTCTTCATTATTATATTACTAATATTTATCCAAATTTTTGAAGAATGCAAGTGTTATGTTGCACGTTAACTGTGGATCCACCGTTGGCTGAATAAAGTTGTACTTGTTGCTTTTCGTTAATGTTATTGCCCTATAGCCTTATAAGTAGGCTATCTTAATGTTGTAATCAGACTAACATGATTGATTATCACCGTGTTGCGTTTATTAGTCTAATATAAGCTAAAGATGTAGTTTTTAGGCCTTTTAGTCGGTAATATAATAGTGCAGTGCATTCGTCTATTGTAGGCCCTAGGCTATTTTATAACGGATTTCTTCCGTTCTTTCTTGGGTATGAAAAGCTGTATATTTGTGCAAACATAACTTATGTTTCGTTGTGAAAACATCACTATATTTCCCTGCTAGGATTTCTGCCAATTTTGGACTTTGGAATACTGTCAAATTGTATTGAATTGCAAGCGAGAAGCCACCCAGTGGTCGACTCGGCACACAGCAGGGTCCGGCAATAGGAATAAATGTTAAAACGGCTCGCCGATATGGCAAGCCGTTTTAACATTTATTCCTCGAGACTTACTAGTAACTATTCATTAGATACTCGTACTTATTCTTTAGTTACTAGTAAATATTCCTCATTAATATTTAGCAGCCAATTTACAATTTACGTAGATATCACGTTGTCAATGTACTAGTACTTACTGGGTTGGAGATATCTTTCGTCTGAATAGCTACTAGTAACTAAAATATAAGGACTAGTATCTAAAAATATTGTACTAGTAAAAATGGAATAGTTACTAGTAACTATTGGAATAGTTACTAGTAACTAAAAAATAAGTAGCCTACTAGTATCTAATTAATAGGTACTATCAAAACTGAAATAGATACTAGTAACAATTGGAATAGTTACTAGTAACTAAAGAATAAGTACTAGTATCTAATGAATAGTTACTAGTAAAACTGATAGATACTAGTAACTATTTGAATAGTTACTAGTAACTAAAGAATAAATACTAGTATCTAATGAATAGTTACTAGTAAGTCTCGAGGAATAAATGTTAAAACGGCTTGCCATAATCGTGGTTACCACGGCTCTGGCTCTGACTCTGCCTGCTTTCTACTACAGCCGGGAGCCGTGTCACTAGTTGTAACCTTGGTTGAGCAGCAGTAGTGATGCGCCCAATAAAATAGGTCGCACGAATCTGTTTTATAATAATTTAAGAATACATTTTAATTTGATCTTACAATGTTGCGCACATTTTTGTGAATGAGATAATCGTTCCAAAATGATTATTACTGGGCTACTGCTAGTGGTTAAAAGATGTACCTTCAGTCGCCTCCTACCCAACTCTGATCAGCACGAAATCAACTCTACTCAGAGCCGTGAACCGCGGCATTATCCCACGGCTCCAGGGTCGTGACACAAACCAAACTCCTTTAGTTTTAACAGAGAGCAAATGTTAATTAATAATCGGGTTTAGCCTACTCAGCGTCGGATCGACCAGAAACCTTGACAAAAGTATTCTGTTATATCGAATGATAGTCCGAGACGCCTACTTTGTCTTACGAAATTATTACATGTGGCTGTTTGCAACCGAATTGCAGTATAAAACAGTATTAATATGCGAATGTGTTCAGCAAATGGGCTACTTCTTATTTAAAGTGGTGGCATTTTTATTTTAGAACTCGTGACCAACACAATAGTGAACAGATAAATACAATTTGATATAATAGAATAGGCTAAATATTTAGCCTAATGGTTCAAATAAACATACTTTATGATGTCCAAATAAATCTTTACCAAATCTACTATTTAAAACTAATAAACGAAACGGGATCCTGTACACACACGCATCAAGAGCTGGCTTGTTTGTCGGATTTGGTTGGCTATCTCTTCGACACAGCCATCTATCCACCATATGTTCAGTAGGCTACTGGATTCTAGGATCTGACAAAAAATAAGATTTATATTTGCATAGACTAATAAAATGGCTATAGCCTATGCAAATATATCCAAACCATTCAATGTCTATCTTTAGATATATTGTGGCGATCCGGGGCGATTGCGAGTAACGGGGATCGTTGTGCATGTCAACTGTTGTGTTCAAATGTAATGACGTGTGCAGTAGCAATTGGCAGTTGACCTTTGAATGACCAGCAGGAGTTCAACCAGGTCCGCGTTAGAGACCGTTTGTTGATTGACGTATGACAGAGTGAATTACGTGTGATTGGTTGGGGTGAGCTGCAGGGCACCTATCAAGGGCCGCCTTTGTTAAGCATGTTTATTTGCATAGAGGGGCTATAAAGCTGGCTGCGATCCAGCAAGCGAGGTCTATTCTAACTGTTAACTGGAGAAGAAGGAACTAAGAGATTGTGCTCTTACTCAATAAACTATTTGAATCAAGAATACCTGACTCCGACTCCATGGCTCGCCACAATGATGTCAGAAGCGGGATGATCTGGGAACAGATCCGCGACCTAGAGCGTCAGGTGACCAAGCAGATGGACGTTATCGCAGGAGCGTCTGCGAAGCGGCCCACGAATAGACCCGGAGGAAAACCCGAAGGAGCCAGCGCAACAAGACCGGAGCGAGAGAGGCCGAGTACAGACCAGGCGGAGGTGCCCGCGCTGGTGGCTGACCCCGCGGCCGGAAATGAAGCGCAAGTAGGTCGGCCGGAAGCCAACGAGGTCGCCCCTGCTTCCAGGCCGAGCCAGACAGCGGCGCCGGCGCGGCGACCGACTACACCGATAAAGGCGGTGATTAAGCTACCCCGTTACACGGGAAAGGGTGAGCTAGAGTCGTACCAAAGCCAGGTACGATTCGCGGCTAGCTACAATGGCTGGGACGAGAGCCAGACGGCCACCCACTTAGCGTTAGCCCTGGAGGGCGAGGCCTGCCAGGTGCTGCTAGACCTGGACAGCGCCGAACCACTGACGCTACCGGCACTGATGACAGCGCTGGAACGTCGGTTCGGACAGCGGCAATTCCTAGAGGTGAGCCGGGAGAAGCTCGCCAAGCGACGGCGGACCGGAGCAGAGAGCCTCAGCGTCCTCGCCGCCGACATCAGGCTGTTAGCCCGCCGCGGCTACCCTCAACTCGATAACGCAGGCCAGCAGGAGCTAGCCTGCCAGACCTTCACACAGGCCCTCACTCCGGAGCGCCTACAACAACAGGTCCGCATTGCTAAACCGGAGTCCCTGGACGCAGCGCTTCGTGAGGCCGAGCGACTGGAGCTCATCTTGGGCACCACGCCAAACGGGACCCCGGCTAACAAGCCCCGGGTCCGAGCTGCCGACTGCGAGGACGGCGGAGAGGTGAGATGGGTGCAACGGAACCAAAACCGACCGCGGCAGCGACCGGAACGGGAGCGACGCTGCTTCCGGTGCAACGAACCGGGGCATTTCGCACGCGACTGTACTGCCCCTGCGCCAAAAGCGAGAGCTCCACAGCCGACGGGAAACGACGACGGGACGGCCCAATGAGGAGACCGCCGCCCCATGCTACACTCCTCCTCAACCAGACCTGGGCCCAGACCAGCACTCACGCGTCCAGGCTGCCCATCCTAGCGAAAGCAAAAATTCCGAGAGCAAAAGTTCCGTTTGATGTTCTTTTAAGAGCAGAGGAACAGGCCCACGAGGCCGAGCCCCGTATTGGCAGACTGGGGACGAAGACCGGGCTGTACTTGCCTTGCAGTTTGGACGGACAAGCCTGCTGGGCGCTGGTCGACACCGGAGCCACTATTTCCCTGGTAAGGCCGGGGGTACTTCGGGGTACCAGCGGGCTGCTTTCAGGTGCATGGACCCCTACCTCTACCCAGCTAACCTCCGTCACTGGGCAGAAGATGGGCATGCGTGGTAGTAAACAGTTACAAGTGTGTGCAGGAGCCCAGCGAGTGAAACACGAGTTTTGGTTAGCAGAGATAAAAGATGCATGCATTATCGGTTTAGACTTGTTAGCGTTGTGGGGAACTAGCATAAATGTGATAGCCGAGACGATAACTATTGGTACTGAAACGCTGGGCCTCCGATCAAAATGTGAATTACAAGCAGCCCGCCGAACTGAATGCCCTGGGGTGCCCCCCAAACACTGTCGCCCCAATTCTGTGCTTGCTATGGCCACCGCTGTTTCGCCGCTCGTTACCGTGGTACCACCTCAGGTTGCAGTACCACCGCAGACGGGCGGGCTAGCCTCAGCTACCCAGCCCTCTGCGGGGGTGCTGCAAGCCGTCCTAGCATTATGGACGCGCAGCAGCAAAGGGCTCACACCGCAGCAGAGCCAGCAGCTTAAAGCCCTGCTTGTCCGTTACACTCACCTATTCGCTGTGCGGGACGAGGAATGCACACAGACCGAGCTGGTTCAACACCAGATTGATACTGGCTCGGCTGTGCCCATTCGGCTACGTCCGCACCGGCTGTCTCTAGCCAAGCGACAGGTGGCGGAGGACAAGATAAGGGAGATGGCAGCTGCGGGCATTATCGAGCCCTCTGAAAGCCCATGGGCGGCCCCTGCTGTCCTGGTTAAAAAGAAGGACGGGGAGTGGCGTTTTTGTGTAGATTATAGGCGTCTTAATCAGATCACCAAGAAAGACGCCTATCCACTTCCCCGTATTGACGAGGCCTTAGACCATATCGCGGGGTCCAGTTGGTTTAGCTCGCTGGACCTCCGCAGTGGCTATTGGCAGGTGAGGCTGTCCCCGGAAGCGAGGGCAAAATCAGCTTTCACGATAGGGCAAGGGTTGTGGCAGTTCCGGGTCATGCCGTTCGGGCTCTGTAACGCCCCTGCCACTTTTGAGCGACTGATGGAGCGGGTGCTGTCGTCCGTCCCGCGGAGTTCCTGTGTCGTGTACCTGGACGACCTCCTAGTACACGCCAGCGACTTCGAGCAAGCCCTCGCTCACCTAACTGACGTGCTTACGGAGATTGGCCGGGCTGGGCTACGGCTCAATCCTAAAAAGTGTCAGCTGCTCCGGAGGGAGACAGCTTTCCTGGGGCACGTCGTTAGCGAGCAGGGTGTAGCCACTGACCCAGCTAAGGTGGCTTCTGTGCGGGAATGGCCGACGCCTAGCAATGTGGGTGAGCTGCGGAGCTTCTTGGGACTAGTGTCGTACTACAGACGCTTTGTCTTGAGCTTCGCCACCCTGGCTAGTCCGCTTCATCGCTTGACGAATAAAGGTCAACAGTTCGAGTGGACAGGGGACTGCCAGAATGCTTTTGACCAGTTGAGAGACGCCCTAACGGCGGCTCCCATTCTAGCATATCCGGATGTCGCACGACCATTCATCGTCGACACGGACGCTAGCAATGTCGGAGTCGGGGCCGTGCTCTCCCAGGTGGGACCAGACGGGGAACGAGCGGTAGCCTACTACAGTAGCGCGCTGAGCAAGGCAGAGCGAAACTACTGCGTGACTCGGCGCGAGCTGTTAGCGGTGGTCAAAGCGGTTCGCCATTTTCGCCCGTACCTGCAAGGCTGCCATTTCCTTATTAGGACAGATCACGCGTCACTAACCTGGCTTTTAAATTTTAAAGATCCGGAGGGCCAGGTAGCCCGCTGGCTCGAGCTGTTGCAGGAGTACGATTTCCAGATTCAGCACAGGCCCGGAAAGCTGCATGGTAATGCAGATGCGCTTTCCCGGAGGCCCTGTGCAGAGCTGGACTGTAGGCCTTGCACTAAAGCCGAGCAGCGAGAGCAGGTGACGGAGATAGCATGCCCAGTTCGGGCTATAGAAGGTGAGGTTGGATGGTTGCCTTTTAGCCAGCAGGACCTGCGCCTAGCGCAGGAGGGCGACGGCGAGCTGCAGCAGGTGCAGCGCTGGATCGCGGCAGGTACACGGCCTGCATGGGGGGAAGTGTCGGCTAGTAGCCCAGCGGTTAAGGCTTATGTGAGTCAGTGGGGGAGCCTGACGTCGCAGGGTGGGCTACTCTATCGGCGGTGGCAGGCCCCCGGTTCCGACCAGGATCTCCTCCAGCTGCTGGTGCCCCGTGCGCTCCGCCCCCAGGTACTTGGACTGATGCATGGCTCTGTGGGGGCGGGGCACTTTGGCATCAGCAAGACTTTGCACCGACTGCGGAGGAGGTTCTACTGGCCTGCCTGCCGCCGGGACGTGGAGCTGCACGTCCACTGCTGCGACGCCTGCACGGCCAAGAAGGGGCCGACGCAGCGGTCGCAGGCCCCCCTTCAGCGGTACGTAGTGGGGGCTCCTATGGAACGGGTCGGGGTAGACATCTTAGGGCCTTTCCCCGTCACTGAGTCCGGCAACCGCTACGTGCTTGTGGCCATGGACTACTTTACCAAGTGGCCCGAGGCGTACGCGGTGCCGGACCAATCAGCGGACACGACGGCGGAAAGGCTCGTGACAGAGATGTTCGCCCGGTTCGGGGCCCCCGAGGAGCTGCACAGCGACCAGGGGCGAAATTTCGAGTCGCGGGTGCTGGCAGCTGTGTGTACGCGGCTGGGAGTGGCCAAGACCCGCACTACGGCGTTGCATCCCCAGAGCGATGGACTGGTTGAACGCTTTAATAAAACCCTGGCCACCCAGTTAGCCATTCTAGCTAGCCAGCACCAGCGAGACTGGGACTGCCATTTGCCCTTGGTCCTGTGGGCCTACCGCTCCGCCGTGCAGGAGAGCAGCCAGTGCTCCCCCGCTGCACTCATGTTCGGGCGAGAGCTAAGGACGCCCGTTGATTTGGTGTTCGGAGCCCCGCCCGGATCCACGGAGCACCACCAGTCGGAGGCCGGGTACGCACGGGCTTTGATCGAGCGCCTGGAGACCGCCCACAGCTTTACCCGCCAGGCCCAATCCACCGCGAGCTTCAAGCAAAAGCGAGCGTATGATGTGCGCTGTCGGGGACAGCCTTTCACCCACGGAGACAAGGTATGGATCTATTGTCCGATCCGTAAGAAGGGTCTGTCCCCGAAGTTGCAGTCGCATTGGCGGGGCCCTGGTGAAGTGGTGGGCCGGCTGAGCGAGGTGGTCTATCGAGTGCGCATGCCCGGCCGAAGGAAACTGGTGGTGCTTCACCGGGACCGTCTAGCTCCTTACCGGCCGCTGTTGGATGGTGTTGAGGAGGGGATGGGCGTCGGCGAGGATCAGCCCGCTTTACGTGCGCCCACCCCTCCTCCACCAGAAAACCCAGCGACAGCTGAGGGCCCTTCTCGCCCACGGAGAACTCCTGCCCGTTTCCGGGACGGTGTTGAGGAGGGGATGGGCGTCGGCGAGGATCAGCCCGCTTTACGTGCGCCCACCCCTCCTCCACCGGAAAACCCAGCGGCAGCTGAGGGCCCGAATCGCCCTTTTCGCCAACGGAGGACTCCTGCCCGTTTCCGGGACTTTGTACGTGAGTGCGGACAGTTAAAGGGGTCGCAAGGGACTGCTGACCCCTTAGGTGGGGGCAGTGTGGCGATCCGGGGCGATTGCGAGTAACGGGGATCGTTGTGCATGTCAACTGTTGTGTTCAAATGTAATGACGTGTGCAGTAGCAATTGGCAGTTGACCTTTGAATGACCAGCAGGAGTTCAACCAGGTCCGCGTTAGAGACCGTTTGTTGATTGACGTATGACAGAGTGAATTACGTGTGATTGGTTGGGGTGAGCTGCAGGGCACCTATCAAGGGCCGCCTTTGTTAAGCATGTTTATTTGCATAGAGGGGCTATAAAGCTGGCTGCGATCCAGCAAGCGAGGTCTATTCTAACTGTTAACTGGAGAAGAAGGAACTAAGAGATTGTGCTCTTACTCAATAAACTATTTGAATCAAGAATACCTGACTCCGACTCCATGGCTCGCCACAATATGAATATAACTGACTCGGACCTGATTCTTCAAAACGAACGGTAAGAGCCCACTCAAAAAAAGAGCAGAACTGCCCATCACTAGTGTGAACAGCTATTTGCGTGAAGGCTCTTTAGTAGTGATGGGCAGTACGTGTACGAACGAATCTTTTTGAACGAATCTTTAAAGTGAACTGAGTGTACCGGATCATCACTCTCAATGATTCGTTAATATGCGTGCGTGCGTGCGCGTCAGCCAACGTCATGGCTAAATTTCGGGCCTGATAGTTGGAATGAAACATCAAAATATATAACGAAAGGAAAGGCTTCCTCTTGCAAGTTATCACAATTCAGTGAGAACAGGTGGGATTTTCAAATGAACTGTAGCGAACTCCACAGACTACTCCTACTACCACAGTTCAGTGAGTCCTACTGAATTGACTAGCGTATATGAACTGCTGACTACCGCACCGCAGTATCCTACAACTGAATCAGTTACACTCTGCATAGGCTACGGGCTACTCGGTAGCCTAATAAATTACTTGGCAACAAATGGCGGGAGTATTAGTAAAATAATATAGCCCAGTCAACTGTTTTTTGGCACAGTTTCACATTTAAAAAAATATACCCTGCAATCTTACAAAATGATCGGAACCTGTCTGGCATCTGACGTCCACCCAAGGTAACGTTACCGAAAGCAAAACGGTTCAAGCATTTCTAATCAAAATCGCATGGGCTACTGTAGGCTATATTGTACATTTTCCATGTGGGACTATTCTGTGACTATCAAACTAAAAGCCTACTGATGAACTGGGTGATTCAGACCACTCGGCTACATCAGTGCACCGAGCTCAACCCTTTGTATAAGGGCTTCCCCCGTAGATGACTGAACATCAACATTCAATTTGGGAGAGAAAAAAAATCCTCTGCTTTAAAAAAAAAAGAAAAAAAGGATAAACTATGGCCCTTGTCACCCTTTTGACAACTTTACCATTTGAAAACGCAATTTTTTACAATGGGCTACTTACCACGAAATGGTCAGAACTGGAGAACACACAAATTGTCATGTCATATTTCCGTAGCTTCTAATCCATATTTAAAACGCTCACCTGGAGCGGCCATATAGTAGTTTAATCCAGAAAACTATACAACTACAAGGACAAAATAAAAAGTTCATATGAGGTTTATAGAAAAAGTTAATATTTTTTTACTTGCAGTGCTTTTGACTGGAATCATTTTGGACAATACCTACGAATGATATACTGAACTACGAGTAGCTATAGTGAACTGAACATGCATGCTGTTGGAATATTCGTGCGCTTAAGCAACTGACCCCAGTGAACGAATCACATAGTCAGTGACTAGAATTTTTGTACTGAACGAGTCGAATCAGTAAAGTGATTCGTAATTTTCACCACTCATCTTTAGTGTCAACTGTTCGTTTAGTTTAACAGCCTAAAAGTCAATCTTTCGGACGTTGTTTCAGTGGTGGAAAAACATCAAATAATCTATCTAAAAAAAAAAAGGGAATGACTTTCTATATGAAGTAACCATCTAACGTTAGCAAATTGCTATCTTGCTTTTATCGCAGTTAGCTAAGTAAAGAATATCTATTCATCATATTTTGAGGAAGCGCTGCCATTGTTTACGTAGGCTAAACATAAAGCCTATAGCCTATATATATTTTAATTATTTAATATATAACTTGTATATAATATATAATTTTATATGAATATGAAAGCAGTCAATTTCATATCATACATATGGCACAAGATGTTGTGGAGTGGAAAAACTTAACATAGTTGAAATATTACAAGCGGTAATACTTATATATCGAGGAGGAATTCTTCACCTTACTGAGCAACTGTGCGTATATTGTAGTTCATTGCAAACCTATAGTGACACAACTAAACTTTCTGTTGCACTTGGTCGTCCTTTATTGTTTCAAGCATCAGATGAGACGTGTAAAACACTGTTGAGTAGCTTATAATGTCCTCTATTGGATAACAAAAATTGTCAAACAAACCAGAATGAAGGCGGTGTTTTTATTTCTGAAACGGATTGTCCAAGAAAATAAATGACCACTGAATCTTGAAAGGGACTTCGATCTGCATACAATGAATGGTAGGATTGTTTATTATTTCATATTTAGTAGCAGATATTGATAGTAGAATAAAGTAGTATAATTAGCACGGCTGTCAGTCAGGCATCTGCAGGACTGCAGAGTGTAAAGAATGTGTCAGCTGCTGCAGTAGGACCGGTTGTATTAAGGCTAAATCCCTTCCCCTGTTTCCCTCCAGGAGCTGCACTTCTGCACACCTTTGAGCAGCAGTATGATGCAGGCAGGAGTCTGTCTGAGACAGGGCACAGAGACAACACTACCAGAGCTCACCGAGCAGCACAGGATCAGACAGAAAGAAGAGGAACTCAGTGGACTGGAGTCTGTCCACATGGCAGAGACAAAGACGGTGTGTGCTGCACCAGGACTCAACACACTGGAGCCAGAGTGTGTTACAGCAAGCAATGGGGTCAGTGGTGTACACCACACACACACATCACTGATTAAAATAGAAACTGATCTGGGCTACACTCACAATGGGGACCTTATTAAGACAGAGAGCCTAGACTTTACAGAGCTGGGATATGTAACCCATCTGCATCCTGACCCAATCAAAACAGAGGCTTATGATGGAGGATACCTTAAGGCAGAACACATCAGTGACCTGCAGGATATTAAATGTGTTGATATTAAATCTGATCAAATTAAGTCTAAATCCAATGAAAGTTTTGTGAATAATCTCATGAATACTGTGATGAATGGAGCTGATGTTGATTACAAAGACCAGACTGAACCATGGCGATGTGCAGGAGAGCCGAACACGAACTGTAAAAAAGAATTGAATTATCTGCCGACCCAATGTGGGGACTTAAATCATCACTGTAACATAAATAATGAGAATAACGACACCAGAATTGTGAAGAAATGTACAAAGAGTAGCAACAAACATATAAATGATCAGAGAATGAATATGAGAATTGAACCCATTATAATTAATTCAAGTAAAAACCCAAGTTTTTTAAATTTCATTCAACAGAAAACAAGTAATAGAAATAAAGGTGAAATTAATGCAGGTGATAATACCATATCTGAATTAAGTACACTGAGAATTCATACAGATGAAAAGGGCTACACATGTTCTCAGTGTGGGAAGTGCTTTTCCACATTACAAAATCTAAATGGACACCTGAGAATTCATACAGGTGAAAAGCCACACATGTGTACACAGTGTGAGAAGTGTTTTAATACCAAATATGATTTAAAAATACATTTTAGAATTCATACAGGTGAAAAGCCTTACAAGTGTACACAGTGTGAGAAGTGTTTTAATACCAAATATGATTTAAAAATACATTTTAGAATTCATACAGGTGAAAAGCCATACAAGTGTACACGGTGTGAGAAGTGTTTTACTACCAAATATTATTTAAAAATACATTTTAGAATTCATACAGGTGAAAAGCCATACAAGTGTACACAGTGTGAGAAGTGTTTTCGTGTAATGTCTTCTTTAAATACACACGTTATAATTCATACAGGTGAAAAGCCATACAAGTGTACACGGTGTGAGAAGTGTTTTAATACCAAATATGATTTAAAAATACATTTTAGAATTCATACAGGTGAAAAGCCATACAAGTGTACACAGTGTGAGAAGTGTTTTAGTACCAAATATAATTTAAATACACACCTGAGAATTCATACAGGTGAAAAGCTGTACAAGTGTACACAGTGTGAGAGGTGTTTTAATACCAAATATCATTTAAATACGCACCTGAGAATTCATACAGGTGAAAAGCCATACAAATGTACAGTGTGAGAAGTGTTTTAATACAAAATCTGCTTTAAATTTCGACCTGAGAATTCATACAGGTGAAAAGCCATACAAGTGTACACAGTGTGAGAAGTGTTTTCGTGTAATGTCTTCTTTAAATACACACGTTATAATTCATACAGGTGAAAAGCCATACAAGTGTACACAGTGTCAGCAGTGTTTTAATACCAAATTTGGTTTACCGTAATTTCCGGACTATAAGCCGCTACTTTTTTCACACGCTTTGAACCCTGCGGCCTATACAACGATACGGCTAATGTATAGATTTTTACGGGCTAACGGCCTCCAGGGGGGGCGCTCTAGCAGGAAGCGCAAGCGCAAGAGCGAGACAGACTGGTGGAAGAGATAATGCGCCGAGGAAGACGCTAGTTTGATTGTGTTTTGAACAGCCGTTTTGCGCATCATGCACACACCCTCATCATGGAAAGCACACGAAGAAATGCATATGATGCAGCTTTTAAGTTAAAGGCAATCGATCTGGCTGTCAAAGAAGGAAATAGAGCTGCTGCAAAACTTGCCTGATTATTACAACGGTATTTTCATTGGGTGAACGCGATCGCATAGCAAATACAGTAAAAAATAATAATCGATCATCAGAAAAACTACCAATAATAGGCCCACAAAAAAATAACAATTGCGTTACATTACATAAATAACTGATCGACGTGACATTAGATTCGTTTTATTGGGCTATTCAACAACGCGATAGGGCTACTTACTTTTTCCACCTCGCTGGTTTAACTTGCAGGGCGAACAGGCTAGTGCGTTTTTTTTTTAATCCTGCGTTGTTAACATTAGTAACGGATGCTCGTTTTTTTATAAAGCAACATTTAACCAGGAAAACATGACATTTCAGTGCAAATTATGTCAATATGTAATTTAAATGTGTACATTAATAAAATAATAAGTTTAACCGACTAGTATTTCTGGTGCCGACTAGCGAGGGTAGCAACGTTTAATCGTCTAGTCGACTAGACGATGTATCATCTTTCTGTGTACGTAAATATCTCATGTTACAACGTGGACACCTGCGGCTTATAGACCAGTGCGGCCTATATATGTAAAAAAAAAAAATCTTCTAAATTTCGTTGGTGCGGCTTTTATTCAGGTGCGCTCAATAGTCCGGAATTTACGGTAGTTATCCACGTGAAAATTCATACAGGTGAAAAGCCCTACAAATGTCATCAGGTGTGGTAAGTGTTTTTCCCACTCAATTGCATTCAATCACCACCAGAGAATTTATACAGGTGAGATTCCCCCCCAAGGGTACTCAGTCTGGAAATGGTTTCTTTTACAAAATCTAATTCAAATATTCACCAGCTTGTTCATTCAGATGAAAAGCCCTCCATTGTATTCAGTGTTGGAAGTGGCTTAATACAATATATTTTTAAAATATTCAGCCGAGAATTAATGAAGGTGAAAATCTATGGAGTCAATACAGGGTCAAAAAGCCTGAAAGCAAAAAAAGGAGAACCGCAAGCGAGGGTGATGTTGTTATACAAGCAAAATATTGGTATTATCATCATCATCATCATCATCCATCAACCCGCTTATTCCTATTCAGGGTACGGTGGGTGCTGGAGCCTATCCCAGCATGCATTGGGCGAGAGGCAGGAATACACCCTGGACAGGCCGCCAATCCATCACAGAGCACTCACAACATTCACTCATTCATTTATTGTGTAAAATATTTAATTTTTGCTCTCGGATCCTTTGCTTGCTTTTACAAGTTTATTCTACCATCATTCTCAGTTCCAAAATATTCTCTCACAGATTTAGGAAATCAATTTGTTTCTCGTTTACAGTAACAAATCTATATTGACTCCATAAAAATTCCAATGTGTTTTCAGTATGGAGATAATTCATACAGGTGAAAACCCCTACAAGTTTGCACATACCACCAGAGAAATCATACAGGTGATGAAAAACCCTACCAATGTCCTCAGTGGAGAGTGCTTTTCCAAAATATCTACCTGAGAATTCATACAGGTGAAAAATGAAGAGCCCTGCACATTCTCTGTGTGGAGGTGCTTTTACTAAAGTGCATTCTATTGTCACAAGATGCTTCACACTAATGAAAAACCGTACAATGTCGATGTGTTTCCATAGAAAATTTTACGTGTGTATTCACAGCCATAGACGCCGATCATGTGGGTTCTCATGGCTAAATTAGTTATTATAGAACTGCAAGCAAGATAGATTTAGGTGATATGAATTGAATTCAACATGTCTTTTAACATTGGGGGAGGGGGGTCTTGCCTGTGGCTGAAGTTTTTTAGGACACATCCTGGTAAAAAATAATAAACCCTGTGTCTGCACACAGCTTAGAAGCCCTAAAAAAATTTCAGTGTGGGAAGTGATTTTTTTTCCCAAAGAACTGAGTTAAATTGCCGTAATATAAGTGCATAGTGTGGGAAAGGCTTTTTAAAATTTTCATGACCGAAAGACAACTTCTACAGGTGCAGAATTTGACAAATATACTCATTTTGGGAAGTGTTTCATGAAAGCATCCTTCACATGATGTATTTTTTTAGGGATAAACCGCTACTGTGTTGTAGTTTCCAAATAACTCTTTGGTCGGTGTGTAGTTAATGGTGGAGGTAATGATGGAGTGAATAAAAGGTGCTAAGCCAACCATTTTGCAGTGTTTGTAGAAGCACAGTTTAAAGTTCTCCTCTTGATATTCCTGTGTACACAGTGTGAGAAATGTTTTAATACCAACCATGATTTAAAAATACATTTTAGAATTCATACAGGTGAAAACCCGTACAAGTGTACACAGTGTGAGAAGTGTTTGTCTAATGTCTTTTTTAAATACACACTTGAG
Organism: Ilyophis sp. 1 JC-2022; assembly: GCA_022702515.1. Classification (NCBI taxonomy): domain Eukaryota; kingdom Metazoa; phylum Chordata; class Actinopteri; order Anguilliformes; family Synaphobranchidae; genus Ilyophis; species Ilyophis sp. 1 JC-2022. Next base: position 6,071,550 of record CM040405.1, read on the forward strand.
AATTCATACAGTTTAAAAGCCACAAAAGTGTAAACAGTGTCAGCAGTGTTTTAATACCAAATTTGGTTTAGTTATCCACGGGATAACTCGTACAGGTGAAAAGCCCTACAAATGTTGTCAGTGTGGGAAGTGTTCTGTAAGATAATACAAAATTGCAAACTCTGAAAATGAACTTGACAGTACTCGCCTTTTCAGTTATTTTACTGCAAACTACAAAACTTTTTTTTTAATAATGTGAATAATGAAGAGTGTTAAAAATTGTGTTGGCAAATGGTGAAATTTTTATTAATCTTTGTTTTTTATCGTATAACGATGCACAGTGAATCCCTGGGACCGTATTTGAAAAACATTTGTAAAAATGTATTAATGTGATTGGAAATTTTTTAATAAATGCAATATTTGCTGGACCAAGTTTTGGACTTTTTTTTCAATCAAATAAATTTTGGAGCTGATGTTGATTACATTCATTTTGCTTGCCAGGCTCGGTACCTTCTTGCTTTGAGGCGACAGTGCTTACCACTGCACCACCGTGCCGCCCAGCACTGATCTTCATAGAGCACCTGAAAGCAATATATATGGTACTATCTGATCCCCGATCCTAACCAACCAAACATCTCATTACATTTACAACCTTTTTACACTTATAACCTTATCAATAGTAGTACTCCATGTGAGCCTACTATTGAACCACATACGTAAACATCTACCCACCTTCACCCTCTCCAGATCTCTCCTGTACAATTTCACTTTCATATTTCTTCCATAGAGAACTTAAATCCCCACTCCAAGGACATTTGCTCCACTCTACTGCTAGCCTCCTGTAGTTTTTTCACTACATGATTATATCATCAGCAAATAATGCTCTCTCTATACCTTACATTTGAGTATGTCATCAATCATAATTGAAAATATAATGGGACTTCCCTGTGGGGTTCCATTGTCCACCAAAAAGCAAGATGAATACTTCCCTTCCACTCATTTGGATTAACAGAACAAGCATAAAGTCTTTAATCCAGTTAAACATCCTTTCTGAAATTCCTAATCTTTTCATTTTAATTAGCAACTGATTCTTCCATATTAAATCATCACCCTTCCTTCAGCTCTTTTATATGTCATAGGTATTGCTAATGCTCTTGAATGTAATGCCCTTTTCGCAATTTTATCAGCACTTCTTTTTCTTTCTATTCCCTGATGAGCTGGAATCCAACAAAACTTCACTATTTATCTTCAATAAAATTTAACATGTTTCTGGAACAAGATCCTCCCTAATTGACTTTGTTGATTTTAAGCTTCTTAGTACAGTTACAGGGAGAATATTTTTCAGGCTAATTAAATCATGGTTTTATTTTGTTGGCTACAATGAAAACAAAAATTGATTGTCAGTGTGCTTGCTGTGTTTGCACCACATGATGAGATGTCTGTTCAAATAGGTATGCAAACTAGATTTGGATAACAATATAGCAGCACTTAACACATGTATAGCCACACCTAATGATGATTGATGTTCACAGAGGTATGACAATATCTTCCCTATGAACACCTACCCTACCCTTTATCTCCACCCAAACGGTAGGAATGGGCCCATTGGTAAGTAAGCTTTGAGGTGGTATAAAAACCTGCAGTATAGACAGTGTTATTAGTGGACACAGAAACACATCCAGAAATGTATTTTACTGACTACATTTTATTTATACAGCATTGCATTTGATGCAATGTTTAATTGTAAGTAAATGTTCAGAAACATTAAATATCATCTTTATCCACAGTATGTCCAATTTGTCATTATCTACATTAGTTAGCTATATACTTTTATATATAATGCTTATATTCACGTAAATGTGACCCAGTTTAGACGCATCTATTAGTTCCATTATAGTAGCTACTTTTATAAGCTGTAGTACACTTTTAATATAATTCCAAGTAGCCTACAAAAATAATTTTAAACAATAAACTAGCAGTGTACTTATAATGTTCACTCAAATATATTTAAATATATTAATTATATGTATACTTATAAGTTCACTCAGAAGTGTTGCTTTAAACTGTTAAAGTCCTGTTGTTCGCTCACGTTAGCTAGCCAAATGCTAGCCTATGTAGTAGCTGTCTAATAATACATAAGTTAGCTGATATAGGTTCGCTAACACAATTTTCTTCAAGTTCCTTAAGTTTATTTCAGACATTTCATATCCTCTTTTTAAAAGAACACTGTCAGTATTGGGTTACCCCAGACCTTATTAGAATGGCCATCCAACGTTGTGGCAACAGTTTGGGGAAGGCCCTTTCTTGTTCCAGCATGTCTGTGTGTAACAGGTGTCTGGTTGACGTAGTATGTAGGCTATCTTAAGTGTGGACCAGTTAATCAGAAGATATAGATTCGACATAGGAGAGTAAGGTATGCTACATGACAAGTGAGACCAAGAAGACACAAAGTCATTGGATACGTTCAAAGGTAAGTAAAGTATATTTAACTGTAAGGCACTGTATCTCTTCTTTCAGATACAAAGAATCACTGAACACATAACACAACAACCAATGAACATTCAATGAATAACAACAATCAATGAACATTCAATGAATAACTCTTTCAATTTCTTCTCTTTCAGATCCTGCTACGGTTTATCATTATTATTGTCTCACTCCATGTTGTGTCCTATTTTAAGTTGTTTTGTATGTCAAATGACAATTAAACTTTGTTTATGCTCAAGCTCTAGTTTTAACTAGTTTTAACTTGTCTATTGTTATTTCACACTAAGTCAACCCAATAAACTCTGAATGACAACTCTGGATTACCTTGTGTGTCTTAACTCTTAAAACCAAATAAAGAAAATAAAAACAATATCAGGGTGCGACACTGCGATCCCCCACAGGACAGCAGTGTGTACATACACACATACCAATATACATCTTATATAGCTTTACAGTCTGGAACTCTTTTATCACAATTCTCTCAGGCAGTTCAGTTCAACAGTTATGCTACTTGAGTAAAATCCACTCTGTCCATCCCCGATGAAAGCAGATAATTAGCTGTCCGTTCAAAGTGACGTGGATATACTCGACTAACCTTTTGTCTCCTTACTGTGAAGAAACAAACTTGAAAGCGGTTGTCCTACCGCTCTGGTTAAACACAACCTGCTGTCACGACGTGTCCGTCCAGGGTTATGGCTCGCCACTCGCCTCCCAAGAAACGAGAAATCTTCTTAAATTCACCTTACTGCAATCACGATGTGTGTGTCCAACCCCAACCAGGAAAAGGGGTACTAGAGAACCATCCAGGCAAAACAAAATCCAAAACCAACAAAAAGACCCGGCCTGGCCAGACAATAGCCAGACAGGCTAATTAATATTCACTCTTAACTTCCTTAACATTTCTATTATAATTATTCTCAATGCAATATTGAGTTCAGCCTGCAGAGGGCAGCCTAGCGCTATCCACGCTATGCTGAGAATCTGAAATGGCTCATTACATTTCTGCTGCGTTTAGGCGTCAGCTTACCCTCCTAATTAATGGAACGGAGAGTGAAGGGAGAGAGGATCCGAAGGCAGGATTAGTCAGAGAAGTGAAATATGCGAGAGTTTTGGGAGACGGAAACTTGCTAATAGGGACCATCAATGAAGAGCAAATGGAGAAGGCAAAGTGTTGGGAAAGTCAAAGTAATAAGAGTAGGGGAGCAGAGGAGAGGCGGGTGCAAAGGCGTAATTTCGGGAATACCTCTTAAAGTTACCATGAAGGAACTGGAGGATAACTTGCGGATGAGGAATAGTTTAGTCCAAAGTGCTAAAAGAATGCTAAGGGGAGCTGAAAAAAAAAAAACTGAGACCATTTTGATCGAGTTTGCAACAATGGTTCTCCCAAAGGAGATCTACTTTGGATTCATGAGATACAGAGTTAGAGAGTTTATACCAAAGCCATTGAGATGTTTTAAATGTCAGGGGTTTGGGCATGTGGCTAATGTGTGTAAGGGGAAGAGAAGATGTGCTAGATGTGGGGGCGGGACATGAGTATGGGAAGTGTGGAGAGGGAGTAAAACCAAAGTGCTGCAATTGTGGAGGGAATCACAGTGTTGCTTACTGGGGCTGTGAAGTAATGAGAAGACAGGTGGAGGTGCAACAGATCAGAATGAAGGAAAAAGTCTCTTATGCAGAAGCAGTTAGGAGGGCTGGTCAGGAAAAGCAGGCTAAGGAGTATGGACAAAATAGAGTGCAAATGACAGTGAATATAGAGGAGGATAAAAGGAAGAGGTGGGAAGAGAAGAAGGGGTTGGTGTCCTTTATAGCAGGAGTGATAAATGCAACAGCTGAGGTTAAGTCTAAAACTGAAAGGATTCAAATAATTGTCAAAGCAGCAGTGCATCACCTTGATATGATAGGTTTGAAATGGGAGGAAGTGAGAGACAATCTCAGTGTTCAGGCAAGTCAAGAGCCATGTGTTGGTTGATAATAACAATGTTAATATTCCAGTGGAATGCAAGGAGTTTGATAGCTAATGGGCAGGATTTTAAGCAATTTGTAGATAGTAGAAGGGAGAAACCAGACATTTTGTGTGTTCAGGAATCATGGTTGAAACCTCAGTTAGATTTTGTTTTGCCTGAATATGTGGCAATTAGGCGAGATAGGAAAGATGGGGGAGGGGGGGGCTGTGTCACATTTATTAAACAAGGGATGCCTTATAGAGTATTGGGTATCAGAAAATAATTGGAGTATGTGGTGGTGGAGGTTTGGGTAGAAAGGAAGGTAGTAGTGGTGGTGAATTATTATAACCCTTGCAAGAGATTGGAATTAAATAAGCTTGAAGAAATAGAAGGGCAAAGTAGAGCAGGCATTGTGTGGTGTGGGGATTTTAATAACACATAACACATTGTGGGGGAGTGAGAAAACTGATGTTAATGGCCAGGTTATAGAAGATGTTTTAGATAAGAGGAATTTAGTCTGCTTAAATGATAGAAGTAAAACAAGAATAGATGTTAACACAGGAAAGGGGTCAACACTGGATCTTACAATGGTTTCAAATAATATTGTTCCCATATGTGAATGGAAAGCATATCAAGAAGGAACCATAGATAGTGACCATTATCCAGTATTATGTACAATGAACATGAATGTTTCCATTACTGAAGTGGACAGGGGGAGGAAATGGATGTTTGTGAAAGCTAAATGGGAGAAGTTTAAGGAAGAGAGTGATGAGTATCTGAATCAGATCAATGATAACATGACCATAGAAGCTCTGGATAAGGGAATAAGGAAAGGTATTAGAACAGCAGCACTGAGATCCATCCCTAAGAGTAAAGGCAAAATAAAGAGGAAGGCAGTACCATGGTGGGATGATAACTGTAAAGAGGCTGTGAGAAACAGAAATAAGGCATTTAAATTATTGAAGAGAACCCATAATTTTCAACATATGACACAGTACAAAAAAGCCCAGGCAGTGGTAAGGAGGACAATAAGACAGGTGAAAAGATCTTATTGGAGACAGTTTTGTGATTCAATTGGGAACACAACGCCAGTAGGAGAGGTGTGGGGAATGATCAAAAAGATGGGGGGGGGGGGGGGGGGGCAGAAGGGAGTGGAGTTATCCGGTGCAAACGAATGGAGATGAAATAGTAGTAATTAAAAAAGAAAAATCTGAGTTAATGGCTAGCACTTTTGTGAAGGTACACAGCTCTAATAATTTGTCTGAGGAGGGGAGAAGGGGCAGGGAGAAAACCAAATCTGAAAACAGGTGGAGGCCTTAAGAAGAAAGGAAAGTAGAGGAGATGAGCAGAGTGCACCATTTAATGTAGAAGAGTTAAAAACAGGTGGAGGCCTTAAGAAGAAAGGAAAGTAGAGGAGATGAGCAGAGTGCACCATTTAATGTAGAAGAGTTTAAAAGGGCGTTGGCTAAAGCTGGTGTGACTGCACCAGGGAAAGAGGAAATATGCTATGTGATGATAAAAGAGGAAATATGCTATGTGATGATAAAAGAGGAAATATGCTATGTGATGATAAAAGAGGAAATATGCTATGTGATGATAAAAGAGGAAATATGCTATGTGATGATAAAAGAGGAAATATGCTATGTGATGATAAAAGAGGAAATATGCTATGTGATGATAAAAGGGAAATATGCTATGTGATGATAAAAGAGGAAATATGCTATGTGATGATAAAACACTTAAGCGAAGAAGGTCTGAACACATGATTACTGCTGTTTAACAACGTGTGGGAGGAAGGTATAATACCTGTGAGTTGGAGGTGGATTTAGGAAAGGAAGGGGTACGTTAGATTCAGTGCTGTGTCTAGAAGAAGAAGTAAGGAAGGCGCAAATAAATAAAGAGACCGTAGCGTCATTGTTCTTCGATGTAGAAAAAGCGTATGATATACTTTGGAAGGAGGGGCTTCTGATAAAGCTAAATGCAATGGGAATTGGGAAGTTTTTAACTGGATAAGGGACTTTTTGAACAAAAGAACAATACAGGTTAAGATAGGGTCTGAAATGTCCAATAAATATGAGATTGAAAATGGAACACCGCAGGGGAGTGTGATAAGTCCTGTATTATTCTCAATTATGATAAACTTAAATCTTTGGAAATGTATCAGTGGACATGGGAAGATCATTATTTGCAGACGATGGGGCTCTGTGGAAAATAGGGAGAAATTTGAGGTATATAGTTAAAAAGGTGCAAGAGGGAATAAATCAAGTAGAGATGTGGGGGAAGAAATGGGGTTTTAAGTTATCAGTTGAAAAGACCAAAGTAATGTTCTTCACAAGACAGGGTTAGAGGAAATTTTAACTTGCAGCTATATGGAAATAATTTAGAGACAGTTGAGTCATTTAGATTCTTATGAGTGTATTTTGACTCTAGATTAGCATGGAGAGAACACATTAAAAGTATTGTGGATAAGTGCAAAAAGGTTTTAAATGTGATGAGATGCCTCGTGGGGTTGGACTGGGGAGCGGATGTAGCATCCCTGAAAAATATTTATGTAGCACTAATTAGATCAAGGCTGGACTATGGGAGTGTGGTGTATGGATCTGCAACAAAAACTGTGCTTGGAGGGTTAGATGTGATCCAGGCACGGGCCCTTAGATTATGCATAGGAGCAGTGAGAACATCACCTGTGTGTGCCCTTCAATTAGAAGCAGGAGAAATGCCATTGTGTTTATGCAGGACACAGCTCAGAGTAAACTATTGGATGAATCTGAGAGGACACGGAGATAATCATCCAACCAAAAGTGTGCTCCAGCCCTGCTGGGAAAGGGAGGGAACAGTTAAAACAAGTTTTGGCTGGATGGAGCAGCAAGAGACCTGGGAGTGTATGGAATGGAGTTCTGTCCGACAGTGTATAGGCCTAGAATCCCTGTGTGGATACTAGAACCACTAATCATAGATTTAGAGCTGCTGCAAGTTAAGGCAAGGAGGGAAAATGCAGATTTAGTCAATGAGTTTTATTGGTTTACAGAAAGTAAATACACAGAGTATGTACAGTTGTTTACGGACGGATCAAAAAATCCAATAACAGACAACACTGGTTCTGCTGTTGCAGTGCCTAGTAGTAGAACAGAAGTATGCAAATGGACATCAAACTTTTTAAGTGTATACACAGTTGAGTTGTACGCCATATGAATGGCCTTAGAGTGGGTTGAACAAGCCAAACCTAACAGAGCTCTGATTTGTAATGATTCAGCATCCGCTCTGTACAGTCTAAAGCTAGGTACATCCAGTAATCGCCAAGACCTATCATTTGAAATAATGGAAATAAATTCACAAGTGGTAAAACAAGGCACTGTGGTCACATTCATTTGGGTTCCTGCGCACATGGGTATTAAGGGTAATGAAAGTGGACAAAGGGGACCGCGGTGGTACAACGGTAACGGTACTGACTTTGTCAGCGCAGTTGTACTCCGAGGATCGGGGTTTGCGCCCCGGTCCTGCCATATCCGAGCGTGGCCGGTGCCCTGTGGAAGCGGCAATTGGCGGCTGCTTCCGGGTGGGGAGAGGGGCTCGGAGAGAATCGCTGCGCACAAAATGGCCCTGGGCGAGTTGGAATCACGGTCAGGAGGTCGAGGAGTCGCGCCATGTAGAGGACGTGGCGCCCTCCTTCCTACTATCGGCTGACAGGGTTGTGTGACAGTGGTTCTCAAGCGGTTGCTACATGGGGGGAATTGAATTAGAATAGGGGTTCAATTGGCTACAAAATTGGAAGAAAAAGGGGAAAAATTTTTTAAAACAAATTTAAATTAAAAAAAAGAGAAAGTGGACAAATTAGCCAAATGAGCTGTTAGAAAAGAAAACATAGACACCACAATTGAACTTTCTAGAGCAGAAGGAAAGAGTATAGCCAGGAAGGAAATCAATAAAGTGTGGCAGCAGTACTGGGATCAGGAGATAAGAGGACTACAACTGCATGCAATACAAAAAGAGTGGGTAGGGAGAGAAACAGAGGAGGAAATAGGAAAGAGGAAGTAGTGATGACCAGACTTAGAATAGGACACAGTAACTTGAACGGGACTCTCAGAATTATAGGGAAACATCCAACTGGACTCTGTGAACAGTGTCATGAACCAGAAACGGGAGAGCACGTTCTTGTGAACTGCCGGAAATATGTAATAGAAAGAAAGGACATGATCGATGGAATGGAAAGAGCAGGACTAACAGGAGCCGGGTTAAATGCATTCTGGAGTGTGGTGGAAGTGGACAAGGCAGGAAATATTTGAGCACATATCTTAAGAGAACAGGACTGATGGGAAGAGTTTGACAAAATGGACACTGTAGGAGTTAACTAACTCCAGAAGATGGCAGTAATGCAACGCAAAGGATGCCAGCTGCCGTTAAACTCCGAAGAAGAAGAAGAAGAAGAAGAAGAAGGAGGAGAAGAAGAAGAAGAAGAAGAAGAGAAGAAGAAAAGAAAAAGAAGAAGAAGAAGAAGTCACATTGTTGTGTAGGAAGGAAGACAGGGGCTGCATTCCAATCCCATATTTTTACTGCTTGCATCTTTTCCTAGGTCCTTTCCTCGCTCATTAGCTCCACCCAGTGGAGGCCATAAGGAAAGGATCCAAGGATCACATACGAGGACGCAGCAACCGAGGCAACATGAATTAAACAAATGGAACGTCCTTGCTCAGTCAAGCGTCAGCTGAAGCGACGTCAATTACTAATGACGTGTTGCACAGCTGTATCACCTGTCAAAAAAAAAAAAAAAAACGTATCAGCTGTCAGTGGCCTTTAATGCTAACGGATTGTTCTGTAGCCTATCGTATTTTTATCTCTGAGCTTGTTTTTGCATGCAACATGGTATAAACTATTGTTTTATTTGAGTTTTATTTTATTTTTATCCCATGCAATTTGACAGATGTGAAAATGACATGTGAAATAAGAATATTGTCTCTCAATTACAGATGTTTCTGTTTGACGTACAGTGTCCCATTAACACATCCACAACAAACGGCTATTTATCACTGTGTGAGTAAAGATCGCACGAAGCATAATTTAAATTGTAAGTAGGCTACGCCTATATTCCACACGCTCAATGGCCAATTCATCAATGGACTCGAATGCATGTTTGTTCGTTAAAATTGGAGCACATTACAAATGACACTTCCAGCCAATAACCGAGCTGATGCCGTTTAATTAATTAATCAAGCATGTATGATCTGATGGTATATAAGCGACAGATACTGATTTCAAAACTTAGATCGGCGATTTCAATAGGCTAGTATACTGGTCTGCTACTGTACGCAATCAACATTTCCGCAATGAACCTAGCGTTCGCCATAAACGCATGGCACCGGCTTCAGCGGGAACGGTGGCGTTGCCAGTTCAGGGGATCGCGACGGCTTCGCTCCATCCTGTTCCTAAGTGAGGTAAGAATCACGTATTCTCAACAGTAGTCATAAGACAGTGCTCTTGATCAAACATGGACATTGATAAGCATGAAGCACTTTTAACAGTGGGTGGAGTCGAATTCACCTGGATAAATATACAGCAAAGTTATGTCATGCACACATAGTAATTGCATGTTCTATAATACCACACATTTACCTGCATGTAGGACTACAAACTATACATTTGGCTACTGTGGTCTGGTGTTAATCAATCAACTTGTGTGAACTGTAGGCTGCATGTACACACTTCATGTTTTTCATTTCATTCTTTTTTAGGTCGACGATCCATCAGCTGGGCATTATGCCAAAGTAAATGCCACTGTGCCAGTGCTCCAGCTTTAATTTAATGGGGACCAGGACCTCATGGTAGACTACCGTCTGAGCCATGGCTCCATGGAAGCATTGATAATGCTGCTGCCACATGGGGAGCGTTGGCTGGGCACACCACTTAAGGGTCCAGGAGGTGCCTGCTCTTCAAGGCTTTGGAGGTGGACCACACCTTTGTACCCACGGTCATCACCGCATGTGCCATGCTCCATAACATCTGCCTGACAAAGGGGGACATCCTTGAGGTTGTCGAGGATGTTGGTGATATTGGTGTGGCTCCACCACGTCCAGTGAGGGGGGGAACAAAGCGGACATGGCCGGCGAAACCGACTGGCAGGGCAACCGTCTGCTCCAAATATGTGTCCAGTAGCACTGAATGAACATGATTATATGTAATTTGGCAATTGTTTGAAATATTATTTATACAGGAGAGCTTTTTGTTAGTGTCTCCGTTTCTTGTTATGTTTGTATATTCTCCCTGCAGCCCCTCTTTCTGTCCAGTGTTAATCCACGTTTTATTTGTTATGTTAGTGTTAATAAAATCACTTATGGATACTAACATATCAGTTTCATACATCTTTTCTGTGCCACATTTTCATTACCTTTATTTATTTCAAAACACACTATAAGCATACCACTTTGACACCAATGTATGTCAACCACCTGTCGGGGAAGTGAGGATTCTGTAAAATGTCTATTTTCTGAATCCAGTGTTTCCAATGGTCAATGCCCTTCCTTGTTAAAATGTTCAGCACTCTGAATACTGAACACAGGCGATATTGCGTGCTAGAAACACTCACTTATCCTGTAGTAAAAATATATTTAACATCATTTCATAATTATTAGAAATGACAATCCTCAATTCAATCGCATAATTCGTCCATAGGACAGTAACCTGGTGGAAGCAACAAGTCCAAACAAAGTCTAATTCAGGCCTAAGAGTACATAATTTCAGTAAAATAAAAACAGTAAATTAGAATAATGACTGCAAATCATTCATTAATGAATGTAGGCTGACTACTTAGAATTTACAAAAAGGAAGACATTCACTTGAAGTTACCAGTAAAGAGTGAGAGACCGATAAGCCAGAAATAGCCTAGGTATTACCCTCCTGAAGCTTACACGATCAGCAAAATTGTTAGTATTTGTGTGTTTCTTTTCTCCCAAATAGTTTTGTGCTGCTGAAGGGGGCACTCAGATGAAAACTATATCATAAAAGGTAAAAACACAAGTAAAAAACAAATTGACAAACACTTGTGAACTATTTACATTTTATTAAGCATTTTCTCAAACTAATTAGAGCTTTCCAGTGTGGCCTTGAATCGCTCCTCTTTTCTCTGGCAGCATCTTCCTTCAGGAACCGCAGAACGGCTCCCTCACCGGTCCTTCTCCTTTTGGGGGGTGTGGGACAGGCACAGCCTTTAGCCAGGCTGTGCATCCTCTTCCTCCTCCACACACGCCCGGCTACAAGTGACCGCCACAAATCCAGGAAGAGATGAGCCAGTGCCATCTGAGGTCTCATCAGCCACATGTGCCAGGTTTTCTGCAACACATGAGTCCATCAGGACAGGAGGATCAATAGATGGCCTCCCCCTGATGGCCTCATGCATTGCACTAAACCATGGCCATGTGGCTGCTGTGGCCTCTCCCCTGTCTGTCCCGTCTCTGTAGCAGGGCATCTGAGTGCCTACAAGGAAAGATGCAAGGGTGAAGGTGAGCCGTGAGCCTATTGCACAGGCATAATTTTGTTTCAGTATGCAATAGAAACTACAATTTTGTAAAGGAAAAACATCATAAATTGAACCTCACCTTATATTTTCACTTGAGGTTGTCCCATTTCTTTGCAATTTGGGTGGGGCTCACCTGGCCCTGTAGGCCCATCTGCAGACAAATTTCACTGAGGAAAACAACACGTTACCATACCATACCCAAGTGCCCTACAACAATTACTGCCATGCCATAACATTTTCATGTGTTGTCCATTTACAGGGGCAGGCATGCCTCTTGCTATCACACTTACATTAGGGATATCAGAAGTTATCATTTGCATACAATCGACTACTTCAACACAAGACATGAATCACGGTGCATACATTGGGAACACCAAGTCACATGCTAAATATAAGAGTATAGGCAAGCGTATACAATATGGACAGTGACGTGGTCCTGCAAAAAATAAGAAATTAACACTTTTTTGGCTTATTGCCAAGGGTTCTGTGTAACATATTTTAGTTACACGTGACATCACACATTATAGAATGTATAGAATTGTCACACCTCAGCCGAATGAGGCTGAGGGTGCTCTCATCTGTCCCTGTAAATGACACAACAAACCTGTAAAAGTAAAAGCCAGCTAGTAATGTCTGTGTATAGCCCTAAATCACAACGGCATACGTCAAGGGGCTTCACAAGCCCATATTTCAGACATTACATATTGTAGCGTCCCTGTCGATAATAATAGCTGTCCACACAATAATGCCGTTACGAACTGTACGGTTTATTACTCCTGTATAAAGCAAATACCCAATTATGGGAAATACATTTCAGAACGCTATTTAATGCAACCTCTGCATAAGAAAAAGCCCGCCAAAGCATCACAATCTGCCCTTTTATCCCCTTCCCTATGTCCCAACCCCCACTCCTGAGCTGCCAATCACACGAGGCCTTGGCATTACTCCCCAGGGCACTCCAATAGTACGCAGCCAGAGGTTGACAGGCAGATCCCCCCACCCGTTATCACTGTTAGAAAGTTACAACATGCAGGATCCTTATACATAATACAGGGCCATTCACATCACATCACATTACAGGGTCATTACACTGCCCCCCCCCCATCAAAGTTCCTCGTCCTCGAGGGAACAAACAAAGTCCCGATAACGAACAGGGAGTCTCCTCCGTCTGCATGGCCGTGCAGGGCCCACAGGAGACCGAGTCACGGTGTCCACAAGGGGAAGGGCCCCTGGGGAAACAGAAGGGGACCCGAACAAAGGAGCCGGGGAATCTGGGGGTACAGTCACCGTCTGTGGAGAGCAAAGTGGGCGGGGGCAGGGAGAGGGCCAATGAGAACAGCCAGGGCCTGGGCTGTGGGGCGTGCAAGATAGGGGAGGAGCCTCAGTGTTGTGAAGGGCCGCAGGGCTCGCTGGGGTCTGCCCGGGGTTTGCCTGGCCACGGTACGGGGCCAACCTGTCTCTGTGTAGAACCACCCTCCTTCCTCTGGGCGGCAGCAGAACCCGGTACCCGACCTCCCCAATTCTCTCCAGAACCCTGCAGGGCCCCACCCACTCACTGTCCAATTTTGGGCACTGACCTTTCTGCCTCCGGGGGCTGTAGACCCAGACCAACTCACCAGCTTCGAAGTGCCTGCCCCGGGTCTGGATGTCATAATTCCTCTTTTGTCTTAGCCCGGCGTCCAGCAGCTGCCCCCTAGCGAACGAGTGGGCTGTCTCCAAGCGGTCCTGGAGCCTCCTGGCGTACTCCGGACCGGGAGGGGGCGAGGGGGAATCAGGGGGCCGGCCGAACGCCAGCTCAGCGGGGGTGCGGATCTCTCTGCCCAACATGAGTAAGGCAGGGGTACAGGAGGTGGAGTCTTGAACAGCGGATCTGTAGGCCATGAGCACCAGGGGGAGGTGCAGGTCCCAATCTTTCTGGTGTTTAGCTGTAACAATAGCCAGCTGTTCCCCCAGTGTTCTGTTAAACCTCTCGACTAGGCCATCACACTGGGGGTGCAGCGGTGAAGTGCGGGTTTTGTGCATGCCTAGCCGGTCGCACAAAGCAGCAAACACCTGGGACTCAAAGTTCCTGCCCTGGTCACTGTGGATGCTCTCCGGTGCCCCAAACCGGCTGAACATTCCCTCTACCAGGGCATCTGCCACAGTCTCCGCCTCCTGGTTTGGGAGGGCGTAGGCCTCTGGCCACTTTGTAAAATAGTCCATCCCCACTAGCACATACTTGTTCCCTCGGTCTGTACAGGGAAGGGGGCCCAGTACATCCACCCCTACCCTCTCCATAGGGGCCCCGACAGGAAACTGCTGGAGCTGGGCGTGCGACCGGCCCGGCGGCCCTTTGCGTGCTGTGCAGCTGTCACATCGCCTGCAGAAGTCCTCCACATCTCTTTTGTGTTGCCCCCAGTAAAAGCCCTGACGGAGGCGGCGGAGGGTTTTTGTGACCCCAAAGTGCCCTGAGCCTGTAGCCCCATGCACCGACCGCAACACGGCCTCACGCAGGGCTCTGGGCACCACCACCTGCCAACTCGCCTCGCCCGTGGCTGGCTCCTTCCATGCCCGCTGTAGCACATCCCCCCACAGCCGCAGCGCTCCGAACTTGGCCCACAGTCCTTTTGTGGTGGGGGAGAGTACCGCCACCTCCTCCCAGGGTGGACGTTGCTGTGCCTCCACCCACTGTAGTACCGGCTGGAGGTCTGGGTCCAGCTGCTGTTGATTTCCCCACTCTGCAATGTCGACCCCCTGGAGCTCAGGGTCAACTGGAGCCCCCTCTTGGCTTGTTGCTGCACACCTCTCCTCCTGTGCACACAGCTCCTCCTCCCGAGCCTCTCTCCGCACACAGTAGCGGCACCCGTCTGCACTGCAAGGACGTCGGGAGAGGGCGTCTGCGTTAGTGTGACGTGCCCCTGCCCTGTGCACCACAGTGAAACTGTAAGCTTGCAGTTCCTCGATCCAGCGGGCTACCTGCCCCTCTGGCTCTTTGAAGGACATCAGCCACTGGAGAGCTGCATGGTCCGTCCTAACTGTGAAGGAAAACCCACAGAGGTAGTATCTGAAGTGCCGCAGGGCCCTTACTACCGCGAGCAGCTCCCGCCGGGTCACACAGTAGCGGCGTTCAGCTTTGTTGAACGTGGCGCTGTAATATGCCACCACTCTCTCCCCCCCCGGCCCTACCTGAGAGAGCACGCCGCCCAGGCCCACCCCGCTGGCGTCCGTGTCGAGGATGAACAGTAGAGTGGGGTCAGGGGGGGCGAGCACCGGGGCCTCTGTGAGGGCTTCCTGAAGGCTGTGGAAGGCGCCCTCACACTCCGCTGTCCATGTAAACACCTTCCCCTTCCGCAGCAGGCTGAACAGGGGGTCGGCCATGCAGGAGAAGCCCTTTACGAATCTCCTGTAATAGGAGGCTAGGCCGAGGAAACTTTTCAGCTGCCGTGCGTCTGTGGGGGCGGGCCAGTCTCGGACAGCCTGCACCTTGTCCTCCAGCGTGCTGATGCCCTCGCCCCCTAGCTTGTGTCCCAGGAAGGCCACCTCTCTTCTCAGGAAGCGGCACTTTTCAGGATGGAGTTTTAGCCCAGCTGCTGTCACTCTCTCGAGCACCCCCCGCAGTGAGGCCAGGGCTGCCTGGAATGAGCCCCCGTGCACTAGAATGTCATCTAGATAGACAATGCATTCCTGCCGGGGCACGCCCGCCAGCACCCTGTCCATTAGCCTCTCGAAAGAGGCGGGGGCATTAGAAAGGCCAAATGGGAGAGTTCGGAAGTGCCAGAGCCCTCTGCCTGTGGAGAAGGCGGTCTTGGGCC
Source organism: Ilyophis sp. 1 JC-2022 (assembly GCA_022702515.1). Taxonomy (NCBI): domain Eukaryota; kingdom Metazoa; phylum Chordata; class Actinopteri; order Anguilliformes; family Synaphobranchidae; genus Ilyophis; species Ilyophis sp. 1 JC-2022. Next base: position 6,087,257 of record CM040405.1, read on the forward strand.
TAGCCCTTGGGGAGAGGGGGAGCTGCCAGTAGCCTGACCGTAGGTCGAGAGAGGAGAACCACGATGACCCTCTCACCACATCCAGGGCCTCGTCAATGCGTGGTAAGGGGTAAGAGTCTTTTTTAGTTACCGCATTGAGTGGTCTATAATCCACACAGAATCTCCATTGCCCCCCTTTCTTAGGGACCATAACCACAGCTGCCGACCAGGGGCTGTCAGAGGGCTCAATAATGCCTGCTTGCTGCATCTCCAACAGCGCCTTGTCTGCAGCCTCCTGCCGGGCTAGGGGAAGGCGGCGGGGACGCATTCTGATGGGATGTGCATCCCCCGTATCAATGTCGTGCTCTGCTAAGTGCGTCTGGCCAATGTTGCCCTCACTCAGAGCAAAGCTGTCCTTGAACTCAGCCAGCAGCTGCCACAGCTGCTCACACTGCTGAGGGTCCAGGTCATCACAGTTTCTCTGCCATATTTCCCTCATTGCAGCCAGCTTGGCCTCTTCTCCCATCTGGGGGAGGCGGGCAGGGCTGGGGGCAAGGCCCGGGCTCCTGGAGGACAATGCTGGAGGGTTGTCAGGGAGACCGGGTGGAGCCAATGTAGCTGGAGGGCTTGTAGCTGTACTACACCGCATGGGGGGGGGAGTCAGGGGTGTGAGCGGCGGCCCGGGAACCTTGGGTGGGGCCATAGTGATCGTCGTGCCTCCTTGAAAGCTAAGGGTGCCCTTTTTTAGGTTCAGCTGGCACCCTGTGCTTCTCAGGAAGTCCAATCCCAGTATACAGGGGTCCTGCACAGATGCTACCCAGACTGGGTGACGAACAGTCTTTCCCCCAACACTTAAACTCAACATCCCCCTTCCCTTCATTGGGGCCAGCTCACCTGTGACTGTGCGGAGCTGTACAGTTGTTGGCTCCAGCTCCGTCCAGCTCGGCAGTACGTCCGTCCTCACCAATGTCACAGAGGAGCCAGTGTCCACTAAAGCAGAGCAGGGCACCCCTTCCACCGTCACGGGGATATGACAGAAATCCCCCACACAGGCCCGGCCCACCGCAACAGGCTCCTGTTCCATGGAGCCTTCTGCTTCAGAGGGCCGCGTAGCCCCGCCCCCCTGGATGTGATATCCGGCTTCCCTCTTCCGCAGGCGGGACACAGAGCCAAGGGTCCGCGCCGTCCCATCTACGCGGACCCTGTGGCGTTTCCCTGGGGTTTCTGCGCTATGGGGCACTGCCTGACAATGTGGCCAGGCTGACCACACCCCCAGCAGATCCTGGGCCCCGGGCGAGGGCGACGCTCCGTCTGCACAGTCACTGCACGGATCAGCTCTGTCATCTCCTCCACCCATGCAGGTTTCTCCTCCCCAGCGCCACTGTCCCGCGCCCCCCGCACTGCTGGGCTGTAGCAGTCTTGTGCACCTCCTGGTGCACTCCCACACACTAGCTCCCTCTCCCAGGCTATTTCCAAAGCCTGCTGTAAGGTCTTGGGGTGAGCTGTGTTTGGGCACGCAGATCGGCGGGGGAGAGTGCTTGGAGAAACTGATCCCGTGCTAGCTCATTCTGTACAAAATTGGGCATGTGAGCATATGCCCGACGTGATAAGCTTTCGATGTCATTTGCTAGCGTTCTTAGCGGCTCTCCTGGCTGCCTACGCCTATTACTCAGTTCGGAGCGTAGCAGTCCCGGCTCTGAACACTGACCAAAACGCCTCCGCAGAGCTCCGACTAAAGCTGCACAATCGCGTCTGTCCTCCGGGCTAAGCAAAAGCAAACAAGCTAGCGCATCCTCTGTCAGGCACATAGCCAGTTGCAGAGCTTTAGTCTCTGTAGACCACCCAGCCGCATCAGCTAAGAGTACAAATTGAGCGTAAAAAGCTTCCCAATCGGCCTTACCGGAGTACTTCGGTGTTTTTATAGCTATTGATGCTACGGAAGCTCGGGCGCCGCCATTGTTGTTTTCCTCCTCCCCGCGTCGCTCCGGTGACGTCACTTGCCTGCGACCCGAGTCCTCTCCGAGCTGGAGGGAAGACGAATCCAGCCCCGCCTTGGCAGCTAGCCTCTTCACGCTCTCCCGGACACGGGCCTTGTGTTCTTTTGCCCTGAGCAGTTCCCCGACCAATGCCTCCGACGTACTTCCCCAAGCACCAAGCTCCTCACGATGACCATCGTCCACCGATTCTTCCTCCATCTTGACCCGATGCATTTCTGCCGCCCTCTTTTCTTCCTCCATATAGCGAGTTAGCTACCGGGGCTAATAGTGAATAAACGATAGCTCGCTAGCTAGCTTTTTTTACTTCTGACACCAAATGTAGCGTCCCTGTCGATAATAATAGCTGTCCACACAATAATGCCGTTACGAACTGTACGGTTTATTACTCCTGTATAAAGCAAATACCCAATTATGGGAAATACATTTCAGAACGCTATTTAATGCAACCTCTGCATAAGAAAAAGCCCGCCAAAGCATCACAATCTGCCCTTTTATCCCCTTCCCTATGTCCCAACCCCCACTCCTGAGCTGCCAATCACACGAGGCCTTGGCATTACTCCCCAGGGCACTCCAATAGTACGCAGCCAGAGGTTGACAGGCAGATCCCCCCACCCGTTATCACTGTTAGAAAGTTACAACATGCAGGATCCTTATACATAATACAGGGCCATTCACATCACATCACATTACAGGGTCATTACAATATGTAAGTAGGCTACATGATGCAAAATAGTAGCCTATCCTAATAAGCTAGCCTAATGTGCATTTCATCAGTCAAAGACAGCAAATGCAATAACATAGACTGAAATAACATTATTTCTGTCATACAAGAGTGAGGAAACATACATTTTAAACGCAAAGCAGCTGCGTGTTCATGTTTCAGTTGTTACACTGGAAATCGAGCAGCGACTGTAGAGCCTATTTCTCAGTTAGCCTACTTGCCGGGATGCATTCAACAGTGTGAACATAGGCTAAACGTAACATAGCCTATTGCATAGCGTACAATATACAATTGTATACAGTTTTGAAAGGACATGGGTTAATTGAAGCTTGCGTTTCCTATGCAGTAACGTTAGCTAACAAACTATATGGGACAGAAACATGTCCTAAATGTTACGCTTACACGCTGAACTACAATATTTGTTGTCTCTTTTTTCATGAATAAACTTGCCTTTCGTTTGTCCGAAAGAACGAGTGACATTATAAATGAAAGCGCTTTATAAATTAAATTGAAAGGAACGATAAGCACTTACATTTGTGTACGCGAGGTCCCGCCATGTTTTCAACTGAGGCAGTGTGGCAGATGTGATGAAACACGTCACGCGTTCTGAGTAAAGACTTCCGCAAAGGCTGCACTCGTGTTTCCTCACTGAAGAATTCTTCGGGAGCCTACTCCATAGATATAAACACTAGATGCCTCGTTGACGTCGATCCGATAGCTGCTCGGCGTAAAACGCGGCCGCCATCTTGGAGCGGTACGGAGCTCCGCGAGACTGCGCTCAATGCGCGAGTGAACCTTACCTCAATGGAGTGAACTTCTCCACAAAATAGACTGTAACTTTTTGATTATTGAACCGATTTTCCTGAAATTTGGTTTGTTATGAAGGTGGGGATGTGGACATGTTACACGTCACTTGTTGGAAGTGAATTCAGTCAGGCTACTGAGCGATATGGCAGAAGTAATCACCTCTATGCCTGACTTCAACCTTCTGGATAGGCACAATTTAAGAGACATGCATGCTAGAATACCAAATGTACAGAAAATAGAATATCCAAATGTACAGTAAATAGAATGCCAAATGTAAATAGCCTATATACTTACCTACTATGTAACTTTAGTTACTCTCCAAATTATATAAATTGCTTATTGTTAAACTATTTTCCCGTACAATGTATTTTTGCCTATATTAATATATCTCTAAAGCCCATAGATATGCTCAACCTACCTGATTGTTCAATTTTATTAATAGTAGCCTATTCACAAATAAAAACAAGTAACCTCCAGCACTATTTTCTTCCCAAAATAATTTTTTTTACTGAGAATCAGGCATCAAAGGCACAACAGGAAAAAATAATTACATTAATTCTCTTTTTTTTTTTTTTTTTTAATACATGTGTTGTGGTTTAATAAATTAAAATTATTAATACACTTAAATGAACATGACACTATTCAAATCAAATGTCCAGAGAGGCATCCAGCCTCTCTCCTCTCTCTCCGGTTTCTTCTGGCTGGGGCTTTGCCACAGTGTGTATCCCCAAAAGAACAAGGACACCCATCTCCCCCCCCCCCGCCCCAACCCCCCAACCCCCCACCCTCACATTAGTATCCCTGAAAAAGGATCGTTTTAGATAGCTTCTTCCGCAAGCTACCACTTTGTAGTTTCAGGGTGTGCGTTTTGGCAATGTGGTACTGCCTGAGCTTGTGGAATTTGCTGACCAGCAGCGACAGGAGGCAGAAGTGATGGTTGTCGATGCCATCCTGAGTTTCCACAATGTGTTCGCCAAGCTTGAACACATCCTCTGACCCCACCTCGGACCTCACCATGTGGCTCAGCAGAGAAACGCTGCACTGGTTCAAAGCTGATGTGATGTTTGTGACGCGACGAAGGCAGCGCTCTGCAGAGCAGATCACCGTGACTGTGCCTACAAAAAATATATATATATATATTTTCCACATACACACAATAAATACAAAAGCAGGGACATGAACTCTAAAGGAGAATAACCTAAAGGTGCAATATATGGCTGCCGATTTTTGGCAGAACATTTTTAAGTTACTATTACATTACATTACATTACATTACATTATAGGCATTTAGCAGACGCTCTTATCCAGAGCGACTTACACAGCATTTCTTTTGCATTTTATACATAGTATCCATTAATACAGCTGGATATATACTGAAGCAATGCAGGTGAAGTACCTTGCTCAAGGGTACAACGGCAGTGTCCGACCTGGGAATCGAACCTGCAACCTTTCGGTTACAAACCCAGTTCCTTAACCATTATACCACACTGCATATATATTCATTATATTCCAATAGTAACCGACCGTAATACACAGATATTAACAAAATCCATAGTCCAAAAAAAGATGGAACCATACTGATTGAAATGGCTAAGCTGTCTGTCAAACTGCACCAAATCTGTTTGGGGCTGTATGTGGGTGGGAATATGTTGTGAACCGGTTGATAACAACTACCAACAGGACATACACATAGTGAGAATTACACACATACAAAATGTTCGATACACAAACACCTTATGAGCTGGGGAATAAGGAAAAATTGAGAATGAAATTTGATTTCAATTAATACATTACATTAGGGTTAAATAACACTAACATATTCACAGTGCAATTCCACCAAATGTTCCTATATAACTGAAAAGAAACCTACCAGAGTACAGATCAAGCTTTAACTGCAGTTCCTGTGAGATCAAGTTTTTCTGTTTCAGCTCGTCTAGCAGTGACTGCACAGTTTTCTTGGATCTCTTTTCACGAGCCTTGGCAGAGTTCAGATGCCTCTGTAGCTCCTCAGATCTTGCTTGTGCCTCAACTAGCTTTTGCTTCAGATGATCAGGGTCAGGGTCAAGGGCATACTGATGGTCCTAGGAATTACAAAACTTGTTGGGTAAAAGCTATACAACACATCTAGTATCCTGTAAAAGGTATGTGGGTCAGTGCTGAGTCTGTGTACACGTCTCTATAGTGCAATAGCTCCACCCACGTGGTCAAATCTTAGATTGTGTACACAGAAGGAAAAAAATCCCATTCTAAACGTTTAGAGATTTTTGTACTTGAACTCAACCCCTAGTGTGGACAAGAAATGCTTTAACTTACCAAGGTTGATGAGCTTGGCACTTCAGGAGGTTCTGGGACAGGATCATCATTTGCCACAGCCACAGACGCTTGTGATGTCCGTGTTGTCCTGACCTTGCAGGGCTCCTTCAAATTAGGTTAAAAATATATTAGAATATGATAAAAAGCTCATGTCGGAGCAATTGAAGTTGAATCTTAGCACCTACAGAATACACGGGTTACACCACCTGTGTCAGTGAGTAATGTCTCTTCTCTTGGCATCCATACTCTTTGCTATGGGTGCTAAGCTTCAACTTTAACACACTCACTTTGTTCAGGTGGCCTGGAAATGCTGGAAAAACTTTAGGGATGACACCTTCCCTGAGTCGCACAGTCTGTCCAGTTCTGAGGTAACGTAATTAACTTTCAGACACATGACGTTATACAACAGTTAAAAAAAAAACATGTTACCTGTGAAAAGTTATCCCCTTTTGACGATTTTCAATCGTTCTCTTGTTTGAACAGCCAAACGAAGCACAATACTGCGGCATTTTCGCCGAGTGACTCTCACTGTAGGCCTACTGCTGAAGAAAGCAGTTGTCACGTGACAGCGGTACCGCTCCAATATGGCGGCGTTATTTTACGCCGCTCAACCCATTACGAGGCATCTAGTGTTTATATCTATGGCCTACTCTTTCCCCACTGCTCGCTCCTCGGTGGAGCATTTAGCGGTTTGGGATGTCCTTAAAGATGGCGGACCTCGATCGATTTCCGGGTCAGACGAGGACCAAGTAGATAGGACGGCTAAAATATGGGATTGGAATGCAGCCAGGGTTATCACAAGGTTAAGGTTAGGACACACAGGTCTAAATAGTACACTTTTCCTGATAAACAAACATGGAGATGGCAGTTGTGAATTTTGTGGGGAACAAGAAACAGTAAATCATGTAGTATACAGCTGCAGAAAATATGTCAGACAGAGAGAGAGACTAAAAACCAAGCTACATGAAGTGGGGACACAACTTAATATATACAGAATTTTGAAACAATCAACAGGGGATACATGTATTACATTTCTGTTGGAGTATTTACATTCAACAGGCTTAATAAATAGAATGAGTTTTAATTATTAATATGAACTTAAATTTTATTATTGGTATTTTAGAATTTTATTAAATTTATTAAGCAAGGGTATTACTGATTCCCAGTCCACACTCCAGACCACTGGGTGGCGGTAAATGCACCACTAAAGTATGATACCAACCGCCATAAAATAAAAGAAGAAGACACATTGTTGTGGCTTTTCGAGTAGGGTATAGCTGCAGCCGCAGACTCCAAGAAACGCCCCTCCAAGAAACGCCCCTCACTCCAAGAAACGCCCCCAACCAACTACGGTGGCCTTGGGGGATCCTGTTGGTTCGCTGCTGTTAATCCGCAGCATAATTATGCACACGAATATAAATGGGTATATACTGAAAGTATTTAAATGTATGTAAGCCAGCTAAACAGTCCGTTCTATCCATATCCATTCTATCCATTGTTACCACTCATATTTCTGTCATGAGCCAAATTAATTACGTTAGAGTGCTATATATTTTTTACAATACAAGCTAGTGAAAATTAACATGGGCGGGGAGTCTATTGAAGAAGTCAGTAGTTTGTATTGAAATGATCTGTTATAGCTCGCTAAAAGTATTGATTACGGCGAACCGTTCATAGCCTGCCCCAGCCGGCTGATATTTGTGGAGAGGTGAACTGCCAGAATAGATAAACTTTCAGAATTACTCGATTGCTTTCGGCCGCTTAAGCGGCCCACAGCGTTCACTTTTTTCAATGGAATAATATGGTGCTGTGTCTGAAGATATTCATATCGAAAGCAATGTATTACATTGTTATTTCGTTGTATTGAAGACAAAAGTAGAATAATTTAGGAATATTTTATGAATGAAACTCATTCGTTAATGCAATTTAGAACTGTTCAATGAACCTATGTGTAACCTAATTGTAATTTTGAATTGTTATTTTGTATTTCTGAATCATTATTGTTTAATCATTCGGCAGGTTATCATTCGAGCAAGCTTGTTACCACCAGCTGTGCCAGCCGTTTCATTTTGTTCATTATTAAACCCTCCAGAATAAAACATAACAACCCCTCTTTTTTAAATGTCACTCCTAAATCCACTCTGAGATTCTTTAGTGCAACAGTAGCATTTTAATGGGCTGTATTGGCCTATTGGAATAGAAAAACGACTTCCAGCATAATACATTTTATAGCCTTTTCTCCCAATTAAAACCTAACTTAAAAAAATAATAATAAAAAAATGCACATATTGACAGACATGATTGTTCACGTCAATTTGTTGGCCTAACTAATGGGCAGGTTGGAGTTACATACGTATACAGCTCTGGAAAAAAATTAAGAGACCACTGCAAAATTATCAGTTGTCTCGTTAATTCGGTTCCGTACTCTAATATAGCACTTTGAGTTTGAAAGGATACAATGACAATGAGGTTGAAGTGCAGACTGTCAGCTTTAATTTGAGGGTATTTCCATCCATATCGGATGAACGGTTTAGAAATTATAAAACTTTTTCTAGGTGGCATCCTATGACAGTGCCATGTTTAAAGTCACTAAGCTCTTCAGTACGACCCATTATAATGCCAATGTTTATCTATGGAGATTTCATGGCTATGTGCTTGATTTTATGTACCTCTTAGCAGTGGGGGAGGCTGAAACACCTGAACTCAATACTTAGTAGGGGTGTCCACATACTTTTGGCCATATAGTATATACACTGCTTAAAGAAATTAAGGGAACACTTAATCAACTCCTCGTTTAATATCTCCTCCACGCTCTTGAGACTGGGAGCTGGGAGACAATAGGTAACCTAATTCTCGGGGTTAATAGTAATAGTAAATAGTAAATCTCACTGTACTGTTTTAAAGCTGATCGTGAAAAACGAATAGCCCAACTAAAATGTTCCGTGAAACAAATATATTGTGGCGAGCCATGGAGTCGGAGTCAGGTATTCTTGTTGGAAATAGTTTATTGAGTAAGAGCACAATCTCTTAGTTCCTTCTTCTCCAGTTAACAGTTAGAATAGACATCGCTTGCTGGATCGTAGCCAGCTTTATAGCCCCTCTATGCAAATAAGCATGCTTAACAAAGGCGGCCCTTGATAGGTGCCCTGCAGCTCACCCCAACCAATCACACGTAATTCACTCTGTCATACGTCAATCAACAAACGGTCTCTAGCGCGGACCTGGTTGAACTCCTGCTGGTCATTCAAAGGTCAACTGCCAATTGCTACTGCACACGTCATTACATTTGAACACAACAGTTGACATGCACAACGATCCCCGTTACTCGCAATCGCCCCGGATCGCCACACTGCCCCCACCTAAGGGGTCAGCAGTCCCTTGCGACCCCTTTAACTGTCCACACTCGCGCACAAAGTCCCGGAAACGGGCAGGAGCCCTCCGTTGGCGAGAAGGGCGATTCGGGCAGTAGATCCAGACCTCGTCTCCAAACTCTCGACCAAAGCCCGCGCACACCCGGCCTCCGTCTGGTGGTGCTCCATTGGTCCGGGCGGAGCTCCGAACACCAAGCCGACAGGCGTTCTCAGCTCGCGCCCGAACATGAGCGCAGCGGGGGAGCACTGACTGCTTTCCCCCACGACGTACCGCTGGAGGGGGGGCCTGCGACCGTTGCGTCGGCCCCTTCTTGGCCGTGCAAACGTCGCAGCAATGGACGTGCAGCTTTACGTCCCGGCGGCAGGCAGGCCAGTAGAACCTCCTCCGCAGTCGATGCAAAGTCTTGCTGATGCCAAAGTGTCCCGCCCCCACAGAGCCATGCACCAGTCCAAGTACCTGGGGGCGGAGCGCACGGGGCACCAGCAGCTGGAGGAGGTCCTGGTCGGACCCGGGGGCCTGCCACCGCCTATAGAGCAGCCCACCCTGCGACGTCAGGCTCCCCCACTGACTCACGTAAGCCTTCAAGGCTGGGCTACTGGCCGACACTTCCCCCCATGCAGGCCGTGTCCCCGCCGCGATCCAGCCCCCCACCTGCTGCAGCTCGCCGTCGCCCTCTTGTGCTAGGCGCAGGTCCTGCTGGCTAAAGGGCAACCATCCACCCTCACTCTCCACAGTCCGAACCGGGCATGCCATCTCCGTCACCTGCTCTCGCCGCTCGGCTCCAGTGCAAGTTCGGCAGTGTTTGGGGGGTACCCCAGGGCATCTAGTTCGGCGGGCTGCTTTTAATTCACAATTTGATCGGAGGCCCAGCGTTTCGGTACCAATAGTTATAGTTTCGGCTATCACATTTATGCTAGCTCCCCACAAGGCTAACAAATCTAAACCGATAATGCATGCATCTTTTATATCTGCTAACCAAAACTCGTGTTTCACTCGCTGGGCTCCTGCACACACTTGTAATTGTTTACTACCACGCATGCCCATTTTCTGCCCAGTGACGGAGGTTAGCTGGGTAGAGGTAAGGGTCCATGCACCCGAAAGCAGCCCGCTAGTACCCCGAAGTACCCCCGGCCTTAACAGGGAAATAGTGGCTCCGGTGTCGACCAGCGCCCAGCAGGCTTGTCCGTCCAAACTGCAAGGCAAGTACAGCCCGGTCTTCGTCCCCAGTCTGCCAATACGGGGCTCGGCCCCGTGGGCCTGTTCCTCTGCTCTTAAAAGAGCATCAAACGGAACTTTTGCTCTTGGTGCAGGGGCGGGGCAGTCGCGGGCGAGGTGCCCCGGTTCGTCGCACCGGAAGCAGCGTCGCTCCCGTTCCTGTCGCTGCCGCGGTATATCTGGGTTCCGCTGGACCCATCTCACCTCCTCGCAATCGGCAGCTCGGACCCGGGGCTCGTTAGCCGGGGTCCCGTTGGGTGTGGTGCCCAGAATGAGCTCCAGTCGCTCGGCCTCGCGAAGCGCTGTGTCCAGGGACGCTGGTTTGGCGATGCGGACCTGTTGTTGCAGGCGCTCCGGAGTGAGGGCCTGTATGAAGGTCTGGCAGGCTAGCTCCTGCTGGCCTGCGTTGTCGAGTTGGGGATAGCCGCGGCGAGCTAACAGCCTGATGTCGGCGGCGAGGACGCCGAGGCTCTCTGCTCCGGTCCGCCGTCGCGTGGTGAGCTTCTCCCGGCTCACCTCCAGGAATTGCCGCTGTCCGAACCGGCGCTCCAGCGCTGTCATCAGTGCCGGTAGCGTCAGTGGTTCGGCGCTGTCCAGGTCTAGAAGTACCTGGCAGGCCTCGCCCTCCAGGGCTAACGCTAAGTGGGTGGCCGTCTGGCTCTCGTCCCAGCCATTGTAGCTAGCCGCGAGTCGTACCTGGATTTGGTACGACTCTAGCTCACCCTTTCCCGTGTAACGGGGTAGCTTGATCACCGCCTTTATCGGTGTAGTCGGTCGCCGCGCCGGCGCCGCTGTCTGGCTCGGCCTGGAAGCAGGGGCGACCTCGTTAGCTTCCGGCCGACCTACTTGCGCTTCATTTCCGGCCGCGGGGTCAGCCACCAGCGCGGGCACCTCCGCCTGGTCTGTAATCGGCCTCTCTCGCTCCGGTCTTGTTGCGCTGGCTCCTTCGGGTTTTCCTCCGGGTCTATTCGTGGGCCGCTTCGCAGACGCTCCTGCGATAACGTCCATCTGCTTGGTCACCTGACGCTCTAGGTCGCGGATCTGTTCCCAGATCGTCCCGCTTCTGACATCATTGTGGCGAGCCATGGAGTCGGAGTCAGGTATTCTTGTTGGAAATAGTTTATTGAGTAAGAGCACAATCTCTTAGTTCCTTCTTCTCCAGTTAACAGTTAGAATAGACATCGCTTGCTGGATCGTAGCCAGCTTTATAGCCCCTCTATGCAAATAAGCATGCTTAACAAAGGCGGCCCTTGATAGGTGCCCTGCAGCTCACCCCAACCAATCACACGTAATTCACTCTGTCATACGTCAATCAACAAACGGTCTCTAGCGCGGACCTGGTTGAACTCCTGCTGGTCATTCAAAGGTCAACTGCCAATTGCTACTGCACACGTCATTACATTTGAACACAACAGTTGACATGCACAACGATCCCCGTTACTCGCAATCGCCCCGGATCGCCACAATATATATATATATATATATATATATATATATTTCTTATTTCGTCCTAAAACCGTCATTAAATAACGTTATCTACACAATGAGAAATTTGCAGAATGTATGTAGCTAACGTTAATCTAAAATGTAGGCTATTGCCTGGTGGATTATAAATTAATAATTTTAATTGAAAATCTTACTCTTAGTTTAACTAACCAGGAATGTCATTATTGTAGTGTAGTTGGCCTATATCACATCATGAAAAGTAAAGCTATTTCTGATTATTTGCGCCATGCTTCTATCAATAATACAAATGGGCATTCTGATAAGGTCTGGGGTAATTTAGGGTACCCCTCTCCGCAGGGAAGAACAAGTTGTGGCAGACGGTGTCTGACTGATAGCACAACATTCTTTAGTTTGACACATCACTTTAATAGCTAGTTTCAGCACTGGATTAGACATGTTTCTGAACAAACTTTGTATTTCATAATAATTGCAAGTATAAGTGGCATTGCTGAAAATGAACGAATAGGCTGGTAACGGCATACTTTACGTCGTCTAATGACCTCAGTCGACTGAGCCAGATTTCGCTCATTACGCCGCTTACAGAAATACACAATTCCATACAGATACCTACAGGCTACAGCATGACATCATTTAACATTAACGTTGCCCTGCATTGCTCTCTAACAATAAGCAGCTGAAGTAACTACGTCAGTTAGTTCCCTTCTGGAACTGAATGTGCTATACCTAGCTAGTTACATGGATGATCACTTGCTAGATAAACTAAAGAGAGTCCGCAAACTAACTTACGTCAACACACGTTAACACGTTGCTATGATAACGTAGGTTAAATTCCCTCGGTTTTTTTTTTGACGTTCGACTACGTTCACATAGCTAATTAGCTGAAGGGGCGTTTCTTGGAGTGAGGGGCGTTTCTTGGAGTCTGCGGCTGCAGCTATGTAAACTTGGGCTTTTCTGACTAGTTTCACACTCTTCAGTAGATTCACGCTGATCTATTGAACTCTATCGACCGCTTTTTGTTGTATATAGCTTTAATACACTCGTCAGTTGCCGCCGAGAATTACATTAGGCTACTGTGTAATTTAAGTTAAACGACTGATCGATTTAGTGAAGTATTTGGTTATGTAATTGAGTCAACGAATGGGGTAAGTTTTTATTATTTTCCCCCCCCCCATCATCTTAATGCTTTAATAGTTCTGTTAGTTTTGTTTACCCGTTTGAAATCGGCTTACTTACCTTTCACTAACGTTAGCGCTGTTTGGTCGTGTGGCAGTAGCTGCTAAAGCGCTCGTGATTGTAGAATTAATTTTAGAGGCGAAAACTTCGTAGCATCGGCTACTGGCCCAATGTTCTCAGTGCGATTACAACAGAGACCAGACATTGAATCAGTGTGAGATTGCAAACACCGGGAGAGGAACAGAGACCAGACATTGAATCAGTGTGAGATTGCAAACAGCGGGAGAGGAACAGAGACCAGACATTGAATCAGTGTGAGATTGCAAACAGCGGGAGAGGAACAGAGACCAGACATTGAATCAGTGTGAGATTGCAAACAGCGAGAGAGGGACAGAGATCATTACATTACATTATAGACATTTAGCAGACGCTCTTATCCAGAGCGACGTACATAGTGCATTTTCAAACTAGGAACAAGAACGTTTAAAAACAACCCTAAAAAGGCAAATATGAATCTAAGTACTAGGCGCAGTCAGTATGATTGGGGTTTTTTTTTTTTTTTTTTTTTTTTTTTTTTTGGGGGGGGGAATTACACAACATTAATAACAATAGTCACAGGGAGGTGCAGCTTGAAGAGGTGAGTCTTCAATCTGCGCTTGAAGGCAGTCAGACTTTCTGCTGTTCTGACCTCCACGGGGAGCTCATTCCACCACCGTGGGGCCAGGACAGACAGACGTCGAGACCGGGTGCTAGCATGAAGAGGGGGGGGTACCAGTCGTCCTGAGGAGGCGGAGCGCAGGGATCTGGCAGGTGTGTAGGGTCTTGTTACGTTCGGTATTGTTCTTGTTTGTGTGTTGAATTAATGTATGCAGGCCTGCATGTTGTTTGTATGTGGATGTTTGTCTGCCATGGTGTTTTGTGGTATGTCTCCCCCTGGTGTCTTCATAATTCTTAATTCCTTTCAGAAGCTGCTTGGCGCCCTGGTCTCATCACACCTGTTCCAACTTATCCAATCAGCCACGCCCTTTCCTCCCCCTATAAATAGTCCTGGGTTTTCTTTGTTCTGGTCTCTCTCTCTCTCTCTCTGGGGGTGGCAGTGCCAGGAGGGGAGCAAGGTTTGGTTTTGGTTGTTAGTTTGTTAGTTTGTTGAATTAGTTTGTGTTAACCTCTGTTCAGCCTGATTTGTTAATTAATACTGTATCCCAGAGAGCTATGATGGGGAAGGAAGTGTCTTATTTATTAGAACATGATTTGGCCCATCCTAGTACCAGCCCATGGAGCTCTCCTTGTTTACTAGTACCGAAACCCGACTCCACAGTGCGCTTTTGTACGGATTATCGTAAGGTTAACAAGATCACCGTTCCTGATTGTTTTCCTATGCCTCGCGTCGATGACTGCGTTGATACTATAGGTTGTGCCTCATATGTGACAAAATTGGATCTCCTGAAAGGATATTGGCAAGTGCCACTTTCATCTCGAGCCTCGGAGATAAGTGCATTTGTAACACCTGACGCTTTTCTACAATATTCAGTCATGGCATTTGGCATGGAAATGCGCCCGCTACTTTTCAGCGGCTGGTGAATGTCGTTTTTGCGGGTGTGCCAAATTGTACCGCATATCTGGATGACGTTGTAGTGTATTCATCTGATTGGTCTAGCCATATGTCTTCTCTGAGGACAGTTTTCCAGAGACTAGCTGCAGCCTCTCTCACTCTCAATCTGGCAAAATGCGAGTTTGGGAAGGCAACAGTGACGTATCTGGGAAAACAGGTGGGGGGAGGTCAAGTGCGTCCTCTGGGGGACAAAGTTGCGGCTATAGCTGCGTTCCCTGTGCCAAGTACTAGGCGTGAGTTACGTCGATTTCTTGGCATGGCAGGGTATTATAGGGGGTTCTGTCTGAACTTTTCAACAGTGGCAGCTCCGCTGACTGATTTAATTAGTCCATTGGTTCCGTATGTATGGACTGATGAGTGCCAGTCAGCTTTCGAGAGCTGTAAGGTTCTCCTATGCAGTGCCCCGGTTCTCAGTGCGCCTGATTTCAATACCCCCTTTTCTCTTGAGGTGGATGCCAGTTCCCTTGGAGCTGGTGCAGTGTTAACTCAGATGGATGCGGATGGTCTGGTCCATCCAGTTAGTTACTTCTCTAAGAAGTTTACCAGTTGTCAGAGGCGCTATTCGACCATTGAACAGGAGACACTGGCGCTGTTACTGGTGCTACAGTTCTTTGAGGTGTACCTTGGTTCCAGCACAGAGCCTGTGGTGGTTTTTACCGACCACAATCCTCTTGTTTTTGTGGATCGCATGTACAACCACAACCAGCGCTTGATGCGCTGGGCTGTTATGCTGCAGACATATAACCTCAGTATACGGCACAAGAAGGGCACTGAAAATGTGTTTGCTGATGCCCTTTCTAGAATCTAGGTTGTTTTGTTGTATGGACTAGTGGTGGAGGATGGGTTGTTGGTGTCGTCAGCCATGGGCTGACTCTTTATGGGGGGGAGTGTTACGTTCGGTATTGTTCTTGTTTGTGTGTTGAATTAATGTATGCAGGCCTGCATGTTGTTTGTATGTGGATGTTTGTCTTCCATGGTGTTTTGTGGTATGTCTCCCCCTGGTGTCTTCATAATTCTTAATTCCTTTCAGAAGCTGCTTGGCGCCCTGGTCTCATCACACCTGTTCCAACTTATCCAATCAGCCACGCCCTTTCCTCCCCCTATAAATAGTCCTGGGTTTTCTTTGTTCTGGTCTCTCTCTCTCTCTCTCTCTCTCTCTCTGGGGGTGGCAGTGCCAGGAGGGGAGCAAGGTTTGGTTTTGGTTGTTAGTTTGTTAGTTTGTTGAATTAGTTTGTGTTAACCTCTGTTCAGCCTGATTTGTTAATTAATACTGTATCTTTTGAGCTCATGGGGGACATTTGGGTAAGTTTAGACACCCCGGGGTCTACATTCTTACCTTCAGTTTATTTATGTTATTATTCATTAGTTCAGCAGTGAGCACCAACCCCTGTATTTAGGGGCGCCTGGCGCCTGTCAATGGTGGGGGGGGGGGGATTTTCTTTATGTTATCTTTTATTTGGTGCCACTGATTAATGCCCTTTGTTCCCTATGTTGCTTTGTACTTAATAAATATTCTTTTGATGAATTCTGGTTAAGTTGTGGTTTTGTGTGGCTACACCCTCATTGGTTTGTGTCTGTTGTGGTTAATGTTGCGCCTTGGTCCTCTGACCCATAGGGGGCGTAACAGGTCTGATTAGTTTTTGGAGGTATGGGGGGGCAGAACCTCGGACTGAATCAGTGTGAGATTGCAAACAGTGAGAGAGGAACAGAAACGAGACTTTGAATCAGTGTGAGATTGCAAACAGCGAGAGAGGGACAGAGACCAGACACTGAATCAGTGTGAGATTGCAAACAGCGAGAGAGGGACAGAGATCAGACACTGAATCGGTGCTCTTGGAGTTTGAAGACGAGGTTAGGCCAAAATGAGTTACTATAGGTTATATGAGCTATTATGTAAGGCTTTATGTTCCAAAGCCTCTAAGATAATTATCATCCAGTTTGTATGGGTCCCATCTCATGTGGGAGTGAAGGATAATGAAGAGGTTGACAGTATTGCTAAAAAGGCTTTGCACGAAAAGGAGATCAATATAGATGGAGCATTAAGTAAATTAAAGGCTAAACGGTTAGTGTAGAGGAAAGCAATAAACGTGGCAATCTTGTTGGGATTCAGAAGTTAAAGGGAGACATTTATATACGATTCAAAATAAAGTAAATTCATTTAGGTAATTTGGGAGGAACAGGAAAGAGGAAAAAACTTTGATTAGGACATCGTACATTGAACAACAAAATGAAGATTTTAGGGAAACATCCAACAGGATTATGTGAGTACTGCCTTGTGTAAGAGTCAGTGGAAGATTTCCTTATGACTTGTGGAAAGTATAGTGCTGATAGAGAGGAAATGGAAATTAAAATTAGAGATAGAAGAACAGAAATGTATCTTAGAAGTATTATTAAACCGCCTATAAAACACAAGAAGAAGAAGAACTGGTCAACTGCCTCTGTTTCTACAGTCCTCTCATCACTTGGGTGACATGGCATGCCATTGATATGAGCACAGCACAAATTTTTTGATGTAAATGTCATGTGAGTGGCTGGGGTTCAATCAGCTTAGTGGTACAAAGTGCTCATGTTTAAATCTGGGCACTGATTGGAAGTAGCTACCAAACCATTTCCAGATGAACACAGGCTGACTGAACCCACCCTTTTGGGTGATCTTTCTCCAGGAAGCTAGTCCACAGAATAAAGCTTCCAGTTTTATACTGCCTTTTTGTATTTGACAATGATTTTTGGCAACGTAAAAGCAAGTTCTTCTTGTGCTGTTTAAGAGATTAGAATTCTAACTACAGCTGATGCATCAGGAATTTAGAATTCTGAGCATATACACTTGAAGTCTGATACCAAGTAGGGTGAAATGGTTTCCTCCGAATATCTAATATTGGAGAAACATTTGTGATACCTACTTTGCAAGTAAGGCTGGACATAGTTAAACCCCAAACCATTCCTCAGTGTGTTGTCCAAAACGCATCTGATTTCTATAGTACACACTCTGAGGAATTCATTTCACCCTATAAAACCTATTTGGTTTACCAAGTGATTTCCATGTCTATTCTATGTGCATATGGCATGTTTTTTTCGTTCAATACTACAACAAATATTGAGAACGTAAATTTTACTTTTATAGTGAAATTTCCCCCCCGAAGGCCTACGCTTACCGGAAGTCACATTGTTGTGGCTTCTCTGACTAGTTTCACACGCTTCAGTGGATTCACGCTGGTCTATTGAACTCTATCGACCGCTTTTTGTTGTATATAGCTTTAATACGCACGTCAGTCGCCGCCGAGAATTTCATTAGGCTACTGTGTAATTTAAGTTAAACAAACGACTGATCGATTTAGTGAAGTATTTGGTTATGTAATTGAGTCAACGAATGGGGTAAGATTTTTAAAATTTTGTTCCCTCCTCCCCATCATCTTAATGCTTTAATAGTTCTGTTAGTTTTGTTTACCCGTTTGAAATAGGCTTACTTTCCTTTCACTAACGTTAGCGCTGTTTGGTCGTGTTGCAGTAGCTGCTAAAGCGCACGTGATTGTAGAATTAATTTTAGAGGTGAAAACTTCGTAGCAGAGGCTACTGGCCCAATGTTCTCAGTGCGATTACAATCAGTTAAGGATATCGCTAAATAATGTTGGCTACCTTGTAGGACTCTTCCGTTTGTTCAGTAGCCTAAATTAATCAGTGGAACATGAGGACATCCGAGAAATATTCTGAATTTTGTTGTAGGCCTACCACATGTTTTGTTCCGTTTAGGAATATTGTACAATAGGCCGACAGTTGAGTGAATTCATTCATTTTCAGCCACGTTATGCACATCCCGGCCAATTGCTTGGAAACTTAAACATTGTCATGGAATTGAGATTTGGTGAAAATACTGAACCTGTAGGCGAAGGAGAATAAAGAGAATTATTGTGCCTCATTCAACAATCACTTTTCACATTCAACTTGTTAAGACGTTCTTTAAAACGTTTTTGCAAACATTTCGGGATGTTTGCGTCCTGAGCTTCTGTTCTATCCAAGAAAAATCCCAAATAAGAAAGTCTTAAGAGCTCATTTGTATGCAGAATGGTTGGTGAATGAGGCCCATTGTTAATTAGTTGTCCTGTTGTCAACAACGGGACTAGTTAAGTCATCGGGTTCATTCCGATCTTTATTTCATCGGTACTAGTCATTGTTACATTGGCATTAGAATGTTTAGTTTAGAAAATTATAACATATTTGTGTTCTATACGCCTTGAAGGGTTAAGGACATTGTATTTCACTAAATGCTCTTCATAGCCAACAGGGTTTTTGATCTTGGTGTTGCTGATCATTTCTCCATTGCCTGTATCAGAGATATTGAGGTGAAAAAAAAATCTAAACTACGAGTTTTAGTTGAGAGAAATGCTTGTTATTTGAACAATGCTTCATGCCTGACCTATTTACCAGTGAATTACCTTTCACTGTAGATATCTCTGATGCTGATCTGGCATTGGGCTTCTTGGTTAATGCTTTGCCTGATAGACATACTCCCTTTAAAAAGCTACATGTAATAGATGTAATCCTTGGTTTTCACACAAGCAATGAAATGGTTTCATTCAAGGAATAAAGCATGGGCCCTGGCGAGACTTTAGGTGACCCATCTCACTGGCTTGCTTTTACATTTTAGAAATTGATGCACTTCCTCAGTAAGGAGAGCCAGATCCCAATACTATTTTAATTACATTTTCAGCTCTTATGCTCATCCAGCAAAGTTCTTCTATGTTACTGGCATCATCTTGAGTCATCATGTTCTTTAAGTCAGGGCCATGGAATTTGTTTCTGGATAACTTCATTTACATTTTTTTGTTGTTGCATTGATTATTGATGATGGCACCTGAATAGAATTAAATTCATGGCAGCTCCACAACCCCTGACAGGAACATGAATGGACTGAGGGAATGTCAGGCATCTGCAGGACTACAGAGTGTAAAGACTGTATCAGGTGTTGCAGTAGGACCTGTTGTATTAAGGCTAAATCCTTTCCCCTGTTTCCCTCCAGCAGCTGCACTTCTGCACATCTTTCAGCAGCAGTATGATGCAGGCAGGAGTCTGTCTGAGACGGGACACTGAAACAACACTACCTGAGCTCACTGAGCAGCACAGGATCAGACACAAAGAAGAGGAACTCAGTGGACTGGAGTCTGTCCACATGGTAGAGTCAGAGACAGACCGTGCTGCACCAGGACTCAACACACTGGAGTCAGAGTGTGTTACAGCACACAGTGGGGTCAGTGATGTACACCATACACACACATCATTGATAAAAACAGAAACTGATCTGAGCTTCACCCAAACTGGGGATTTTATTAAGACAGAGAGTCTTGACAGTGCAGAGCTGGGATATGTAACCCATCTGCATCCAGACCAAATCAAAACAGAGGCTGATTATGGAGGATATCTTAAGGCTGAACACATCAGTGACTTGCAGGATATTAAATGTGTTAATATTAAATCTGGTCAAATGAGGTGTGAATCCAGTGAAAGTTTAGTGAGTGATCCGCTGAAAACTGATGAGTGGAGCTTGTGTTGATCAGAAAGATCAGACTGAACCAAAACAATATAAAGGAGAGCAAAATACAAAATGTAAAAAAGAAAGTCATTATCTGCCAATCCAAGGTTGGGGCATAACTCAACACTGTGATTTTAACAATGAAAATAATCAGACCAGAATTGTGCATAAAAGTACACTCAGTAAAAACAAACATATAAATTGTCAGGAAACGAGTGTGATAATTGAACCAACTGTAATGAATTCAAGTAAAACCCCAAGCTTTTTGAATTTCTTTCAAAAGAAGACTATTCATAGAAATGAAGATGGAATTCATACAAGTGAAAAGCCCTACAAATGTTTTCATTGTGCAAAGTGCTTTACCCAAATATCTAATTTAAATCGCCACCTGAGAATCCATACAGGTGAAAAGCCCTACAAATGTTTTAATTGTGGGAAGTGCTTTACCCAAATATTTAATTTAAATCGCCACCTGAGAATCCATACTGGTGAAAAGCCGTACAAGTGTACACAGTGTGAGAAGTGTTTTAATACAAAATCTGGTTTAAATATACACCTGAGTATTCATACAGGTGAGAAGCCGTACAAGTGTACACAGTGTGAGAAGTGTTTTAATACAAAATCTGATTTAAATGTACACCTGAGAATTCATACAGGTGAGAAGCCATACAAGTGTACACTGTGCGATAAGTGTTTTAATACAAGATCGTCTCGAAATACACACCTGAGAATTCATACAGGTGAGAAACCGTACACGTGTACACAGTGTGGGAAGTGCTTTAATACAACATCTGAATTAAATCGCCACCTGAGAATTCATACAGGTGAGAAGCCAAACAAATGTTTTCATTGTGGGAAGTGCTTTACTCAAATATCTAATTTAAAATGCCACCTGAGAATCCATACAGGTGAAAAGCCCTACAAGTGTACACAGTGTGAGAAGTGTTTTAATACAACATCTGAATTAAATCGCCACCTGAGAATTCATACAGGTGAGAAGCCAAACAAATGTTTTCATTGTGGGAAGTGCTTTACTCAAATATCTAATTTAAAATGCCACCTGAGAATCCATACAGGTGAAAAGCCCAACAAATGTTTTCATTGTGGGAAGTGCTTTACCCAACTATCTAATTTAAAATGCCACCTGAGAATCCATACAGGTGAAAAGCCATTCAAGTGTACACAGTGTGAGAAGTGTTTTAATACACATCGACTCACTTTTAATGAGTCCATCTCTGGGGAGAAGAGGGGGATGTAATGAGCTAAACACATAAAGAAACACAAATGCAGGGCTCTACAGTTCAAATTTATTCAGCAAGGCATGAGAGGTGTGAAAGTGAAAACAGATCAATTATGAGAAATATCTAACTATTTCAAGTACAATGTAAAAATGAATAACTGTGTTCCACCCCCTAAAATCCGCCCCTAAGATGGGTCATAGAATTCTTCCCTCTGCTATGACTTCTTGAGCAGAGAGGGTGGGATAACTCATTTAAGTCATATTATTTACTAAACCAAATTCCAAAAAAGTTGGGACAGTTTGTAAAATGCTCATAAAAGCAGAAAGCAGTTATTTGTAAATTCTCTTTTACATGTATTTAATTGAAAACGGTCCAAAGAAAATATATTTAATGTTTTACCTTATTAATTTTAGTGATTTTTCTAAATATATGCAAATTCTGAACTTGATGCCTGCAGCATGTTCCAAAAAGTTGGGACGGCCAAACAAAAAAACTGGGGAAAATATTCAAAAAATACCTGTTTAGAACATTCCACAAGTAGACAAGTGATGCTATCATGACTGGGTATCAAATGATATCAAAAGACTCTTAATATCTTATTTCCAGGTACTCTTACAAACAATACTATAACCTCTCTGCATTTGAATGGATCTCTATAGGAAATGGGGGGTGGGACTAGATTAAGCTGTAAATTACACATGGGAATAGTATGGAACCCATGATTGGCTAAATGGCTGTAAGTCATCAAGGGTCTGAGGTATCACACAAGCCTCAAACCATCACTCTACTTCCAGATATGCAGTAGATATGGATGGATCACTTCAAGGGTTGTTTCTCCTGACAAATTTCCCTATTGAACTCTATGGAAAAATAAGTCCGGAGAAGAAACCCTTCAAGTTTTCCATCCATATCTACTGCATATCTGACAGCAGAGTGATGGTTTAAGGCTTGTTGCAGCCATTTAGCCAACCATGTGTTCCATACTGTTTCAGCATAATTTACAGCTTAATCTAGTCCCACCCCCCAATTCCCATATAGATCCATTCAAATGCACAGAGGTTACAGTATTGCTTGTAAGAGTACCTGAAAATAAGATATCAAGAGTCTTTTGATATCCTTTTATACCCAGTCATAACAGCATCACCTGTTTACCTGTGGTAAACAAGCCTCAAACCATCACTCTGCTGTCAGATATGCAGTAGATGTAGATGGATCACTTTACGGGTTATTTCTCCGCACTTATTTTTCAATTAGTTCAATAGGAAAATGCGCAAATCTAGCCTCGCTATTGTCAGGTCGTTCAGTTAAGCATTCATTCCCTGTTCGCTGGGCTGTTACACAAAATGGCGTAGTAAGTAGAACAAAAATCTTCAAAAGTAGTAGAAAATAATGAATGCTGTTTTTATTTTGAAAGGTTTTATTTGTATGAACTCGCTAATGGAAAGAAAATGTGTGACAACAATATGAATAGCCTACCTTTTAGAGAGG
The DNA here is from genome assembly GCA_022702515.1 of Ilyophis sp. 1 JC-2022. Taxonomy (NCBI): domain Eukaryota; kingdom Metazoa; phylum Chordata; class Actinopteri; order Anguilliformes; family Synaphobranchidae; genus Ilyophis; species Ilyophis sp. 1 JC-2022. The sequence goes on from CM040405.1 coordinate 6,110,166, forward strand.
AAGACAAAAAACAAACATTAAAGCACATTGTGATTTGCATCTATGACACTGTGTCCTTGTCTTTTAAGACAAACCACCCTGTTTTGGTTTACACATAGATGTTTTTATGGTTTTGATGGGTGTTCAAGGAGTGAATAAAAGGTGGTAAGCCAACCATTTTGCAGTGTTTGTCGAAGCACAGTTTAAAGTTCTGATATTCCTTGCTGATCATATTTTGGACAGACATCTGAAAACAATGACTGGGACAAACTGTGATGCCATTTTCCTTTCATTACGAGTGTTTGCGACTGTTTTGTTTTTTAAAAATGTAAATTTGATTCCTTGTAAATGTAAAATGTAATTACTTGTGATTGGAGGGTGATGTTTTGTGATGATGAAATTTACACCAGTGTAATTTGTCTGGTAGAAACTATGTTAACTGGGTATAAAGAAACCTGGTAATGTTTACTGCATACAGTCTGAAAATGAACCTGATTTTACTGGCCTTTTCAGTTTTTTTACTGCCAATGTAGAGGCTGTAATAATGTGTATGTCAGCTAAAGCTGATCATTAGACTTCAGACAGTAGGTTTTATCTGAGGTATCAGTTTAGGCTCTTTGTTTCACTCTTTATTGTTCAACATTGTGTAGGAATTGCACTTTGTGTGGATCTCAATTTGTGTTGTTTTTGCTCTGCACACCGGCATATTGTATTTGAAATAAAACGATGGATATGAAGTTAAAGTGCAGACTGCTCGTCAGCTGTATTGATGTAGCAGGTGTAGTGATTGGTTGGAATGAAACGCTGCATTCTCTCAGCCCTCCATGGCACATGATTGGGCACCACTGGTCTAGTTTGACAGTTAGATTTTTTGATTTATACGAAATAATTTGTACATTGAACATTAATTTATGCAAATTATGATGGACACACCTCTTCCAACCCAAAAAATCATCCGCAAAACCTTAAATAAGATTCATTCAAAACAACACATCTCTCTATAGGCAAATTGCGTTAATAATTGAGTCCTCCAGTGAAATTGCGTTCTGACTGTGTGGCCAAAACTTGGCTTTGTTGTGGAAGCTCACTTCCTGGTCTTGTTGAGAGCATGAGGCTGTGTCCGAATCAGAGCCCTATCTACTCACCAAGGCTACTCAATAGTGTGGAAGAGTGCTGATTCAGACACAGCCTTTGTCTCTGGCGCTAGTGTGGTTGGCTCCAGTACAGGTCTTTCAGGCCTGTTTTTTAATGCAAGTCAATGGTACCAAATGTAGTCAAAATACGAAGTCAATAAATTATTTCCACCAAAACATTGTGGAATCTGTGCTTTTTCTTCGTCTAATGTCTCCCCATGTGCAGATTTGTATTTTATTGCGTCGTTTGGACAATATTTTAAAAAAATTTGATCGAGGACATATTTTTTCCTTCATTCGATGGTTCTAACATTTTAGCACCCTGTCTGGTCAATGAGGCGTCATTACGTTCTGTTAAAGTTGTGGAAGGGAGGGAACTGGGGGGTATACTACAAAGGAAGTTTTACATAGCCAGTGTTTCTTTGCATTAGCTGGCTTCAGAAAGCCTAAACACCGCAATCTGGCTTAACCGGTACTACGAACGTGGTTATCAACTTGCTAAGTGAACACGGGCTTTATTAATCAAGGTACATGCGCATTCCCATAAAAGGGGCGGTGTCTGCAACAACGAGCCTATTGCGGTGGAGCATGGGCTGTACTGTAGCGTATTTCTTTCCTGTGTAAAACAAAAGACAGACACGGACAGATATAATGGACGGTTACGAAGAACATAAAACAAGCAAAAAGGCAAAAAGCAACACCGTTGCCTCCAACAAAACAAGGAAGGAATTCAAAACAAGAAAAATTCATAAATGCTCGTTGTGTAGGTTAAATTCGTTTGGCTAGTTCATAGCCTACCATATTCACCTTATCAAAGGTGACAAATAAATCTATACTGTCAGTACATTGTCATACAGTTTATTTCTAATGTGACAACTGTAGCCTACTACTAACTTCTAGAGCTCTAAACTTTAAACTTGTTACAGCGTGTTTAAAATATTACTGATCAATCGCATCAACGTTTTTTCATTTTAAAAAAGTCTTAAGCATTTTCTGGAACTCTGAATTTTTTTTGCGGAACTCACTAATCTCGCCCTGCGAAGAGATTCCCTCAGTGTCCGCACATATCTCTACGGAATCATTTGGAATGGAGACGCCTTTTTCCAAAGCCAAGGAGTTGATTGGTCAAAGGGCGGTGCTTTTATATGTTTCAATCTGTTATCCTGAACATCCTGGCCCGGAGCAGGTTAGATATGCAGAGTAAGTTGCCATGGCAATATACCCTGATTAAAAGCGAGTCGGCTTTGTGATACAGAAAACCCAGGGTTGAAGCTTAATTGATCTCGCTATTCCCTTAATCTCGCTTTGTAGTATACCCCTCTGGTCAACTGGGAGGTAGCAGCTGACTGGAGCACAGAGACTGGTTGGAAGACGCTGTTAGATACATACAGTGTTGTTTGTCGGGAGCGGTTGGAAGATGCTGTTAGAAGCATACAGTGTTGTTTGTTGAGATCTGTTGGAAGACGCTGTTAGATGCATACAGTGTTGTTTGTTGGGAGCTGTTGGAAGACGCTGTTAGATACATACAGTGGACCTTCGCTATTATTTATTTTCAGATTTTTATTTTTTTATTTTTTTATTTGTTAGATACAGATGAACCTCGATCCAACGGACACCGATGCAACGGATTCCGGATCCAACGGACACAATCCGCTAGAGTGAATATCTGGTCCGAACATTTAAAACTCCCGGGTGAAGCGAACCGAGACCGCTACTTGAGTAAGCGTCCGCTTGGCGGCGCGCACGTGTTGTTTACAAGCGTACAAGCGTCGGTTTGCCTGGTTGTTGTGCGCTACATATCTCTTGTTATAGTGATATTTTGCAGTGTCGCATTATTCGCTGCAACGGACAAACGGCTTTAACGGACAACTGCTCCCCCCTATTAGTCCGTTGGATCGAGGTTCATCTGTATTAGCAAAGCAAAACAAAGGTATAAGCATGGTTTGTTCTCATTTAGCCTCTTCCCAGTGGGAAGAATTGCAGTGGAGAGGGCAGATGGATGGTTTGATTGAAGGGAAACCTGGAGGTTTAAAATCCAAGAAAGGAAATACTGGAGTGATGGGAGCTAATCAGAAAGATGGCGACGGAGCAACTGAAGAATGGCAAGATGATGAAATGAGAGAACGGGGAGATTGGCAGGAGAGTAGAGTTAAAAGGATAAATAAAAAAATAAGGGAAGTGCAAAGGTCAGAAGAATCAGACTTTCAAGAGGAGGAAGAAGGCAGGAAAAGGGTAAGGTTCAAAGTCATTTTGAGGTTCAAGGAGAAAGAAGGTGCCAGGGGGATAAATCCGATAAAGCTGACCTTAGAATTAAAACGTTTGTTAGGAGACATAGATTCTACCAAAGTGCTGAGAAATGGTAGTATAATTATAGAATACAAGCAAAAAGCAAAGGGACTCAGCCTTAATCATTAAGCAAGTGGGGAAGCTGAAAGTCTCAAATGCTGTTCCCTTTCACAGTGGTAAATGGGAAAGTTCCATTTTGCATGAAAAGTGAAGAGATTAAGGATCATTTGAAAGGGGGAAAAATACTTCATGTTCAGAGATTGCAAACGGCGAGAGAGGGACAGAGACCAGACACTGAATCAGTGTGAGATTGCAAATAGCGAGAGAGGGACAGAGACCAGACACTGAATCAGTGCTCTTGGAGTTTGAAGAAGAGGTTATGCCAAACAGAGTTACTCTAGGTTACATGAGCTATTATGTAAGGCTTTATGTTCCAAAGCCTCTAAGAGAATTATCATCCAGTTTGTATGGGTCCCATCTGATGTGGGAGTGAAGGATAATGAAGAGGTTGACAGTATTGCTAAGCAGGCTTTGCACGAAAGGGAAATCAATAGATATTTCAATAGATATAGCATTAAGTAAATTAGAAGCTAAACAGTTAGTCTGGACGAAAAAAATACACATGTCAATCTTGTTGGGATTCAGAAGTTAAAGGGAGACATCTATACAAGATTCAAAATAAAGTAAATTAATTTAGGTCATTTGGGAGGAACAGCAAAGAGGAAATTATCATGAGAAGACTTTGATTAGGACATCGTACATTGAACAACAAGCTGAAGATTTTAGGGAAACATCCAACAGGATTATGTGAGTACTGCCTTGTGCATGAGTCAGTGGAAGATGTGCTAATGGCTTGTGGAAAGTATAGTGCTGAAAGAGAGGAAATGGAAATGAAAATTATAGAGATGGAAGAACAGAAATGTACCTTAGAAGTATTATTGAATTTAGCTGAGGATGTTAGGAAATCTAGGATAGTAAAAGATTTTCTGAACGATACAGGATTGATAAAGAGAATGTATAAAAGAACTGAAATAAGTATTCGATCAGAGTAAATGATGAGAATCTGATAGAAGGGAAGAAATTGAGTAATTATTATTTCGTTTGGTTAATTTATTTTATATATTATTATTTTATTTTTTTTGGTTTGTTTTTTGTGATTATTGGTTTATCCATTCAGAAGAAGAAGAAGAACTGGTCAACTGCCTCTGTTTCTACAGTCCTCTCATCAGCATTTATTTAGAATAAAACCATTAGTTAGAAATACACAATCTGAACGGGGAAATAGGAAGGAAGACAGGGTTATCACAAGGTTTAGGTTAGGACACACAGGTCTAAATAGTACACTTTTCTTGATAAACAAACATGGAGATGACAGATGTGAATTTTGTGGGGAACAAGAAACAGTAAATCATGTAGTGTACAGCTGCATAAAATATGTCAGAGAGAGAGACTAAAAACCAAGCTACATGAATTGGGGACACAACTCATTATATACAGAATTTTGAAACAATCAACGGGATACATGAATTACATTTATGGACGGCACTTATATAGCGCCTTTATCCAAAGCGCTTTACAATGGCCTCTCACTCACCCGTTCACACACACATTCACACACCAATGACGGCAGCTGCCATGCAAGGCGCTAGCCTGCTCATTGGGCGCAATTTGGGGTTCAGTGTCTTGCCCAAGGACACTTCGACATGTGGACAGGAGAAGCCGGGGATCGAACCTCCAACCCTACGATCAGTAGACGACCCGCTCTACTTCCTGAGCCACAGCCGCCCCTGTTGGAGTATTTACATTCAACAGGTTTAATAAATAGAATATGAGTTTTAATATTAATATATACTTAAATTGTATTATTAGTATTTAAAATTTTTATTTTATTATTAAGCAAGGGTATTACTGATTCCCAGTCCACACTCCAGACCAGTGGGTGGCGGTAAATGCACCACTAAAGTTGCTTACCAACCGCCATAAAATAGAAGAAGAAAAAGAAGAAGAAGAAAGTAGGAGATATTGAAATGGCAAAAATATTTTGAGATGGAAGTTTGTTTTTAAAATCCAAAAACGAAGAAAAGAAAAATAGGGTGTTGCAGATTGAAAATATCGGGAGGAAAATGGTGATTGAAAAAAAAGTATTGGGTGAGGATAGATTTAAATGGGGAGTGATAACAGGCATACCGATAGAAGAAGATATGGATAAGATTGGAAAGGTTATCGAAGGAGGAGAAGTGAGTAGAATTAGAAGACTGTTTAGAACAGTGAATGGAAGGACGGAAAAGAGCCTATCAGTACTAGTGGAGTTTCAGGGTTCAATTTTACCTGAAAGGGTAAAAATAGGATATATGAGCTTTAGGGTAAGGGCTTATGTACCACCACCGCTACATTGCTACAAATGCCAGAGATACGGGCATATTGCCGCAGTTTGTAGGGGGAAACAAAGATGTCCTAAATGCGGGGATCATAAGTATGAAGAATGTGGGGATAATGGGCAAGCAAGCTAAATGCTGCAACTGTGGAGGTGGTCATCGCGTGGCATATGGAGGATGTGACATTAAGAAAAAAGCAATGAAAATTCAGCAAATCAAAACACAAAATAACATAACATATGCAGAGGCAGTAAAGAAAGTGCAAGGAGAAAGCAGAGGAGAAGAATCGGAGAGAAATTACCAACCTTCTATATTTGAAGTGCAAGGAGAAAGAAGAGTAGAGGATTCTGAGAGAACAATCGTTAACCAAACTTCTAGAGTTGGGATCGAACAGTGTAGTCAAACTAAAGGGTTAAGTACTGAAAAATTGGTTTTATTCATTGCCTATGTCCTCAGTTGTTCAGACCAAGCTAAAAGCAAAACCGAGAAAATAAGAATAATAGTTAAGGGAGCGGAGAAGTTCTTGCTGGTGAAGGGTCTTTCTTGGAAACCAATTCAAAAAGAATTGAGTCCAAGTCAGGAAACATGTTCTAAAGGACCTATGTAGGAATTCAAATCGAGATGAAGAGAAGAGATTCAAATATGATTTAAGAGACGTATAATAGATTGTTTGGTATAATTTTAGGTTTTATTAGTTTTTAGTTAGTATTTATTTATTTTTTATAGATACAGACCTAAGATAAATTAAATTGAATGAATCCTGATCTACACTCCAATCCGGTTGGTGGCGGTAATGCACAATTTAATTGTTTGAAAACCGCCATAAAACAACAAAAGAAGAGGAAGAGGTCCTTTCATCACTTGGGTGACATGGCATGCCATTGATATGAGCACAGCGCAAACATTTTTTATAAATCTCAATGTAAATGTCACGTGAGCGGCTAGGCTTCAATCGGCTTAGTGGTACAAAGTGCTCATCTGGGCACTGATTGGAAGTAGCTACCACACCATCTCCAGATGAACACAGGCTGACTGAACCCACCCTTTTGGTGGTTTCAGTGATCTATCTCCCTGAAATATTTTTGGGTGATCTATCTCCTGGAAGTTAGTCCACAGAATAAGGCTTCCAGTTTTATACGGCCTTTTTGTATTTGACAACGATTTTTGGCCAGGAAAAAGCAAGTTCTTCTTGTGCTGCTTAAGAGATTAGAATTCTAACTACAGTTGATGCATCAGGAATTTAGAATTATGAGCATATACACTTGAAGTCTGATACCAAGTGCGGTGAAATGGTTTCCTCCAAATATCTAATATTTGAGAAACATTTGTGATACCTACTTTGCAAGTAAGGTTGGACATAGGGTTGTTAAACCCCAAACCATTCCTCAGTGTGTGGAATTCATTTCACCCGATAAAACCTATTTGGTTTACTAAGTGATTACCATGTGTATTCTATGTGCATATGGCATGTTTTTTCGTTCAATACTACAACAAATATTGAGAACGTAAATTTTACTTTTATGGTGAATTTCCCCCCCGAAGGCCTACGCTTACCGGAAGTCACATTGTTGTGGCTTCTCTGACTAGTTTCACACTTGTCAGTAGATTCACGCTGGTCTGTTGAACTCTATCGACCGCTTTTTGTTGTATATAGCTTTAATACGCACGTCAGTCGCCGCCGAGAATTAGATTAGGCTACTGTGTAATTTAAATTCAACAAACGACTGATCGATTTAGTGAAGTATTTGGTTATGTAATTGAGTCAACGAATGGGGTAAGTTTAATTTTTTTTCCCCCCTCCCCATCATCTTAATGCTTTAATAGTTCTGTTAGTTTTGTTTACCCGTTTGAAATCGGCTTACTTTCCTTTCACTAACGTTAGCGCTGTTTGTTCGTGTGGCAGTAGCTGCTAAAGCGAACGTGATTGTAGAATTCATTTTAGAGGCGAAAACTTCGTAGCATAGGCAACTGGCCCAATGTTCTCAGTGCGATTACAATCAGTTAAGGATATCGCTAAATAATGTTGGCTACCTTGTAGGACTCTTCCGTTTGTTCAGTAGCCTAAATTAATCCGTGGAACATGAGGAAAGCCGAGAAATTTAAAACGTTTTTCCAAACATTTCGGGATGTTTGTGAACTGAGCTTCTGTTATATCCAAGAAAAACCCCAAATAAGAAAGTCTTAAGAGCTCATTTGTCTGCAGAATGGTTCGTGAATGAGGCCTATTGATACTTATGTGTCATGTTGTCAACAGCGGGACTAGTTAAATCATTGGGTTCATTACGATCTTTATTTCATCGGTCCTAGTGATTGTTACATTGGCATTAGAATGTTTAGTTTAGAAAATTATAACGTATTTGTGTTCTATACGCCTTGAAGGGTTAAGGACATTGTATTTCACTATATGCTCTTCATAGCCAATAGGGATTTTTCTGTTCAGCACAAATTCAAGGCAGCTCCACAACCCCTGACAGGAACATGAATGGACTGAGGGAAATTGGGCTTATGCCACAGCCAGCCCAGTCTTCTCTATTGTATGTGGCAAGAGTTTATTTTCTCACAGACAAACGGCGCTAAAACAAATGCAAACCTGCACATGTTTCATGGCACTTCAGTAAGGGCTTTCTTCCACTCTTGAGTCTTGGTATCAACCAGGGGGAGAGGAAGCTTCCCCCCACCTCATAATACAAGAGCGCCCCCTGTGGTCAGTCAGGCATCTGCAGGACTGCAGAGTGTAAAGAATGTCAGCTGCTGCAGTTGGACCCGTTTGATTAAGGCTAAATCCTTTCCCCTGTTTCCCTCCAGCAGCTGCACTTCTCCACATCTTTGAGCAGCAGTATGATGCAGGCAGGAGTCTGTCTGAGACGGGACACTGAAACAACACTACCTGAGCTCACTGAGCAGCACAGGATCAGACAGAAAGAAGAGGAACTCAGTGGACTGGAGTCTGTCCACATGGTAGAGTCAGAAACAGAGCGTGCTGCACCAGGACTCAACACACTGGAGCCAGAGTGTGTTACAGCACACAGTGGGGTCAGTGATGTGCACCACACACAGGCATCACTGATAAAAACAGAAACTGATTGGGGTTCCACCCACACTGGGGATTTCATTAAGATAGAGAGTCTCGACAGTGCAGAGCTGGGATATGTAACCCATCTGCATCCAGACCAAATCAAAACAGAGGCTGATTATGGAGGATACCTTAAACCAGAACAAATCAGTGACTTGCAGGATATTAAATGTGTTAATATTAAATCTGGTCAAATGAAGTGTGAATCCAGTGAAAGTTTAGTGAGTGATCCGCTGAAAACTGTGATGAGTGGAGCTTGTGTTGATCAGAAAGACCAGACTGAACCAAAACAATATAAAGGAGAGCAAAATCCAAAATGTAAAAAAGAAGAAAGTCATTATCTGCCAATCCAAGGTGGGGGCATAACTCAACACTGTGATTTTAACAATGAAAATAATCAGACCAGAATTGTGCATAAAAATACACTCAGTAAAAACAAACGTATGAATTGTCAGGGAACGAGTGTGATAATTGATCCAATTGTAATTAATTCAAGTAAAACCCCAAGATTTTTGAATTCTTTTCAAAAGAAGAACATTCAGAGAAATCAAGATGGAATTCATACAAGTGAAAAGCCCTACAAATGTTTTTATTGTGGGAAGTGCTTTACCCAAATATCTAATTTAAATTGCCACCTGATAATCCATACAGGGGAGAAGCCTGACAAGTGTACACAGTGTGAGACGTGTTTTAATACAATATCTGATTTAAATGTACACCTGAGAATTAATACAGGTGAGAAGCCTTACAAGTGTACACAGTGTGAGAGCTGTTTTAATTCAAAATCTAATTTAAAACGCCACCTGAGAATTCATACAGGTGAAAAGCCCTACAAATGTTTTCATTGTGCAAAGTGCTTTTCCCACAAAACCCATTTAAATCGCCACCTGAGAATCCATACAGATGAGAAGCCTGACAAGTGTACACAGTGTGAGAAGTGTTTTAAGACAACATCTGATTTAAATGTACACCTGAGAATTCATACAGGTGAGAAGCCATACAAGTGTACACTGTGCGAGAAGTGTTTTAATACAAGATCGTATCTAAATACACACCTGAGAATTCATACAGGTGAGAAGCCTTACAAGTGTACACAGTGTGAGAGCTGTTTTAATACAAATTCTAATTTAAATATTCACATGAGAATTCATAAAGGTGAAAAGCCATACAAGTGTACACTGTGCGAGAAGTGTTTTAATACAAGATCGTATCTAAATACACACCTGAGAATTCATACAGGTGAGAAGCCTTACAAGTGTACACAGTGTGAGAAATGTTTTAATGCAAAATCTAATTTAAATATTCACAAAAGAATTCATACAGGTGAGAAGCCAAACAAATGTTTTCATTGCGGGAAGTGCTTTACCCAATTATCTAATTTAAATCGCCACCTGAGAATTCATACAGGTGAAAAGCCTTACAAGTGTACAGTGTGAGCAGTGTTTTCATACAAAATCTAATTTAAATATACACCCAAGAGTTCATACAGATGAGAAGCCGTACACAGTGTGAGAAGTGTTTTGATACACATGGATTCACTTTTAATGAGTCCATCTCTGGGGAAAAGAGGGGGATGTAATGAGCTGAACACATAAAGAAACACAAATGCAGGGCTCTACAGTTCAAATGTATTCAGCAAGGCATGAGAGGTGTGAAAGTGAAAACATCAATTATGAGAAATATCTAACAATTTCAAGTACACTGTAAAAATTAATAAATCTGTGTTCCACCCCCTAAACGCCACCCCTAAGATGGGTCATAGAATTCTTCCTTGTGCTATGACTTCTTGAGCAGAGCGAGCGGGATAACTCATTTAAGTGCACTACCGTTTAAAATCACTGAGACTTATGTTTTTTAAATTAATTGATACTTTTATTCACCAAGGTAGCATTAAATTGATCAAATGCAGTCAAGACATTGATAATGTTACAAACTACTATTTATTTTTTGTTCTGTCTCTACTTTAGCAATTGTAGCCATTTTTAGACACACTCCCACCATTTTAGGGCACCAACAGTAATTTACATGAATTGAAATAGTCATATTATTTACTAACCCAAATTCCAAAAAAGTTGGGACAGTTTGTAAAATGCTCATAAAAGCAGAAAGCAGTTATTTGTAAATTCTCTTTTACATGTATTTAATTGAAAACAGTACAAAGAAAAGATATTTAATGTTTTACCTTATTAATCTTCGTGTTTTCTCTAAATATATGCAAATTCTGAACTTGATGCCTGCAGCTTGGTCCACAAAAGTTGGGAAAAATATTCAAAAACTACCTGTTTAGAACATTCCACAGGTAGACAAGTGATGCTATCATGACTGGGTATCAAATTTTATCAAAAAACTCTTAATGTCTTATTTCCAGGTACTCTTACAAACAATACTATAACCTCTCTGCATTTGAATGGATCTCTATGGAAAATGGGGGGGTGGGACTAGATTAAGCTGTAAATTTCACATGAGATTAGTATGGAACCCATGATTGGCAAAATGGCTGTAAGTCAACAAGGGTCTGAGGTATCAAACAAGCCTCAAATCATCACTCGACTGCCAGATATGCAGTAGATATGGATGGATCACTTTAAGGGTTGTTTCTCCTGACAAATTTTCCTCTTGAACTCTATGGAAAAATAGGTCAGGAGAAGAAACCCTTCAAGTTTTCCATCCATATCTACTGCATATCTGACAGCAGAGTGATGGTTTAAGGCTCGTTGCAGCCATTTAGCCAACCATGTGTTCCATACTGTTTCAGCATAATTTACAGCTTAATCTAGTCCCACCCCCCAACTCCCATAGAGATCCATTCAAATGCACAGAGGTTACAGTATTGCTTGTAAGAGTACCTGAAAATAAGATATCAAGAGTCTTTTGATATCCTTTTATACCCAGTCATAACAACATCACCTGTTTACCTGTGGTAAACAAGCTTCAAACCATCACTCTGCTGTCAGATATGCAGTTGATGTAGATGGATCGCTTCACGGGTTGTTTAGAGTTCAGTAGGAAAATGTGCAAATCTAGCCTCGCTACTGTCAGGTCATTCAGTTAAGCATTCATTCCCTGTTCGCTGGGCTGTTACACAAAATGCCTCTTTATCTAGGCCTAATAAGTAGAACAAAAATCTTTAAAGTCGTAGAAAATAATGAATGGTGTGTTTATTTTGAAAGGTTTTATTTGTATGAACTCGCCAATAGAAAGAAAATGTGTGACAACAATATGACAATATGAATAGCCTACCTTTTAGAGAGGAAGACAAAAAACAAACATTAAAGCACATTGTGATTTGCTTCTATGACACTGTCCTTGTTTTAAAGACAAACTACCCTGTTTTGGTTTACACATGGAAGTTTTCATGGTTGTGATGGGTGTTTAGGTTGAGTTCAAGGAGTGAATAAAAGGTGGTAAGCCAACCGTTTTGCAGTGTTTGTCGAAGCACAGTTTAAAGTTCTCCTGATATTCCTTGCTGATCATATTTTGGACAGACATCTGAAAACATAATGACTGGGACAAACTGTGATGCCATTTTCCTTTCATTACGAGTGTTTGCGACTGTTTTAAAAATGTAATTTCGATTCCTTGTAAATGTAAAATGTAATTACTTGTGATTGGAGGGTGATGTTTTGTGATGATGAAATTGACACCAGTGTAATTTGTCTGGTAGAAACTATGTGAACTGTTTGGGTATAAAAAAATCTGGTAATGTTTACTGCATACAGTCTGAAAATGAACTTTATTGTACTGGCCTTTTCAGTTCTTTTACTGCCAATGTAGAGGCTGTAATAATGTGTATGTCAGCTAAAGCTGATCATTAGACTTCAGACAGTAGGTTTTATCTGAGGTATCAGTTTAGGCTCTTTGTTTCACTCTTTATTGTTCAACATTGAATAGGAATTGCACTTTGTGTGGATCTGGCCGCTCAATTTGTGTTGTTTTTGCTCTGCACACCGGCATATTGTATTTGAAATAAAATGATGGATATGAAGTTAAAGTGCAGACTGTTCGTCAGCTGTATTGATGTAGCAGGTGTAGTGATTGGTTGGAATGACAAGCTGCATACTCTCAGCCCTCCATGGCACATGATTGGGCACTACTGGTCTAGTTTGACAGTTAGATTTTTTGAGTTATACGAAATAATTTGTACATTGAACATTCATTTATGCAAATTATGATGGACACACCTCTTCCAATACAAAAAATCATCTGCAAAACCTTGAATAAAATTCCTTCAAAACAACACATCTCTCTATAGGCAAATTGCGTTAATAATGGATTCCTCCAGTGAAATTGCGTTCTGACCGTGTGGCCAAAACTGGGCTTTGTTGTTGAAGCTCACTTCCTGGTCTTGTTGAGAGCATAAGGCTGTGTCCGAATCAGAGCCCTATCTACTCACTAAGGCTACTCAATAGTGTGGAGGAGTGCTGATTCGGACACGGCCTTTGTCTCTGGCACCAGTGTGGTTGGCTCCAGTACAGGTCTTTCAGGCCTGTTTTTTAATGCAAGTCAATGGTACTAAATGCAGTCAAAATACGAAGTCAATAAATGATTTCCTCCAAAACATTGTTGTCGCAATCTGTGCTTTTTCTTCGTCTAATGTCTCCCGATGTGCAGATTTGCAATTTATTGTGTCGTTTGGACAATATTTTTACATTTTTGGACCAATCCAGGACATATTTTTTCCTTCATTCAATGGTTCTAACATTTTAGCACCCTCTCTGGTCAATGAGGCACCATTACGTTCTGTTAAAGTTGTGGAAGGGAGGGAACTCGGGGGTATACTACAAAGCACGTTTAACATAGCAAGGGTTTCTTTACGTTCTGTTAAAGTTGTGGAAGGGAGGGAACCTGGGGGGTCTACTACAAAGCAAGTTTAACATAGCCAGGGTTTCTTTGCGTGAGCTGGCTTCAGAAAGCCTAAACACCGCAATCTGGCTTAACTGGTACTACGAACGTGGTTATCAACTTGCAAAGTGAACACGGGCTTTATTAATCAAGGTACGGGCGCATTCCCATAAAAGGGGCGGTGTCTGCAACAACGAGCCTATAGCGGTGCAGCATGGGCTGTACTGTAGCGTATTTCTTTCCTGTGTAAAACAAAAGACAGACACGGACAGATATAATGGACGGATACGAAGAATATAAAACAAGCATAAAGGCAAAAAGCAACACCGTTGCCTCCAACAAAACCAGGAAGGAGCTTTTGCAAAATAAATAAAATAAATGCTCGTTGTCTAGGTTAAATTCGTTAGGCTAGTTAATAGCCTACCGTATTCACCTTACCACTCATGAGAAATAAATCTCTACTCTCAGTACATTGTAATACAGTTTATTTCTAATGTGACAACTGTAGCCTACTACTACATTCTAGAGCTCTAAACATTAAACTTGATAGAGCAAGTTTAAAATATTGCTGAAGCAATCGCATCAACGTTTTTTCATTTTTAAAAAGTCAAGCATTTTCTGGAACTCTTTTTTTCTTTTGTGGAACTCACTAATCTCGCCCTGCGAAGAGATTCCCTCAGTATCCAAACATATCTTCGGAATCCTTTGGAATGGAGACGCCTTTTTCCAAAGCCAAAGAGTTGATTGAAACATAGAAAAGCACCGCCCTTTGACCAATCTGTTATCCTGATCATAACCTGCCCCGGAGCAGGTTGGCCATGCAGAGTAAGTTGCCATGGCAATATACCCCGATTAAAAGTGAGTCAGCTTTGTGATACAGAAAACCCAGGGTTGAAGCTTAATTTAGCTCGCTATTCCCTTCATCTCGCTTCGTAGTATACCCCTCTGGTCAACTGGGAGGTAGCAGCTGACTGGAGACGCACGAAAATGTGTTTGTTGGATGCATACAGTGTTGTTTGTTGGGAGCGGTTGGAAGACGCTGTTCGATGAATACAGTGTTCGTTGGGAGCGGTTGGAAGACGCTGTTGGATACATACAGTGTTTGTTGGGAGTGGTTGGAAGAAGCTGTTAGATACATCCAGTGTTTGTTGGGAGCGGTTGGAAGACGCTGTTAGATGCATACAGTGTTGTTTGTTGGGAGCGGTTGGAAGACGCTGTTGGATACATACAACGTTGTTGGTTGGGTGTTGTTGGAAGATACATACAAGGCAAGGCAGCTACAAGGCAATACAGTGGACTTTCGCTATTATTTCATTTCTGATTTCTTGTTTGAATTTTGTCTTTTGTTTATTTGGTAGATATTAGTAAAGCAAAACAAAGGTATAAGCATTGTTTGTTTTCACTTAGCCTCTTTCCAGTGGGAAGAATGGCAGGGAGAGGGCAGATGGATGGTTTGAGTAAAGAGAACCCTGGAGGTTTAAAATCCAAGAAAGGAAATACTGGAGTGATGGGAGCTAATCAGGAAGATAGCGACAGAGCAACTGAAGAATGGCAAGATGAAATGAGAGAACGGGGAGATTGGCAGAAGAGTAAGTTAAAAGCAGAAATTTTAAAATGTGGGAAGTGCAAAGGTCAGAAAATTCTGACTTTCAAGAGGAGGGTAATGTGCAAAGTCATTTTGAGGTTCAAAGAGGAAGAACGCAGGAAAAGGGTAAGATTCAAAGTAATTTTGAGGTTCAAGGAGGAAGAATGCAGTTAAAGGGTAAGGTTCAAAGTTATTTTGAGGTTCAAGGAGGAAGAAGGCAAGAAAGGGGTAAGGTTCAAATCTATTTTGAGGTTCAAGGAGGAAGAAGGTGCCAGGGGGATAAATCCAATAAAGCTGACCTTAGAATTAAAACGTTTGTTAGGAGACAAAGTGCTGTAAAACGGTCGTATAATTATAGAATGTACAAGCAAAAAGCAAAGCGACTCAGTCTTAATCATTAAGCAAGTGGGGAAGCTGAAAGTTTCAAATGCTGTTCCTTTTCAGTGGTAAATTGAGTAAGGGAGTCATATCAGGAGTTCCAGTTTGCATGAAAAGTGAAGAGATTAAGGATAATTTGAAAGGGGGAAAAATACTTAATGTTCAGAGATTGCAAACAGCGAGGGAGGAACAGAGACCAGACATTGAATCAGTGTGAGATTGCAAACAGCGGGAGAGGGACAGAGACCAGACACTGAATCAGTGTGAGATTGCAAACAGCGAGAGAGGAACAGAGATCAGACACTGAATCAGTGTGAGATTGCAAACAGCGAGAGAGGGACAGAGATCAGACACTGAATCAGTGTGAGATTGCAAACAGCGAGAGAGGGACAGAGATCAGACACTGAATCAGTGTGAGATTGCAAACAGCGAGAGAGGGACAGAGACCAGACACTGAATCAGTGTGAGATTGCAAACAGCGAGAGAGGGACAGAGACCAGACACTGAATCAGTGTGAGATTGCAAACAGCGAGAGAGGAACAGAGACCAGACATTGAATCAGTGTGAGATTGCAAACAGCGAGAGAGGGACAGAGACCAGACATTGAATCAGTGTGAGATTGCAAACAGCGAGGGAGGGACAGAGACCAGACACTGAATCAGTGTGAGATTGCAAACAGTGAGAGGAACAGAAACGAGACTTTGAATCAGTGTGAGATTGCAAACAGCGGGAGAGGAACAGAGACCAGACATTGAATCAGTGTGAGATTGCAAACAGCGAGAGAGGGACAGAGATCAGACACTGAATCAGTGTGAGATTGCAAACAGTGAGAGGAACAGAAACGAGACTTTGAATCAGTGTGAGATTGCAAACAGCGAGAGAGGGACAGAGACCAGACACTGAATCAGTGTGAGATTGCAAACAGCGAGAGAGGGACAGAGACCAGACATTGAATCAGTGTGAGATTGCAAACAGCGAGAGAGGGACAGAGATCTGACACTGAATCAGTGTGAGATTGCAAACAGCGAGAGAGGGACAGAGACCAGACATTGAATCAGTGTGAGATTGCAAACAGCGAGAGAGGGACAGAGATCAGACACTGAATCAGTGTGAGATTGCAAACAGTGAGAGAGGAACAGAAATGAGACTTTGAATCAGTGTGAGATTGCAAACAGCGAGAGAGGGACAGAGACCAGACACTGAATCAGTGTGAGATTGCAAACAGCGAGAGAGGGACAGAGACCAGACACTGAATCAGTGTGAGATTGCAAACAGCGAGAGAGGAACAGAGACCAGACATTGAATCAGTGTGAGATTGCAAACAGCGAGAGAGGGACAGAGACCAGACATTGAATCAGTGTGAGATTGCAAACAGCGAGGGAGGGACAGAGACCAGACACTGAATCAGTGTGAGATTGCAAACAGCGAGAGAGGGACAGAGATCTGACACTGAATCAGTGTGAGATTGCAAACAGCGAGAGAGGGACAGAGACCAGACATTGAATCAGTGTGAGATTGCAAACAGCGAGAGAGGGACAGAGATCAGACACTGAATCAGTGTGAGATTGCAAACAGCGAGGGAGGGACAGAGACCAGACACTGAATCAGTGTGAGATTGCAAACAGTGAGAGGAACAGAGACGAGACATTGAATCAGTGTGAGATTGCAAACAGCGAGAGAGGGACAGAGATCAGACACTGAATCAGTGTGAGATTGCAAACAGTGAGAGGAACAGAAACGAGACTTTGAATCAGTGTGAGATTGCAAACAGCGGGAGAGGAACAGAGACCAGACATTGAATCAGTGTGAGATTGCAAACAGCGAGAGAGGGACAGAGATCAGACACTGAATCAGTGTGAGATTGCAAACAGTGAGAGGAACAGAAACGAGACTTTGAATCAGTGTGAGATTGCAAACAGCGAGAGAGGGACAGAGACCAGACACTGAATCAGTGTGAGATTGCAAACAGCGAGAGAGGGACAGAGACCAGACATTGAATCAGTGTGAGATTGCAAACAGCGAGAGAGGGACAGAGATCTGACACTGAATCAGTGTGAGATTGCAAACAGCGAGAGAGGGACAGAGACCAGACATTGAATCAGTGTGAGATTGCAAACAGCGAGAGAGGGACAGAGATCAGACACTGAATCAGTGTGAGATTGCAAACAGTGAGAGAGGAACAGAAATGAGACTTTGAATCAGTGTGAGATTGCAAACAGCGAGAGAGGGACAGAGACCAGACACTGAATCAGTGTGAGATTGCAAACATCGAGAGAGGGACAGAGACCAGACACTGAATCAGTGTGAGATTGCAAACAGCGAGAGAGGGACAGAGATCAGACACTGAATCGGTGCTCTTGGAGTTTGAAGACGAGGTTAGGCCAAAATGAGTTACTATAGGTTATATGAGCTATTATGTAAGGCTTTATGTTCCAAAGCCTCTAAGATAATTATCCAGTTTGTATGGGTCCCATCTCATGTGGGAGTGAAGGATAATGAAGAGGTTAACAGTATTGCTAAAAAGGCTTTGCACGAAAAGGAGATCAATATAGATAGAGCATTAAGTAAATTAAAGGCTAAACAGTTAGTGTAGAGGAAAGCAATAAACGTGGCAATCTTGTTGGGATTCAGAAGTTAAAGGGAGACATCTATATACGATTCAAAATAAAGTAAATTCATTTAGGTAATTTGGGAGGAACAGGAAAGAGGAAAAAACTTTGATTAGGACATCGTACATTGAACAACAAAATGAAGATTTTAGGGAAACATCCAACAGGATTATGTGAGTACTGCCTTGTGCATGAGTCAGTGGAAGATGTGCTAATGACTTGTGGAAAGTATAGTGCTGAAAGAGAGGAAATGGAAATTAAAATTATAGAGATAGAAGAACAGAAATGTATCTTAGAAGTATTATTAAACCGCCTATAAAACACAAGAAGAAGAAGAACTGGTCAACTGCCTCTGTTTCTACAGTCCTCTCATCACTTGGGTGACATGGCATGCCATTGATATGAGCACAGCACAAATTTTTTGATGTAAATGTCATGTGAGTGGCTGGGGTTCAATCAGCTTAGTGGTACAAAGTGCTCATGTTTAAATCTGGGCACTGATTGGAAGTAGCTACCAAACCATTTCCAGATGAACACAGGCT
The DNA here is from genome assembly GCA_022702515.1 of Ilyophis sp. 1 JC-2022. NCBI lineage: Eukaryota > Metazoa > Chordata > Actinopteri > Anguilliformes > Synaphobranchidae > Ilyophis > Ilyophis sp. 1 JC-2022. Next base: position 6,128,968 of record CM040405.1, read on the forward strand.
GACTGAACCCACCCTTTTGGGTGATCTTTCTCCAGGAAGCTAGTCCACAGAATAAAGCTTCCAGTTTTATACTGCCTTTTTGTATTTGACAATGATTTTTGGCAACGTAAAAGCAAGTTCTTCTTGTGCTGTTTAAGAGATTAGAATTCTAACTACAGCTGATGCATCAGGAATTTAGAATTCTGAGCATATACACTTGAAGTCTGATACCAAGTAGGGTGAAATGGTTTCCTCCGAATATCTAATATTGGAGAAACATTTGTGATACCTACTTTGCAGGTAAGGCTGGACATAGGGTTGTTAAACCCCAAACCATTCCTCAGTGTGTTGTCCAAAACGCATCTGATTTCTATAGTACACACTCTGAGGAATTAATTTCACCCTATAAAACCTATTTGGTTTACCAAGTGATTTCCATGTCTATTCTATGTGCATATGGCATGTTTTTTTCGTTCAATACTACAACAAATATTGAGAACGTAAATTTTACTTTTATGGTGAAATTTCCCCCCCGAAGGCCTACGCTAACCGGAAGTCACATTGTTGTGGCTTCTCTGACTAGTTTCACACGCTTCAGTGGATTCACGCTGGTCTATTGAACTCTATCGACCGCTTTTTGTTGTATATAGCTTTAATACGCACGTCAGTCGCCGCCGAGAATTTCATTAGGCTACTGTGTAATTTAAGTTAAACAAACGACTGATCGATTTAGTGAAGTATTTGGTTATGTAATTGAGTCAACGAATGGGGTAAGATTTTTAAAATTTTGTTCCCTCCTCCCCATCATCTTAATGCTTTAATAGTTCTGTTAGTTTTGTTTACCCGTTTGAAATAGGCTTACTTTCCTTTCACTAACGTTAGCGCTGTTTGGTCGTGTGGCAGTAGCTGCTAAAGCGCACGTGATTGTAGAATTAATTTTAGAGGTGAAAACTTCGTAGCATCGGCTACTGGCCCAATGTTCTCACTAGCTATGTTTCCATCAACCTAATTTTATGCGCATTTTCAAGTATCGCATCAGAAAAGGTTGATGGAAACGGCAAAATTCGAAAAAACTTACTCTAATTCGAAAAAAAGTTTATACGCTCGCTTGAGGTGGTTTTTGTCTTTTGCGAAAAAGAGTTAATGCGCAAAACGGTAGATGGAAACACATTTGCCGAATAAGTTCTGACGTAGCGAACATTGAACTCACGTGACTGATCAGCCGTTTCCGCTGTCGGCGTCTTTCCGGATATCAATTCGGGCGCGACAACACAACATGGCTGGTAGCAACAACAACAGGTTCGTGTGGACCGATGAGGAGACCAAACTATTCCTCACTCTCATCCATGAAAAGAATATCACAGAGATTTTAGATGGGAAACAGCAACGGAATGCCATCAAAATCAATGCATCTCTCTGTCTTCGTCTTCGGATAGCATTAAACACGGCCAATATTAGTTGAATTGAAAGGACAATTACAACTTGCCCAGCTGAAACTAATTCCTGCAGACCTCTTTCCATTTTATTGCCAAGCGTTATGTTCTCCACGTGGGTATGTTACCAAGGCAACTGGTTTTGTTTACGATATGCAACCTCTACTTCTTCGCTCCAACTCAGTTGGTGGAAACGCACCTAATTCGCATTTTCTTTTTTTTTCTTTTTGCGAACTTTCCAAAAGTTCGATTAAAATTCGAATGACATTTAGATGGAAACATAGCTAGTGAGATTGCAATCGGCCAATGCTTGGAAGCTTAAACATTGCCATGGAATTGTGATTTGGTGAAAATACTGAACCTGTAGGCGAAGGAGAATGAAGATAATTATTGTGCCTCATTCAACAATCACTTTTCACATTCAACTTGTTAAGACGTTCTTTAAAATGTTTTTCCAAACATTTCGGGATGTTTGCGTTCTGAGCTTCTGTTCTATCCAAGAAAAACCCCAAATAAGAAAGTCTTAAGAGCTCATTTGTATGCAGAATGGTTGGTGAATGAGGCGCATTGTTAATTATTTGTCCTGTTGTCAACAACGGGACTAGTTAAATCATCGGGTTCATTCCGATCTTTATTTTATCGGTCCTAGTCATTGTTACATTGGCATTAGAATGTTTAGTTAAAAAAATTATAACGTATTTGTTTTCTATACGCCTTGTAGGGTTAAGGACATTGTATTGCACTATCTGCTCTTCATAGCCAACAGGGATTTTTCTGTTCAGCACAAATTCATGGCAGCTCCACAACCCCTGACAGGAACATGAATGGACTGAGGGAAATTGGGCTTATGCCACAGCCAGCCCAGTCTTCTCTATTGTATGTGGCAACAGTTTATTTTTTCACAGACAAACGGCGCTAAAACAAATGCAAACCTGCACATGTTTCATGGCACTTCAGTAAGGGCTTTCTTCCACTCTTGAGTCTTGGTATCAACCAGGGGGAGAGGAAGCTTCACCCCACCTCATAATACAAGAGCGCCCCCTGTGGTCAGTCGGGCATCTGCAGGACTGCAGAGTGTAAAGACTGTATCAGGTGTTGCAGTAGGACCTGTTGTATTAAGGCTAAATCCCTTCCCCTGTTTCCCTCCAGGAGCTGCACTTCTGTACATCTTTGAGCAGTAGTATGATGCAGGCAGGAGACTGTCTGAGACGGGACACTGAAACTACACTACCAGAGTTCACTGAGCAGCACAGGATCAGACAGAAAGAAGAGGAACTCAGTGGACTGGAGTCTGTCCACATGGCAGAGTCAGAGACAGACCGTGCTGCACCAGGACTCAACACACTGGAGTCAGAGTGTGTTACAACACACAGTTGGGTCAGTGATGTGCACCACACACACACATCACTGATAAAAACCGAAACTGATTGGGCTTCCACCCACACTGGGGATTTCATTAAGATGGAGAGTCTCGACAGTACAGAGCTGGGATATGTAACTCATCTGCATCCAGAACAAATCAAAACAGAGGCTGATTATGGAGGATACCTTAAACCAGAACACATCAGTGACTTGCAGGATATTAAATGTATTAATATTAAATCTGGTCAAATAAAGTATGAATCCAGTGAAAGTTTAGTGAGTGATCCGCTGAAAGCTGTGATGAGTGGAGCTTGTGTTGTTCAGAAAGACCAGACTGAACCAAATCAATATACTGGAGAGCAAAATCCAAAATGTAAAAAAGAAGAAAGTCATTATCTGCCAATCCAAGGTGAGGGCAAAATACAACACTGTGATTTTAACAATGAAAATAATCAGACCAGAATTGTGGATAAAAGTACACTCAGTAAAAACAAACATATAAATTGTGATGTGATGAATTCAAGTAAAACCCCAAGGTTTTTAAATTTATTTCAAAAGACTATTCATAGAAATGAAGATGGAATTCATACAAGCGAAAAGCTGTACAAATGTTTTCATTGTGGGAAGTGCTTTTCTCACAAAACTAATTTAAATCGCCACCTGAGAATTCATACAGGTGAAAAGCCGTACAAGTGTACACAGTGTGAGAAGTGTTTTAAGACAACATCTGATTTAAATGTACACCTGAGAATTCATACAGGTGAGAAGCCCTACAAATGTTTTCATTGTGGGAAGTGCTTTTCTCACAAAACTAATTTAAATCGCCACCTGAGAATTCATACAGGTGAAAAGCCGTACAAGTGTACACAGTGTGAGAAGTGTTTTAATACAACATCTGATTTAATTGTACACCTGAGAATTCATACAGGTGAGAAGCTAAACAAATGTTTTCATTGTGGGAAGTGCTTTACCCAAATATGTAATTTAAAATGCCACCTGAGAATCCATACAGGTGAAAAGCCCTACAAATGTTTTCATTGTGGGAAGTGCTTTTCTCACAAAACTAATTTAAATCGCCACCTGAGAATTCATACAGGTGAAAAGCCATACAAGTGTACACAGTGTGAGAAGTGTTTTAATACAACATCTGATTTAAATGCACACCTGACAATTCATACAGGTGAGAAGCCAAATAAATGTTTTCATTGTGGGAAGTGCTTTACTCATATATATCATTTAAAACGCCACCTGAGAATTCATACAGGTGAAAAGCCCCACAAATGTTTTCATTGTGGGAAGTGCTTTACCCAACTATCTCATTTAAATCGCCACCTGAGAATTCATACAGCTGAAAGGCCGTACTAGAGTGTACACAGTGTGAGCAGTGTTTTCATACAAAATCGAATTTAAATATACACCTGAGAGTTCATACAGGTGAGAAGCCGTACAAGTGTACACAGTGTGAGAAGTGTTTTGATACACATGGACTCACTTTTAATGAGTCCATCTCTGGGGAGAAGAGGGGGATGTAATGAGCTAAACACATAAAGAAACACAAATGCAGGGCTCTACAGTTCAAATGTATTCAGCAAGGCATGAGAGGTGTGAAAGTGAAAACATCAATTATGAGAAATTTCTAACAATTTCAAGTACACTGTAAAAATGAATAACTCCGTGTTCCACCCCCTAAAAGCCACCCCTAAGATGGGTCATATAATTCTTCCTTGTGCTATGACTTCTTGAGCAGAGAGAGTGGGATAACTCATTTAAGTGCACTACCGTTTAAAATCACTGAGACTTATGTTTTTGAAATTAATTGATACTTTTATTCACCAAGGTAGCATTAAATTGATCAAAAAAATGCAGTCAAGACATTGATAATGTTACAAACTACTATTTATTTTTTGTTCTGTCTCTACTTTAGCAATTGTAGCCATTTTTAGACACAGTCCCACCATTTTAGGGCACCAACAGTAATTTACATAAATTGAAATAAAGTAATATCATTTACTAACCCAAATTACAAGTTTGTAAAATGCTCATAAAAGCAGAAAGCAGTTATTTGTAAATTCTCTTTTACATGTATTTAATTGAAAACGGTACAAAGAATATTTAGATATTTAATGTTTTACCTTATTAATCTTTGTGATTTTTCTAAATATATGCTAATTCTGAACTTGAACTTACTCTTACAAACAATACTATAACCCCTCTGCATTTGAATGGATCTCTATGGGAAATGGGGGGGGTGGGACTAGATTAAGCTGTAAATTACACATGGGAATAGTATGGAACCCATGATTGGCAAAATGGCTGTAAGTCATCAAGGGTCTGAGGTAGCAAACAAGCCTCAAACATCACTCTACTGCCAGATATGCAGTAGATATGGATGGATCACTTTAAGGGTTGTTTCTCCTGACAAATTTTCCAATTGAACTCTATGGAAAAATAGGTCAGGAGAAGAAACCCTTCAAGTTTTCCATCCATATCGACTGCATATCTGACAGCAGAGAGATGTTTTAAGGCTCGTTGCAGCCATTTAGCCAACCGTGTGTTCCATACTGTTTCAGCATAATTTACAGCTTAATCTAGTCCCACCCCCCAATTCCCATAGAGATCCATTCAAATGCACAGAGGTTACAGTATTGCTTGTAAGAGTACCTGAAAATAAGATATCTTTTGATATCCTTTTATACCCAGTCATAATAGCATCACCTGTTTACCTGTGGTAAACAAGCCTCATTGTGATTTGCTTCTATGACACTGTGTCCTTGTTTTTAAGACAAACTACCCTGTTTTGGTTTACACATGGATGTTTTCATGGTTTTGATGGGTGTTTAGATTGAGTTCAAGGAATGAATAAAAGGTGGTAAGCCAACCATTTTGCAGTGTTTGTCAAAGCACAGTTTAAAGTTCTACTGAAAAATGTATCTGAAAAAATAATGACTGGGACAAACTGTGATGCCATTTTCCTTTAATTACGAGTGTTTGCGACTGTTTTGTTTTTTAAAAATGTAATTTTGATTTCTTGTAAATGTAAAATGTAATTACTTGTGATTGTAGGGTGATGTTTTGTGATGATGAAATTGACACCAGTGTAATTTGTCTGGTAGAAACTATGTGAAAACTGTTTGGGTATACTGTAGAAAGAAACTTGGTAATGTTTACTGCATACAGTCTGAAAATGAACTTGATTGTACTGGCCTTTTCAGTTCTTTTACTGCCAATGTAGAGGCTGTAATAATGTGTATGTCAGCTAAAGCTGATCATTAGACTTCAGACAGTAGGTTTTATCTGAGGTATCAGTTTAGGCTCTTTGTTTCACTCTTTATTGTTCAACATTGTATAGGAATTGCACTTTGTGTGGATCTGGCCGCTCAATTTGTGTTGTTTTTGCTCTGCACACCGGCATATTGTATTTGAAATAAAACGATGGATATGAAGTTAAAGTGCAGACTGCTCGTCAGCTGTATTGATGTAGCAGGTGTAGTGATTGGTTGGAATGAAAAGCTGCATACTCTCAGCCCTCCATGGCACATGATTGGGCACTACTGGTCTAGTTTGACAGTTAGATTTTTTGAGTTATACTAAATAATTTGTACATTGAACATTAATTTATGCAAATGACGATGGACACACCTCTTCCAACCCAAAAAATCAACCCCAAAACCTTGAATAAAATTCCTTCAAAACAACACATCCATCTATAGGAAAATTGCGTTAATAATTGAGTCCTCCAGTGAAATTGCGTTCTGACCGTGTGGCCAAAATTGGGCTTTGTTGTTGAAGCTCACTTCCTGGTCTTGTTGAGAGCATTAGGCTTTGTCCAAATCAGAGCCCTATCTACTGGGCCCTGTCTCCTGCGTACAGTGCACTGGCAGATGTGTGCTGTTTGTTGTTGACTGTTTAGCAGTCCGCAAAAAATATGTGCCATACTGTGGAAGCGTCGTAAGCATTGTCATAAGGCGTCCCACCAGTGTTACCATGTCCACGGTTTTATAAAATATTTTCGCCTACTCAGCTAATTTCTCGTCCTATCTACTCACCAAGGCTACTTAATAGTGTGGAAGAGTAATGATTCGGACACGGCCTTTGTCTCTGGCGCCAGTGTGGTTGGCTCCAGTACAGGTCTTTCAGGCCTGTTTTTTAATGCAAGTCAGTGGTACTAAATGCAGTCATAATACGAAGTCAATAAATTATTTCCTCCAAAACATTGTTGTCGCAATCTGTGCTTTTTTTTGTCTAATGTCTCCCCATGTGCAGATTTGTATTTTATTGTGTCGTTTGGACAATATTTTAACATTTTTGGACCAATCCAGGACATATTCTTTTCTACATTCAACGGTTCTAACATTTTAGCACCCTCTCTTGTCAATGAGACGTCATTACGTTCTATTCAAGTTGTGGAAAAAAGGGAACTGGGGGGTATACTACAAAGGACGTTTAACATAGCCGGGGTTTCTTTGAATTAGCTGGCTTCAGAAAGCCTAAACACCGCAATCTGGCTTAACCGGTACTACGAACGTGGTTATCAACTTGCTAAGTGAACACGGGCTTTATTAATCAAGGTACGTGCGCGTTCCCATAAAAAGGGCGGTGCAGCATGGGCTGTACTGCAGCGTATTTCTTTCCTGTTAAAAAAAAAAAAGACAGACACGGACAGATATAATGGACAGATACGAAGAACATAAAACAAGCATGAAGGCAAAAAGCAACACCGTTGCCTCCAACAAAACCAGGAAGGAGCTTTTGCAAAGTAAATAAAATAAATGCTCGTTGTGTAGGTTAAATTCGTTAGGCTAGATAATAGCCGAAAGCGAAACCGAAAGGAGAGAGAGAGAGAAGGGTGGGGTGTTCACGGTTATAGAAAAGGCATAACGAGTGTTTGCTTTAAAAGAGTATTAAGGGGTTTTACATCCACAACTGCTATCATTCAGTGCAAGAGATTATTTGTTAATGCGAGAGTGTAACTCAGTCGAGGTAGTAAGCCTTCCTGTGATGCATTCCTTTGTTATCAGCGCTAGGAAAGTGCAGCCCTCGCAGTAGAGGGAGACTAACCTATGCTAGCTAGTGAGATGACGAAGCATCTGCTAGCATTGTAGCTTTTGTGCTTTCAGCAGGCAGTCTGCAGTTAGCATAGAGACAAACACTCAGTTTAGATTTAGTCCACAGCTTCTCAGTTAGCGCCGAAGGCTACCTGTAACGCCTGAGGTTCCACTGAGTAGCCATCGAGAGAGCTACGCACCGGATAGCACCACTTGCGACCAGGGGAAAGCAGTGGTTCCGCCGGCTACGTGGGAGAAGAGTCGCGGGCCGTTTGAAGTGTCCATTGCTTGGAGAAGTTACACGTTCATTAATCCACGGTTTGATACCCATGGGACTGTGAGTACAGGGAATTCAGCATTCCACTCGAGCTATACCAGGCCTGCAACGTTTGTTTTGTTTCTTGTTATGCAGCCGGCTTTTGTATTTTATTTTCTATATAATGTGCTAGTGCGCTGTACATACACAGTAGCATAATTGAAAGTGGCCACTTAGAGTGAATGTTTAAAAGGTGATTTCTTGGTATAATATTAACAAGTTGTGTATTTGCATATTGTGTTGAATAAGGGGGTGTAGGGCCCTACCTAGTGACAAATTGGTATTGTTTTATCTGTTTTATTATTTTTATGTCATTCTAAAAGAGGGTTACTATTTCTAGCTTGTCTCTTAAATAGTGCTAGGCACTCCTTAGTTACATTTTGAGATATTTCAACTCCTTTGTGTAATAAATACTTTATTATTCAGCTGATTGTTCTCCACTCACTGTTTAGGTTTAAGTCCTAGGAAACCAAGCCTTTAATATAGTTTTAAGAACCCGAGTTTAGTCCTCTTCATAACCAGGACGGTGATAGTAGGGCTACACCTACTACTACATTCTAGAGCTCTAAACTTTAAACTTGTTAGAGCATGTTTAAAATATTTCTGAAGCAATCGCATCAACGTTTTTTCATTTTAAAAAAGTATTACTCAAGCGTTTTCCGGAACTCAGAAAATCTTTTGCAGAACTCACTAATCTCGCCCTGCTAAGAGATTCCCTCAGTATCCACACATATCTACGGAATCCTTTGGAATGGAGATGCCTTTTTCCAAAGGGCGGTGCTTTTATATGTTTTAATCTGTTATCTTGAACATAACCTGCCCCGGAGCAGGTTAGCCATGCAGAGTAAATTGCCATGGCAATATACCCCGATTAAAAGTAAGTTGGCTTCGTGATACAGAAAACCTAGGGTTGAAGCTTAATTTAGCTCGCTATTCCCTTAATCTCGCTTTGTAGTATACCCCTCTGGTCAACTGGGAGGTAGCAGCTGACTGAAGCACAGAGAGATGCACGGAAATGTGTTTGTTGGGAGTGGTTGGAAGACGCTGGTAGATTCATACAGTGTTGTTTGTTGGGAGCGGTTGGAAGACGCTATTAGATACATGCAGTGTTTGTTGGGAGCGGTTGGAAGACGCTGTTAGATGCATACAGTGTTGTTTGTTGGGAGCGGGGCAGATGGATGGTTTGAGTAAAGGGAAACCTGGAGGTTTAAAATCCAAGAAAGGAAATACTGGAGTGATGGGAGCTAATCAGGAAGATAGCGAGGGAGCAACTGAAGAATGGCAAGATGAAATGAGAGAATGGGGAGATTGGCAGAAGAGTAGATTTAAAAGGAGAAATTAAAAAAATAAGGGAAGTGCAAAGGTCAGAAGAATCAGACTTTCAAGAGGAGGAAGAAGGCAGGAAAAGGGTACGGTTGAAAGTCATTTTGAGGTTCAAGGAGAAAGAAGGTGCCAGGGGGATAAATCCAATTAAGCTGACCTCAGAATTAAAACGTTTGTTAGCAGACATAGATTCTACCAAAGTGCTGAGAAATGGTAGTATAATTATAGAATACAAGCAAAAAGCAAAGGGACTCAGCCTTAATCATTAAGCAAGTGGGGAAGCTGAAAGTCTCAAATGCTGTTCCTTTTCACAGTGGTAAATGGGAAAGTCATATCAGGAGTTCCAGTTTGCATGAAAAGTGAAGAGATTAAGGATAATTTGAAAGGGGGAAAAATACTTAATGTTCAGAGATTGCAAACAACGAGGGAGGGACAGAGTCCCTACACTGAATCAATGTGAGATTGCAAACAGCGAGAGAGGGACAGAGTCCCTACACGAAATCAGTAAGAGAATTATCATCCAGTTTGTATGGGTCCCATCTCATGTGGGAGTGGAAGGTAATGAAGAGGTTGACAGTATTGCTAAGAAGGCTTTGCACGAAAAGGAAATCAATAGATATAGCATTAAGTAAATTAGTGGCTAAACAGTTAGTGTGGAGAAAAGCAATACACATGTGGCAATCTTGTTGGGATTCAGAAGTTAAAGGGAGACATCTATATAAGATTCAAAATGAAGTAAATTAATTTAGGTCATTTGGAAGGAACAGGAAAGAGAAGATTTTTATTAGGACATCGTACATTGAACAACAAGCGGAATATTTTAGGGAAACATCCAACAGGATTATGTGAGTACTGCCTTGTGCAAGAGTCAGTGGAAGATGTGCTAATGACTTGTGGAAAGTATAGTGAGGAAATGGAAATGAAAATTATAGAGATAGAAGAACAGAAATGTACCTGAGAAGTATTTTTGAATTTAGCTGAGGATGTTAGGAAATCTAGAATAATAATAGATTTTCTGAAAGGTACAGGATTGATAAAGAGAATGTAGGAATGAACTGAAATAAGTATTTGATCAGAGTAAATGATATGAATCTGATATAGAAGGGAAGAAATTGAGTAATTATTATTATTTAGTTTGGTTATTTTATTTTATATATTACTATTATTTTCTTTTTTTGGTTCGTATGTGTTTTGTGATTATTGATTTAACCATTTAGTTTTATTTGAGACCAGAAGATGGCAGTAATACAACGGTTACGGAATGTAAACCGCCTATAAAACACAAGAAGAAGAAGAACTGGTCAACTGCCTCTGTTTCTACAGTCCTCTCATCACTTGGGTGACATGGCATGCCATTGATATGAGCACAGCGCAAACATTTTTTATAAATCTCAATGTAAATGTCACGTGAGTGGCTGGGCTTCAATCGGCTTTGTGGTACAAAGTGCTCATCTGGGCACTGATTGGAAGTAGCTACCAAACCATCTGCAGATGAACACAGGCTGACTGAACCCACCCTTTTGGATGATCTTTTTCCAGGAAGCTAGTCCACAGAATAAGTCTTCCAGTTTTATACTGCCTTTTTGTATTTGGCCACGAAAAAGCAAGTTCTTCTTGCGTTGTTTAAGAGGTTAGAATTCTAACTACAGCTGATGCCTCAAGAATGTAGAATTCTGAACATATACACTTGAAGTCTGATACCAAGTAGGGTGAAATGGTTTCCTCCGAATATCTAATATTTGAGAAACATTTGTGATACCTACTTTGCAAGTAAGGCGGGACATAGGGTTGTTAAACCCCAAACCATTTAACAACCAAAACGCATCTGTTGTTGTCCAAAACGCATCAGATTTTTATAGTACACACTCTGAGGAATTCATTTCACAGAATAAAACCTATTTGGTTTACCAAGTTATTACCATGTGTATTCTATGTGCATATGGCATGTTTTTTCGTTCAATACTACAACAAATATTGAGAACGTAAATTTTACTTTTATGGTGAAATTTCCCCCTCGAAGGCCTATGCTTACCGGAAGTCACATTGTTGTGGCTTCTCTGGCTAGTTTCACACTCTTCAGTAGATTCACGCTGATCTATTGAACTGCGTCGACGGCTTTTTGTAGTATGTAGCTTTTATACGCACGTCAGTCGCCGCCGATAATTACATTACGCTACTGTGTAATTTAAGTTAAACAAACGACTGATCGATTTAGTGAAGTATTTGGTTATGTAATTGAGTCAACGAATGGGGTATTTTTTTTACAATTTTTGTTATTTTTTCTCTTCATCTTAATGCTTTAATAGTTCTGTTAGTTTTGTTTACCCGTTTGAAATCGGCTTACTTTCCTTTCACTAACGTTAGCGCTGTTTGTTCGTGTGGCAGTAGCTGCTAAAGCGCACGTGATTGTAGAATTAATTTTAGAGGCGAAAACTTCGTAGCAGAGGCTACTGGCCCAATGTTCTCAGTGAGATGTTGGCTACCTTGTAGGACTCCGGTTGTTCAGTAGCCTAAATTAATCCGTGGAACATGAGGAAATCTGAGAAATATTATGAATTTTGTTGTAGGCCTACCACATGTCTTGTTCCGTTTAGGAATATTGTACAATAAGCCGACAGTTGAGTGAATTCATTCATTTTCAGCCACGTTATGCAAATCCCGGCCAATTGCTTGGAAACTTAAACATTGCCATGGAATTGTGATTTGGTGAAAATACTGAACCTGTAGGCGAAGGAGAATAAAGATAATTATTGTGCTTCATTCAACAATCACTTTTCACATTCAAGAAAGTCTTAAGAGCTCATTTGTATGCAGAATGGTTGGTGAATGAGGCCCATTGTTACTTATTTGTCATGTTGTCAACAACGGGACTAGTTAAATCATCGGGTTCATTCCGATCTTTATTTCATCGGTACTAGTCATCGTTACATTGGCATTAGAATGTTTAGTTTAGAAAATTATAACATATTTGTGTTCTATACGCCTTGATGGGTTAAGGACATTGTATTGCACGATATGCTCTTCATAGCCAACAGGGTTTTTGATCTTGGTGTTGCTGATCATTTCTCCATTGCCTGTATCAGAGATATTGAGGTGAAAAAAAATCAAAACTACGAGTTTTAGTTGAGAGAAACTTTTGTTATTTGAACAATGCTTCATGCCTGACCTCTTTACCAGTGAATTACCTTTCACTGTATATATCTCTGATGCTGATCTGGCATTGGGATTCTTGGTTAATGCTTTGCCTGATAGACATACTCCCTTTAAAAAGCTACATGTAATAGATGTAATCCTTGGTTTTCACACAAGCTATGAAATGGTTTCATTCAAGGAATAAAGCATGGGCCCTGGCGAGACATTTAGGTGACCCGTCTCACTGGCTTGCTTTTACATTTTAGAAATTGATGCGCTTCCTCAGTAAGGAGAGCCAGATCCCAATATTATTTTAATTACATTTTCAGCTCTTATGCTCATCCAGCAAAGTTCTTCTATGTTACTGGCATGTCTTGAGTCATGTTCTTTAAGTCAGGGCCATGGCATTTGTTTCTGGATATCTTAATTAACATTTTTTTTGTTGTTGCATTGATTATTGATGATGGCACCTGAATAGAATTTAATTCATGGCAGCTCCACAACCCCTGACAGGAACATGAATGGACTGAGGGAAATTGGGCTTATGCCACAGCCAGCCCAGTCTTCTCTATTTTATGTGGCAGGAGTTTATTTTCTTACAGACAAACAGCGCAAAAAAAACAACACAAATGCAAACCTGCACATGTTTCAGGGCTTTCTTCCACTCTTGAGTCTTCAACCAGGTATCAACCAGGTGGAGAGGAAGTTTCACCCCACCTCATAATACAAGAGCACCCCCTGTGGTCAGTCAGACATCTGCAGGACTGCAGTGTAAAAATAATGTGTCAGCTGCTGCAGTAGGACCTGTTTTATTAAGGCTAAATATCTTCCCCTGTTTCCCTCCAGGAGCTGCACTTCTGCACACCCTTGAGCAGCAGTATGATCCAATCAGGAGTCTGTATGAGACAGGACACTGAGACAACACTACCAGAGCTCACTGAGCAGCACAGGATCAGACAGAAAGAAGAGGAACTCAGTGGACTGGAGTCTGTCCACATGGCAGAGTCAGAGACGGTGTGTGCTGCGCCAGGACTCAACACACTGGAGCCAGAGTGTGTTACAGCACACAGTGGGGTCAGTGATGTACACCACACACACACATCACTGATTAAAATAGAAACTGATCTGGGCTCCACCCACACTGTGGATCTTATTAAGACCGAGAGCCTAGACTTTACAGAGCAAGGATATGTAACCCGTCTGCATCCTGTCCAAATCAAAACAGAGACTGATGATGGAGGATACCTTAAGGCAGAACACATCAGTGACTTGCAGGATATTAAATGTGTTGATATTAAATCTGGTCAAATTAAGTGTGAATCCACTGAAAGTTTAGTGAGTGATCTCATGAATACTGTGATGAATGGAGTTGCTGTTGACCACAAAGACCAGACCGAACCACAGCAATATACAGAAGAGCCGAATCCAGACTGTAAACATGAAGAAAGTCATTATCTAACCAATCTGATCCAATGTGGGGGTGTAACCCAACACTGTGATATAAACAGTGAAAATAATCAGACCAGAATTGTGCAGAAAAATACACTCAGTAAAAACAAACATATAAATTGTCAGAGAATGAATGTGATGCTTGAACCAATGGGAAGTAATTCAAGTGAAAACCCAAGCATTTTTAATTTATTTCAAAAGAAAACAATTTATAGAAATGAAGATGAAATTCATACAGGTGAAAAGCCATACAAGTGTAAAGAGTGAGAAGTGTTTTAATACAAAATCTGTTTTAAATATTCACCTGAAAATTCATAGAGGTGAAGAGCCAAACAAATGTTTTCATTGTGGGAAGTGCTTTTCCGCTGTATCTCATTTAGATCGCCACCTGAGAATTCATACGGGTGAAAAGCCTTACAAGTGTACACAGTGTGAGAAGTGCTTTAATGAAAAATATTCTTTAAATGCACACCTGAGAATTCATACAGGTGAAAAGCCATACAAGTGTACAGAGTGTGAGAAGTGTTTTAATGGGAAATTTGACTTAAATGTACACCTGAGAATTCATACAGGCGAGAAGCCGTACAAGTGTACACAGTGTGAGAAATGTTTTAATGCAAGATCGTCTTTAAATGAACACCTGAGAATTCATACAGGTGAAAAGCCATACAAGTGTACAGCATGTGAGAAGTGGTTTAATGGAAAATCTTACTTAAATATACATCTGAGAATTCATACAGGTGAAAAGCCATACAAGTGTACACAGTGTGAGAAGTGTTTTACTGGGAAATCTGGTTTAAATACACACCTCAGAATTCATACAGGTGAAAAGCCATACAAGTGTCCACAGTGTGAGAAGTGTTTTAAGTTCAAATGTACGTTAAACGCACACCTGAGAATTCACACAGGTGAAAAGCCATACAAGTGTGCAGAGTGTGAGAAGTGTTTTAATGGAAAATCTGATTTAAATAGACATCTGAGAATTCATACAAGTGGAAACTCATTCAGTTGAGGATTTCTACATGTGTACAAGAGCTTTTTCAAAGCAAGTAATTTAATTAGCCACCAAAGAATTCATTCAGGTGAAAAGCCTCTGGTATTGATTTAGTTTTTAACAACAAAAAACTTTTTTAAATGACCACCAGAAAGTTCATAAAAAAAGAAAAGCCTGCATTCTCATTGTGGGAACTATTTTATGAAAGCATGCTTTGTGACTGTCTTTAACCAATTTAATCTTTTAAATATTTATCAAAAATACTTTCAGATGAAAGATATTTGTGTTTCTTTTTTCTATAAAGGCTTAAAATTCCCATCTGGTTTAAAGTGACACCAGAAAAAAATCATAAATGTGAAAAGCACAATGGTTCAATATTTTCATTTCAACTCCAGAAAATTCCACCAGAAACTAAATGGGTGTGTAACCCATGTGGGCAGTTTGCTTACCATGTGACAATGCATTTTTGTCACTTTTGCTAAAAGTATCTGCCACATGGCTAAATTGTAAATCGTTATGTTTTTGAACAAAGTTGTCATTATATTTATATTGGATACACACTTACAAGCATATTTATATTATGAACCATTATTTTAAGCCATACAATTGATTTTTAAAAAATCTAACATGCATGTTGCTGAAAAAAGCTTACAGATAAAGCAGGGATGGGCAACTCCAGTCCTGGAGGGCTTCATCTGTTTCTGGATTTCAGACTAACTTCTGCCCTTAATTATTTAATTATCCCAATCATTTACGTTTGCTGATATTATAGCTACATTCTACATTCTGCGATATGAACAGCAGCTGATTAATGTTCTTGTGCCTGTATGCATTTTAGTGTTTTATTGTGGTCTAATCTGCGAGTGAATCTGTGTTGTTGTGTAGGACCATGGTAAATGGTAAATGGACTGCACTTATATAGCGCCTTTATCCAAAGCGCTTTTACAATGGCCTTCACACACACATTCACACACCAATGGCAGCATGCAAGGCGCTAGCCTGCTCATTGGGAGCAATTTGGGTTCAGTGTCTTGCCCAAGGACACTTCGACATGTGGACAGGAGGAGCCGGGGATCGAACCGCCAACCCTGCGATCGGCGGACGACCCGCTCTACCTCCTGAGCCACAGCTGCCCCAGACTAATTAACTAATTGAGACAGGGTAAGTGGCGGACTGGAGTTGCCGACCCCAGAGCTAAAGGGACTTTTTCCACAGAGCTTTCTTATCAAAGGAGCACTATAGCCCTGGTATTAAAATCACGGTCCTCGAGGTCTGAGACCTGCTGGTTTTCCACCCTCCCTTTACCTGGGAGTCAGGTGTCAAGACAGTCTGGCTAATCACTAGCACTAATTGTTCAGTTAATTACCTGGGAGAAAGAAAACCAGGGCCAGACCTGGATTTGAGGTCCAGGTTTGAATATCCATGCACTCTAGGTATAGGGTACTGACTCCTCAAATAAAAATGGGATTTTTGGATATTTTCCTGTAAATTAGAAATCTCCAATTAAGGTGTAAATTTGTACTTGTAATGAAGTAGCCTGCGAAATACAATCTTTATAGTTTTTCGGTATTCCTTGCCAGTAGTGTTTTGGAAAAATGGCACAATAACTAGGGCAAACTGGGATAAAAATTTCCTTTCATAACAATTTTTGTGACCATTTTATTACTTGGAAAAAGTAATTTTCCTTGTAGTCCAAAATCCGTTGATTATCTTTCTTTCACTCTTTATTTTTCAACATTGTATATACATTTTGTATAAAATAATTTTATATTGTGAAGGCCTTTATCCCATGGAAATTTCTGTTTGAACCTTTAATGTGTCTCTGCCTTCTCTTTTACTACCACCATTTATAAATGTTGTTGAATTCCTGTTGTACATAACTCATTACACTAATTGCGCAAGAAATAAATTTGACTCACATGGGGTGGGAATTGTCTGAATCATTTTAAACATTTTCAATGCGTCTGAACAGCTACTTTAAAAAATATATATTAAAAAAACATTTTTTAAACTCGTCCGATTCAATTTCTAGACCTAGAGGAATCTATTCCTGACTTAATTTATTGAGTTAGATCTTTTTATTTTGCATGAGAGCAAGATTTGTAGTCCCCAATATGCAAATGTGGGTGGACATGTACACAATAGCAAATGTTCCTATGGCAAATAAGACTATAAATCATCTGATTTTGTGGCATTACCTTCAGATCAGTTCATTTCACATTTGCCAGGATTGGCAAATTTTTACATGCATTGGTTTAATATCCAAATTATATTTCAGCAATGGATTCATGTGTTTTATTACTGTTTCAAATCACATGACTGTTTTTAACAATCAATGGTACCCATCACCATATTCAGCATCATAATCACCATCGATGGTACTCATCACCATATTCAGCATCATAATCACCATCGATTGTACTCATCACCATATTCAGCATCATAATCACAATCAATGGTACTCATCACCATATTCAGCATCATAATCACCATCGATGGTACTCATCACCATATTCAGCATCATAATCACCATCGATGGTACTCATCACCATATTCAGCATCATAATCACCATCGATGGTACTCATCACCATATTCAGCATCATAATCACAATCGATGGTACTCATCACCATATTCAGCATCATAATCACCATCGATGGTACTCATCACCATATTCAGCATCATAATCACAATCAATGGTACTCATCACCATATTCAGCATCATAATCACAATCAATGGTACTCATCACCATATTCAGCATCATAATCACAATCAATGGTACTCATCACCATATTCAGCATCATAATCACAATCAATGGTACTCATCACCATATTCAGCATCATAATCAATCAATGGTACTCATCACCATATTCAGCATCATAATCACAATCAATGGTACTCATCACCATATTCAGCATCATAATCACAATCAATGGTACTCATCACCATATTCAGCATCATAATCACCATCGATGGTACTCATCACCATATTCAGCATCATAATCACCATCGATGGTACTCATCACCATATTCAGCATCATAATCACAATCGATGGTACTCATCACCATATTCAGCATCATAATCACCATCGATGGTACTCATCACCATATTCAGCATCATAATCACAATCAATGGTACTCATCACCATATTCAGCATCATAATCACAATCAATGGTACTCATCCCCATATTCAGCATCATAATCACAATCAATGGTACTCATCACCATATTCAGCATCATAATCACCATCAATGGTACTCATCACCATATTCAGCATCATAATCAATCAATGGTACTCATCACCATATTCAGCATCATAATCACAATCAATGGTACTCATCACCATATTCAGCATCATAATCACAATCAATGGTACTCATCACCATATTCAGCATCATAATCACAATCAATGGTACTCATCACCATATTCAGCATCATAATCACAATCAATGGTACTCATCACCATATTCAGCATCATAATCACAATCAATGGTACTCACCATATTCAGCATCATAATCACAATCAATGGTACTCATCACCATATTCAGCATCAAAATCACAATCAATGGTACTCATCACCATATTCATCATAATCACAATCAATGGTACTCATCACCATATTCAGCATCATAATCACAATCAATGGTACTCATCACCATATTCAGCATCATAATCACAATCAATGGTACTCATCACCATATTCAGCATCATAATCACCATCAATGGTACTCATCACCATATTCAGCATCATAATCACAATCAATGGTACTCATCACCATATTCAGCACCATATGCAGCATCATAATCACAATCAATGGTACTCATCACCATATTCAGCATCATAATCACCATCAATGGTACTCATCACCATATTCAGCATCATAATCACAATCAATGGTCCTCATCACCATATTCAGCATCAAAATCACAATCAATGGTACTCATCACCATATTCAGCATCATAATCACAATCAATGGTACTCATCACCATATTCAGCATCATAATCACAATCAATGGTACTCATCACCATATTCAGCATCATAATCACAATCAATGGTACTCATCACCATATTCAGCATCATAATCACAATCAATGGTACTCATCACCATATTCAGCATCATAATCACAATCAATGGTACTCATCACCATATTCAGCATGATAATCACCATGAATGGTACTCATCACCATATTCAGCATCATAATCACCATCAATGGTACTCATCACCATATTCAGCATCATAATCACAATCAATGGTACTCATCACCATATTCAGCATCATAATCACAATCAATGGTACTCATCACCATATTCAGCATCATAATCACCACCAATGGTACTCATCACCATATTCAGCATCATAATCACCATCAATGGTACTCATCACCATATTCAGCATCATAATCACAATCAATGGTACTCATCACCATATTCAGCATCATAATCACAATCAATGGTACTCATCACCATATTCAGCATCATAATCACAATCAATGGTACTCATCACCATATTCAGCATCATAATCACAATCAATGGTACTCATCACCATATTCAGCATCATAATCACCATCAATGGTACTCATCACCATATTCAGCATCATAATCACCATCAATGCTACTCATCACCATATTCAGCATCATAATCACAATCAATGGTACTCATCACCATATTCAGCATCATAATCACAATCACTGGTACTCATCCCCATATTCAGCATCATAATCACCATCAATGGTACTCATCACCATATTCAGCATCATAATCACCATCAATGGTACTCATCACCATATTCAGCATCATAATCACCATCAATGGTACTCATCACCATATTCAGCATCATAATCACAATCAATGGTACTCATCACCATATTCAGCATCATAATCACAATCAATGGTACTCATCACCATATTCAGCATCATAATCACCATCAATGGTACTCATCACCATATTCAGCATCATAATCACAATCAATGGTACTCATCACCATATTCAGCATCATAATCACCATCAATGGTACTCATCACCATATTCAGCATCATAATCACAATCAATGGTACTCATCACCATATTCAGCATCATAATCACAATCAATGGTACTCATCACCATATTCAGCATCATAATCACCATCAATGGTACTCATCACCATATTCAGCATCATAATCACCATCAATGGTACTCATCACCATATTCAGCATCATAATCACAATCAATGGTACTCATCACCATATTCAGCATCATAATCACAATCAATGGTACTCATCACCATATTCAGCATCATAATCATCATCAATGGTACTCATCACCATATTCAGCATCATAATCACAATCAATGGTACTCATCACCATATTCAGCATCATAATCACAATCAATGGTACTCATCATCATATTCAGCATCATAATCACCATCGGGGCGGCACGGTGGTGCAGTGGTTAGCACTGTCGCCTTACAGCAAGAAGGTACCGAGTTCAAATCCCGGCCGAGGGCCTTTCTGTGTGGAGTTTGCATGTTCTCCCCGTGCCAGCGTGGGTTTCCTCCGGGTACTCCGGTTTCCTCCCACAGTCCAAAAAACATGCAGGTTAGGCTAATTGGAGACTCTAAATTGCCCATAGGTATGAATGAGTGAGTGAATGGTGTGAGTGCTCTGTGATGGATTGGCGGCCTGTCCAGGGTGTATTCCTGCCTCTTGCCCAATGCATGCTGGGATAGGCTCCAGCACCCCCCGTGACCCTGAATAGGAATAAGCGGGTTGATGGATGATGATGATGATGATAATCACCATCGTCATTATCAACAACAGCATAATGTATAAATTATGTTTAATTTGTCTGACTGTTGATTGGTATTTCAATACAAATTATTTATATTTAGTCAAGCATCTCTAACGAAGCTGTAGAATCATTTTAAGTTTCCTGATACAGCTGTTTTGTTGATCATAATTGCTTCTCACACCCTCAAATTTTCTTGTACATTCGCACCCACAGCCCAATGGGAGGGAAGAATTTTCTTTCTTTTTGGCAATCAGAAAAAAAGGCAAAAAAATGTCAATTCAACCAGTATCCAATACAGGTAATGATTACAGATTGCACATCTGTATATGAGCAGAAATCTGTTTTTGTCATTTATATTTTGCCATCAAAAATTTGCTCTAATGCAATTCCAATGGGGAAATCTTTAAGAATCATACTGGGTCCGACTATTCGGGGCAGAATTCTAATGGGTAGTGCATTTCTGAAGTTTCAACCTGGGGGTAAATTTAAAATATAAAATATTATTTTATTTTGAAACTTCCAGAAACTGCATGGGAAGTTCAATTCTTATTGGGGAAGCTTCCATCGCACTGCGATGATGTTTCGGTGGCAGATTGCAACAACTGTGAATGTTGTGTCGTGGAAGGTAGCTCAGATGGTAGGGATTGTGATAATGGTATGGCGTGGTCTGAGGCTCAGAGTGTTAGGAGAGAGAGAAGGGAGAAAGAAAAGCTTGTCGGATCTGAGTAGTTCAGGACAAGGGGGTGCTGCTAAAAAGGCATGACCTCGTCAAGATAATAATGGACAAAGGCAAGCACAGGAACAAAGTGATTGGAAAGTAATGATTGTGTTTAACAAGTCTCAAGGAGGACACTACCGTCCGATAAAACTTACCAAAGCAACAGGAAAAGAAATGTGCTAGAAAAATCAAATATGCTAAATTCATGAGTAATGGCAGCGTATTCATTTTAACAACAAACAGCAACGAGAAAAGATTCTCGGTATGAATATGCTTAACGGGGAAAAAATAACATCCCATATTCCAGGTACAGTAGAAAATTGAGGGGAGTTATATCAGCAGTTCCTCTGGACTTAATAATGGAAGATATTAAACATGAAGTTCAGGGAGGTAAGGTGGTTGAAGCCACAAGATTTAAAAGCAACAGAAATTGAGAGAAGACTAATAGACTATCCGTGCTCATGCAATTTGACAATATACTCCCAAAGTCATTTCAGATTGGATACATGAATTACAATGTCAGAGAGAATATTCCAAAGCCCTTAAGATGTTTTAAATGTCAAAGAATAGGACAGATGTAGGCAGCAATGTAGGGGGGAAAAGATGTGCTAAATGGAGAGGGGATCATGAATATGGCAAATGTGCTAAGGATGCTAAGATGAAATGCTGTAATTGTGGACGGGAACACAGTGCTGCATTTGGAGGATGTGAAGTTCAGAAACAAGCTAAAGGACTTCAAAGATACTAAATAGTGAACAAGGTTTTGTATGCTGTGGCACTGAGGAATTAAGGATTAAGGTAAAGATTTTCCTTGGCGTCATTATGAATGGAACATAAGGAACATAAAAATATTACAGAAAAATGCAATCCCGGTATACATACAGTAGGAAAAGTGATGTTTTATTGAGGTACAATAGTGAATGATTAGGCTACATATTTAGGTGTATGTAACACTGTGATATCAATATTGTTATCTTAATCCACCAGAAGAAGCAAATGTATATTCTTTATAATGGATAAAACTAATTTTTATTAATCGATGCTTATCAATTCTAATCTTACAGATCGATGCAGTTGTATTTACACATTCAGATCGATGCATTGGTGCATTGTCCCACCCCTACTAAATAGTGAACAAGGTTTTGTATGCTGAGGCACTGAGGGAAGATGGAAGTCAAATAATTGGAACTAGTGATATTCATAGAAGCAAAGCACAGAATTGGCCCAAAGCTACTGGTATGGAAGCTAATACCAATATCACTGTGCAAAGTTTTAAACTATCACAAAAGTCTTGCACACATAAATGTAAGGTGAGTGAAGACATGTTATTAGTTGATAAAGTGAGCTTTGCAGCCTTCATTTGTATGTGGCAATGCAACAAACCAAGACAAGTGATAGAATAAAGACAATTGTGGAATTAGCAAAAGATTTTTTGGGGATCAAATATGTCAAAGCTGATGATGGATGTAATGTTGAATCCCAATTTTGATGGAATGCTAGGAGTTTGATAGCTAATGGACAAATGTTTTTTTTGAAATATTATTGTTTCTATACGTAAATATGATTTTCTTAGAGAGAGGATCGGTCGTAAATTTATGGGGTTTTCTTAAAGCTGCAGTTCATAAATTTAGACTAACATGAATACTGTAATTGAGACGGATACTCGGGACACATTTTATACAGTTCAAATGTCTATGTACCGTCATGCAGTTAAAATGACTGCAAACACTAATTTAGTTGTAGTTCATGGTAGGCCATGTATGTGCCACATCAAACTGTGAAAGGACAATCATTTATAGTGGAAATAATCTGAGATCCACATGTGTTGCAATTACTACACTACAGGGTATATTTGAACAATTGTCTGCATCCACTGCTTTGGGTCTATGAAAAGCATGAATACAATGTATTATTATTATGTATTTATTGATGTATTTATTTATTTGGAATATTTAGGTTTCAGAGCCTGGTCCGACAAAGCCTAGACATTATTGTGTTCACAACATTTTGTTTGCAAATAACATAACTATTATTTTGTTAACAAATTATTACTATTACTTATTTGGCATCATCTGACCCATAAACATACATTAGGCTACATTGACAGGGCAAACATGCCTGGATAGGTTTGTAAAAATGCTATTTGTAGGCTATTTTCAACGTCAACATATTTCAATTTTTTATCTGCATTTATATATTCATCCCCCCTTTCTCTATTGGTAATTATTGTTCTTGGTGTAACTGTCTGTTTCTGAATTGTAGAACATTTTGTAGCAGCAGTGAACATTTTAAAACTGGTACATTTTCTAAAGTAAAGTTTACAAGAAAGTATAAACATATAATTTCTGGAGTGTAATTATTTGTCAACCGTTTAAAACATTAATGAAATGATATGTTGTTCCATGAGGCCATTTTTATTATTTGACATTTAAAGTTTGAATGCCCACAATCTCTTCACATGCTAAGATGAAAAAACACAGCGCCAAGTTGCATTAAATAATTTAGAAAAGTTTGGATAGCATTGCTTTGGAATAGAGCTAGTTTAATTAGTGTGAGCTACGATAGGCAATATTGTTAGTTGTAATTTGGCCACATTTTGATATCAATACTTTTAAAGGCAGGCTTAGTTTTTGCAAGTTGGAATTAAGGACTTACAGACAGTGCTTTGTAGGCTATGCGTGAGTAACTTGGCCTTTTTTTTTTGTTTACGTTTAAAAAATTTTGGTGAGATGTACTTTACTAGAAAGAGAGATATAGATAAGCAGGTTAAAGTTAGATGGGCAGCCAATGGAGAGAGTGTCAGAATTCAGTTATCTAAGGTTATGGTTTGATGAAGAAGTATACTTGGAATATGTTGAAAAAGTAGAAACAAAATGTAAAAGGATAATTAATCTTGTGAGATGGGTATCCGGAGATAGTTTGGGGCGCCGACAAATGGTCATTAATTGATATTTATAGGGCATTGGTGAGATCTTCAATAGACTATGGTTGTATCATACATGGAGCAGCAGCTAAAACAGTATTACAAAAATTTGACAAAATACACAGTAGAGCTGTAAGATTATGTCTCGGTGCAATGAAGTCAACCTCTATTAACGCTATGTTAATAGATTCAGGAGAGACACCATCGGAACTAAGAAGGAGTAAACTATCTTTGGCAGACTGGATTCCACTGAGGGAGTGGAGAGGAATCCTACTAAGAGGATCTTAAATACATGTTGGGAATATTCCAAATTTGATGACAATGGATTTGGATGGAAAATTAATAATAAAGCAGAAGTGTATGAAGTAAAGGATATAGAATTTACACCTTCCAATCCAATTAGTAATGTTCCCCCTTGGCTGTTTCCAAATATCAATATTGTGTTAGAAACCTGCTTCTTTTCAAGTAATCCAAGTCAGGACGCTGCAGGAACTCACCAATATAACAAACACTTTACTAGAGAAAGTAAAAGTTTTTTTGAAAATCACACTGGCCAGTGGTAAGATCACTAAGACACAGCTCAAATTGCGGTCCAGCAACCTTCGACACACTGGTCATCTAGCCAAGCTTATATAACCTCGGAGGCCTTGAGTTTGACAAAAGTGTTTACATTATCTGTGAGAGCATATCTCTCAAATGTTCCCTTATAACATATGCTTTGGTCATCAACACACTTCATTAGTCACAGCCAATACACCTACTGGCTGTGACACAAAGCTACTCAAAACCATTGATTAACACAGCCGTCACCTGCTACTCTAAATCACTGATTAACACAGCCCTCATCTGCTACTCTAAATCATTGATTAACACAGTCCTCGTCTGCTACTCTAAATCACTGATTAACACAGTCCTCACCTGCTACTCTAAATCACTGATTAACACAGCCGTCACCTGCTACTCTAAATCACTGATTAACACAGCCCTCATCTGCTACTCTAAATCATTGATTAACACAGCCCTCACCTGCTACTCTAAATCATTGATTAACACAGCCCTCATCTGCTACTCTAAATCATTGATTAACACAGCCCTCATCTGCTACTCTAAATCACTGATTAACACAGTCCTCACCTGCTACTCTAAATCACTGATTAACACAGCCCTCATCTGCTACTCTAAATCACTGATTAACACAGCCCTCATCTGCTACTCTAAATCACTGATTAACACAGTCCTCACCTGCTACTCTAAATCACTGATTAACACAGCCGTCACCTGCTACTCTAAATCACTGATTAACACAGCCCTCATCTGCTACTCTAAATCATTGATTAACACAGCCCTCACCTGCTACTCTAAATCATTGATTAACACAGCCCTCATCTGCTCCTCTAAATCATTGATTAACACAGCCCTCATCTGCTACTCTAAATCACTGATTAACACAGTCCTCACCTGATACTCTAAATCATTGATTAACACAGCCTTCACCTGCTACTCTAAATCATTGATTAACACAGCCCTAATCTGCTACTCTAAATCATTGATTAACACAGACATGTCTAACTACACTTAGAGGGCAAAACTGTGAACCCATCAATTGATATGAATATTCTGGAGAAGAAAAGAGAATGGTTAGAAAGTGAAGTAGGTCATATGGCAAGTCAATATGTAAAAAGGAACTTTTATCATGATCTAAAACAGTATATACACTGACGGATCTAAAGACCAAAATGAACATAAGGTGCATTTATTCCTGAATTTGAAATCAGTGTCTGTAAAAGGCTGAGGAGGTCAAACAAGATAGGGTTGTATTTTGCTCAGATTCAACAGCAGTATTGAGAAGTTTGGGTTCAAGGAAATCGGTGAGAGAACATTTAGTGTTAGAAGCTTATTTAATTTTGATGAGAGTTAGTAGAATATGGATATACAGTATGTCCAGTTCTCTTGGATCCCTGTGCATAAGGGAGTGCAGGGAAATTAATGTGCAGACAGAGTTGCTAAGAGAGCCTTGACCTTAGACAACAACATAATTTGTATTCCATTTGGAAGAGTCATAGTAAAAAGAAGGCTTATGGAGATATAGCAGAAGATATGGGACGATGATCAGAAGGGTAGAAGATACTATGGGTAGATTCCCAATCGCTTATTTTACTGTCCTCTTCTCCTTGGTACTCGCCTGACCCGGAAATCGATCGAGGTTCGCCATCTTTAAGGACATTCCAATCTAGGGCTGTGTCCGAATCAGAGCACTTTGTACTGCGGCCTGTCTCCTGCGTACAGTGCACTGGCAGAAGTGTGCTGTTTACTGTGCACTGTTTAGCAGTCTGCGAAAAATATCCGCCATAATATTTTCCAACCGCACTGTGGAAGTGTTGTAAGCAGGTCATAAGACATCCTACCAGTGTTGCCATGTCCGCGATTTTACAGCTAAATTCAGATACTTTCAAAATGCAGTCAGGGGTAAAAATAAAAGTTGGAAAGCGTCAGTGAAGCTGCGCCTCTTTTTTAAAATGAAGCTTCACGTCATATTTATGTGACCAAAATGTTTGTGTGTTTGAAGTATACTGCAATTAGAAAAAATTTCACATGCTCTACGACTTTCTCGCCCTATCTACTCACCAAGGCTACTCAACAGTGTGGAAGAGTGCTAATTCGGACATGCTCCTCGGAGGAACGAGGAGTGGGGAATGATGAGGCTCCCGGAGGATGCTTCAGTGAGGAAACACAAGTGTAGCCTTTGCGGAAGCCTTTGCTCAGAATGTGTGACATGTATAAATTATCCACCACTCTCCACATCTGCCACGTCGCAGGCACACCCCTACATAAATGCAATTTTACCGTTACTTTCCATTTATTATGAAGCGCTAATCCATAATGACACTCGTTATTTTTAACTAACAAAAGCACAGTTTATTCATCATGAAAAAATAAGCTAAAAAGCATTATAGTTAAGCATGTGAGCATAATATGATGCTCACGCTTGATTGAGCAAGGACGTTCCATTTGCATTATGCATGTTGCCTCGTTTCCTCTGTCCTCGTATCTGATCTTTGCATCCTTTCCTCGCTTCTTAGCTCCGCCAAATCTTCCTTGCATCCTCTCCTCGCGTCCTTTTCTCGCTCCTTAGCTGCGCCCCAATGGAGGACGCGAGGAGAGGACGCAAGGAGTAAAAATAAGCGATTGGAATGATCCCTATCATGTACAAAAATTGGTCATAGCAAATACTTTTAGAAGAGAGGAAAAAATAATGTAATGGCTCAGATTCCACCATAGTGCTTTAAATGCAACATTATTTATGAGGAATTCTGACTTCTGTGAAAATTACAAATTAAAAGAAAATGTTGAACATATATTACTGCACTGCACAAAGAAGAAAGGGAAAGGTTTTGTAAAAGGCTGAGAGAGGCTGAACGGGAAGGGGATTTGGGAGGGATATTGGGGATAGTGGGAGATGGGACATGGGAAGTAAGTAGGGCACTTTTCTTCTTTATGAATAACACGAGGGCTGCATCCCAATACTCAAAAAATGCACCCTCCTTTCCTCCACTACCACCTCCTCTCCTCTTTTCCTCCCCTACCACCTCCTCTCCTCTGTGCCCCGGAAACCGATCTTTGTGTTTTAATCTAATGTTGCTGATTACATCTTAATTATGTATTAATGGTCACATATTAATTAGTGTCTCGACACCAACCGCAATGTCAGGTACATTGTATACTGCACATGCAACTACTTGTAGTCAAAACGTTCAGGCAGATTTTCATACTTCTGGCTAAGAGAGGAGTGGTATTGGGGGAGTGGAGGAAAGGAGGTGGGGAGTGAAAAATATTGGGACGCAGCCAGGGTTCGTGAATAGGATTTAAAATGTTAATCGTCAAGACATTAACTACACACTCCGGTACAGTAGGTGGCGGTATGCACCTTAACGTTGAAAATTTATCCGCAAAAAATTCTAAGAAGAAGATTCGCACTGCTCTGCTGAATTCACCGAGCTGGCTACACTGACGTACATGTGACCGTTCGCCTGCGATAATTACATTACATCCAGTTAAACAAGCGATTGAGTTGAAGTAATTCATTCATCAACGAATCGGGGTAAGTCGATTACCCCCTCCCGTAATCGTGATGTTTTAATTTTAGCGATAGAACACTGTACTAGTCCAGGAGTCCTGGAGAGACACATGGTCTGCTGGTTTTTGTTTTCACCTCAAAATCAGCACCTAATTCAGACCCAAGTAACCAGTTGAAGTGCGTTAGCTGTAATCAACTGCTTTATTGATCAATTAATTGCAGAGTAACAAAGAAAACCAGTAGATCATATGGCTCTCTGTTATCTTATTGACCATCTCAAAGAGAAGTAACATTGGACTAGTACAGGAGTGGCCAACCCTGTTCCTCGATAGCGATCAGCGACAATTGAGTTAATTACATTCAAAACCGGCATAATAACTACCCTTCTGTGTAGTGACCGTCAGTTTAATCAAACTCCGAGCACAGAATGAACGGCTTTTCACTGGATTTAACCACTGTTTGATTAGTAGAACTCCTGTGTGTAACTGCTTGGTTTTGAATAAAAGCGTGCAAAAACACCGGTAGTTTCTGGATAAGATTGAGGATCCCTGTTTTTAACTTTTTTTTCACCCATAACTTTATTGAACAACAGGAATTTTGACCAAGCTTTTTCATGCAGTGTGTCCAAATTCTTTCCTTCCGATCCCATGCACCCTCGTACACTTGCACACCTTGAGTGCACACCCTCTCACGTCACCAAAGTGCGGTCCTGAATGAGGAAATATATGTAGATGCCGCAATCGCCGTTGAGGAATGTTGCGGCGATACGTCTGCGCGTCCGCCACATTGAGGCAGGCAAGATCCGCTTCTAAACTACGGGTGCTTATGGAGAGATGCAGACTTCCTCTGATAAAATCTCCTAGAACTCACTTAATTCTTATCTTATTTTTGTGAGGTTTGGCTTGTTATAAACGTGAGAAAAAGAGCCATTTGTAAAACGTCCTTTTAGCTATTGTACATCAGTTGTCAAAATGTTGTCAGAGCTGATTGTTATTGGTTGTAGCTGCTAAGAAAGCATTCGAGGGCAGTTCTTATAAACTTATTAGGTTGATAGCTCTGATTATTATAACCATATTAGGTTATAGTTGCACATCATGGACGTTGTAGCTACTAGTTTTAATACATTGATATACAATACACCACTTATCAAGTTAACTTTATTTTCACTAGGCTTTTTTTGCCTTCAACTGATTTTCGAGGGCATTTTTTCACATTTCGGGGGCACTGACATGTGTTATGATGATAAAGGTCATTAAACATGCCGATTGTTTAAAAAAAATAAAATAAAAATAATAATAAAAAATACAACTCTCAATGAATGGCATCCAAAATACTTTATTTCATTTCATTTAATCATTAAATTTACATTTACAAACTTGCAGGATATGCAACTTAATTTAGGATATGCAACGAAATATTCGCAGCTATATGTAAAACTGACACCGAGCGTTTAAAATGGGTACTGCAGTCCAAATTCACAATATTGGAGAGAGTTGTCTTCGTCTGCCCCCTCCTCCCTAGACTCGAAGCTCTCACAGGTGACTAAGTTTCTTAATTTGTCCAATTAGGCTACTTTTCGTCCCCTAAAATGGAGGGGGGGGGGGGGGGGGCTGTGTATAAAAAGGGCTACAATTTCTACACGGTTCACCCAATATGGATGTAAAAATCCTCAAATTAAAGCTGAAAGTCTGCACTTTAGCCGGTGTTTCACCTGAATGTGAGATGCCATTTTCCAAAATATGCCAAAATATTCACTAGGAGGCAGATGTTGAAACTGGTGCTGACGTTACTTCCCTCAGGATCGTTTGACACAGGCGTGATGCTTAATTCTGTGTGGGTTTTGGGTTTAATTGGTAGCCTATTACAAACTTGTCAGTTTTGTGGAGTCAACATCACCTTTAGCGAACTGTCTTATTGATAGCTGGCACTCTGCAGTCAGTACAGTAGTAGGCTAGTAGCGTACCTCAACAAACAGCGATTTTCAATTGGTTGCTTGTTTCACGTTTATTTCATCAATATAACTTCATTCTGCAATACGATTTGTAACATAAATCTGAAAGCACCAATATAATCTTTTTAAAAAAAAATATTACAAGTGAGATACATTTATAGTTTTTTTTTTATTTCACCACTTAATCCCAATATTCAAAATACACGAATATAATGTTACAGATGCCTACAGTGCAATCTGTATACAGTGACACATTTTATGTTGTTTTGGCTCTGTAATGTTACTCCCAAATCTTTTCATCAAACAGCTATGACCCAGGCTCTTCTTCTGTCTGGGTCCTAGGGAAACCTGTGCAAAAACAAGTCCATCTCAAAAATACTATTTTGTAATAGTGACCAATTACAACCTGGCATGTAGCTGAATCATAGGCTACAGTGCATAGTCAACAAGCAGCCTAAACACGGCCCAGCCGAACGTTTTAAACGAGATTTAGGCTAATTGTCACAAGCAGTGTCGCGGACGCCACGTAGGCTATAATCTCATAAACGCACCCTCCAGTAGATCATTTGCTATATGGGCCATTCTACCGAATTGGATCAAAGTCAGGTTGGAAATAGTTTGAAATTTTGTATGTTTTTTTCCCAAAACTTTGTCCATATATATTTTGTACCATATCTAAATTACACATATCTAGTAAAAGAACCGTACATTTTTATATCATATTTTCAGACTGTATTGGAATGTTCTTCCTCTCCCAAAAATTGTCACTACCGAAACATAGTAAATACACTGTAGTAAAAGAGTATTATATTAACCTGTTAAGATTGTTTTACCTTCCCTTCTGTAAATAGTATTTAAACAAATATTTCTTGAAGGTTTTCACAATTAAATCAATAAAAGTGATTTTTTTATCAAATTTCAAAGTTCAATTTATACAATTAATCAAAATCTTAATGCAATCTTTCTTTGTAAAATTCATAATACTGATCATATTGATTCCAGAGTTGATGATTGTTGAAATTGAACATACAATAAACCAATCAGTATCATATCATTTTAGTTGATAACTCAATATACTTTATTTTTTACAAAACATCCAGTGTTTCGGTAGTGACTGCACTGTTTCGGTAGTGACCACAGTATTTTGTTCTCAAGGTTGTATCATATTCCCTCAACCTTATTGCTTAATCTTAACTCATTACATGCCTTATGTTGGAAATATTACAAACACAAATGTTTTGGGGTCAATAGAATCATTTTATTTTTGAAGACATAACATATAGTTGCACTTCTCGTCCTTTTCTGGTCTGCAGGCCTATGCTCTGGTGTCTGATCAGCCTCACTAGAAGTGCTAGGTGGTGTGGAAGCCCTGCAAAATGTCTCCATCTCGCTCTGTCGTTTCACAGACACCCTGTGCTTTTGCTGTCTTTTCCTCCATGATTTTCTGACCTTCCTTTGTTCCCTGTTCGATAAATCGCTGATACATTTCAATTTTCCTTCTTCCTTTCGTTTTTTATTTCTTTCTCTTTCCTTTCTTAAATATTCTTGGTGTTTCAGTGGGCCATCCCTCACTCTTTGTCTGTATTCTCTCAGCCTCTCTGCTCCACTTTTGCTAATTCCTTTTGGCATGTTGGTGTCTTATGATTCTCTCTCCCTGAACAATTTCAGACAGAAATTAGCATTATCTACATGTTTAACCTTTAGTCCACAAAACATAGCCTAGCTAATGTTAGCCTACATAGTTACTTACATCAGAAGACATAGACTAAACGGTGGTCACACTATTTAGGTATGTAGCCCTAGCTAGCACTTTAGTAACAGGGCTGAAATAGAGGGGGATGAGGCTAGAATGGGTAATCTGCTTGGTATTTTGAGCAAAACACTTCATAGACATGTTTTTTATATATCCAAGACCTATAATATATGCTTTAAAATAGTAAAATAGGAGACCTTTAAAACATTTATTTCAAAACAACCTGCTTACCGTTCCTTTTTGTCACTACCGAAATGATCATGTCACTACCGAAACTTAACCATATGTTTCGGTAGTGACTGTTTCGGTAGTGACGATTCTAGCTAAGTTTGAGCATAGCTAAAGAATGCTAGCAAGTACATGGCTAGCATACATGTCTTTGAAGAGGTTTACACACATAAAAACATAATACTTTGCATAAAACCCCCAAAAAGTTTACTTAATAGAAGAGAATATGTGTTCGGTAGTGGCAATTCTTAAGGTTACACGCCGATTTTCAGATTTTGGAACAGATTTATATCAAAAGTATGGGATATAGCTACTTACCATTCAGCCATGAGGGACAGGGATGCACTGTCCCTGTCTTGTCAAAAATGCAGGGGTGTGGCTAAAAACCAGGCTCAGCCATTGGACTAAAATACCTTGTGTTTCGGTAGTGACATGAAAACTGGGGACATGATTTTTTGAGTATTGTTTATAGTTTAAAAAATTAAACCCACAATAAATCTAAATATTCCAACTTCTGTTTGAACGTAATCATAAAGATCTTCTAAATACACCATCGAACAAAATAAAAAAAAATGTTTTAAGTGTTATTTACAGAAATTGAAATTTAGATGTCAGGGTTTGGGACAGCTACTTCCCAATAGAAAGTACCCTATAAATGATGTTTTTGTGTATATTAAGCTTATCACTATCTAATTTAATGCCTTGTGTTTAAATAGACCATAACATATTCTTAGTAAATATCTATGTCTGAAGACTTAATTGTTTTGTTAAATAAATTTTTTTGTTGTGGGACCGCACTTTGTACTAATTCGGTAGAATGCCCCATATACCAATAACACAAAGAATGTGATAATTTTAGTCACTTAAGTCATGCATTGCTTTGATAGCTAATTACCATCTTTTACTAAAAATCCTTTAGTAACGTTAGCTAACAGTCTAGCTACGTTGCTATGTTTTCATTATCATCCAGGCGATAGCTAGCCTATATGTCTGATTTCGCAAGCAATGCGCTAATAAATGACACAAATCACATTCACTAATTTACGTGCCAGTAACCTAAAATACTCAAATAGCCACTTACTTGTGAAGTTATCCCACGATCTTTGCTTTTGTCGTTTCTTCCATTTGTTTAGCCAAATTCCACAATTTTGTGGACTTTTTCAGGCAACTGATTCCCACCATTGCCTGCCGCAATATGGCCGCCATGCAGGCGTATCTGAACAGTAGAATACGGCATCTACGTATATATATCTATGGTGCTCCCGAATGTACTCAGCAAAACCCCGGAAGTAAGTGTATCATACGGGGTTTAAAGTATACTATATTTAGAATTTTTTTTGCCTACTTAACAACTTTTTTTGTCCTGTCTACTCAAGAAGCCTACCGAATAGTATGGAAGGGTGCTCGGACACAGCCATAGTCTTTCAACGGCTCTGGGTTGCATCACCTGAATAGGATTGTGACGTTAGTCGTGCAGTGCATTGTGGGATTTGCAGACACTGAAGCGGCGGCAGTAGTAACGGTAAAGCCCCACAGAAAGCGGTGAAATCGAATGCCATCGCTCTTGCCTCCCACAATCTTTAATCTGATTGGTTATTGCACCATGTTCCCCCCCCATCTCATCTGGACGCCTCGCATCGCAAGCAGTCCCAACGTGCTTTGCAGATACGAGAAATCTGCTTCACGCCTCTTTCTGTGGGGCTTCACCATAACTGTAGTAACGGTAACTGGCTCATTGTTGTGTTTTGGTTTCACTGTTCCAGTAAGAAAACACATACACGTAAAAACATTACCTTCAGTAACATTGTTGTGGATTCCGAGTGAAAATATCTGAGTTCTTGCAAAAATTCAGAGTTTTCAACTTTAGCTCTCAAATTTCTCTAAGTGTTTAAATAAAGAGGATGAGGCAGTAATCTCAGAGAATGCTAGACTTTATTCCATACAACGTACAACAAAAGTCTAGCGTAGTGCCCCCGCAGAGACTATCAAAAATGCCAGACTTTATTCCATACACCGCTCAATCAAAGTCCAGCCCCTCCGCAGAGACACTCAACAATGATCAGTTTTAGTTTCACTTTTATACAGTTTCTTTATCAGATTGTCCATCCCATTCTCCGCCCATCTTTGCCCATCAGGTGACTCCTCCGACCCCATTGACCATACAGACACAGGCCATCTCCATCTCCGCCTTTTTTCGAGAACTTTCCAAACTTTTCCTTCGTAGGGCCTCTCCTATTGGATTGTATCTAGGTCACACCTGGGTTCTCAACCACCCGGCTCCGCCCCGTGTGCCCCCTCCCATGGCATCGCCTGTTTTTGAGGCCTAAGAAAACCACCTCGTATCAGACCCTGGTTGTTTGGACACTATCCAAGTTCTTCTCCAACTCTCTGGACGGCTAACTGTGTGTAAAAAATAACAGTGGCTTCAACTTTTATAGTCAGACTCAGCGTTCATATTCACAGAAATGTCTATATCTCACTGTGACCATTCTATTTATTAACTTTATGGGATTCTGTGAAAGTGCATTTTAATTAATATATCACTATGTGTTTCTGTGCTCATTTTGTACTGAAATCACCAGGTGTTCGGACCCAATACCCAATTTCTCCTCCAGGCCTTTAGAAGGCACCTAAAACAACCGTTGCCTAGGAACGTCTTAGAAGGCGCCCAAAATAACCATTGTTTTAGGAACATCTTATCATCTTATCAGACTTTCTGGACTCTCTGGAAAGCACCAGCTTTTGACTGTGGCCTTCAGCTTTTCTTAGTCAGAGAATGCGTCTCTCTGCTCTTATAACATTTAAACATTCTGTATATTGCTCTTAATACATTCACAGATACATATTCAAATATTATCAATACATATTGTCACAGGTGATCAATGGATTTAATGGAATTCCCAACAACATTTCCAGATCCATGAAGGTATGCTCACGGCATTTTCATGCAGGTTTATAATCCATTTATTTTACGTTATATTGCATATTATCGTTGTTTTTCACTCCCTCTTTCTCGGAATGCCTGACATGCATGCATGGTGTCGCAAAGCTTTGTCTTTGATTTTAGTTTTGTTTGGTTTTGGTCTGGTTTTGGTCTTTGTTTTTGAATGAGTAATCAAAGGAGTTTTGTGTCTACAGGCAAACCAGCATACAAAATGCATGAGTCTCATTCTGACTGGGTACCATCATTACAACTCGGGCACACTGAAGTCAACGCAACGCAGGTAATGCGGTTTAACAGGTGGACAAAGAGACAGAAACCTCCAGCAGTGGGCACAGCAGCACAACAGGAAGACACTGGAGAGAGTCCACGGATGGAAGAATGCAGTTTTTGTCACCAGAGACTTGCAGAAATCGACTTCTTGCTGGAAGAGAACAGGAAACTGAAGGAAGAGAACGGGAAACTGAAGGAAGGGCTTGCCCAAATGAAGATGGATGAACATTTTGTGAAAGTTGAGGATACCAAGGTGAAGTGTTACACAGGGCTGTGTCCAAATCAGAGCCCTATCTACTGTGTCGCCAATTTTGTACTAAGTAAGTAAGTGAGCATACTGTAAGCTACTGCTTACTGTTTTGTCACGAACTTAAAGGGTAACAGAACACGCTGGTTTAGCTAGACCCCGCCCCCTTTTGAAATTCGAAAAATGCCACATTCTGGGCGTGATAAAGGAAATAATAGGGGCCGAGCTCCAGGTATCAAACCACGCCCAATTGAGCCCCAAGAAGCTTGCCGCTTGCCGAGGCAGAAGCAATGGTAGAGAATTCGGCACGCATAGCCTCGTTTGGGCTTATAATGATGCGGGCAGTAAACAACAAATCACACACTACAAGTTACCCATGCCATTTATTTTGAATAAACTATAAATATATATATATATTTAAATGAACTAGCTAGCTACAGACTATCAGAAAACAAGGTACTATCAAGCTAACTATAAAAAATATACCAAAAATAGGTTACTATAACTTACAAGAATATTCAAAAAAGCTAAACTGTAAGCTAGCTATATATATCAGTCGCTCTCTCCATGGCACGCAGATCACCCGCTGAGATTCTCTTTCATAGCTGGGGCGTAGCCTGCCCTTGCTCCAATACGTCCGGGCATAGCTATACAGATTTCTATTTCGTCACCGAGTACCGAATATGTTAGGGAAGACCTTTCTGGCCAATCACAGATTGAAGGTGCAGTACCTAATATTTTACCACTAGAGACACTCGAGCCAGATTCTTAAAGTTTATGCTTTTTTGCGCCGACTGCAGTAATTTGTCAAGATTTGGACCAGGATCAATGAGTAAAACCCAAATGTATCCGTTATCATCTCAAATAAGTGGTTTTAGTGCTTTGTTACCCTTTAACAGCTTATTTTTTCTTTTTTAGTATTTTCAACTGGCATACTCAATAGTAGGCAAGTACGCTGATTCGGACATGGTCAGAGAGCCGGTGAACCTGTTGTTACAACTGTAAATAGTATTAGCTTATGAGCTAACTTAAAGAGTTTTTAGCTAAGTTATCAATTATTCCCATACAATGGCTTCCAACTATTTTGTGGACAATGCACTGGATGACAACACCTTCAGAGAAAGCTTAAATCGGAGGTAGAAGGTGAGCCCAAATACACGGCTGAGGAGAATGGTGGAAGGTGTGAGGCAGCAGCCAGGGCTAGTGCTATGTGCAGCAGATCTGGGAGTGCCTCGGGCAAACGATGACTAGTGGTGGACCGGGAGGAGAAACGAGTAAGTTTAGCAAACTTCTGGCTAGGCTAGCTAATATGGTTTCACTATACCAAAAGTGGATAAATTAAGGGCTGTGTTTTCCTAAAATAAAGCTCAATGAATGACTGTATTTCCCCCCATTTTTCTCTGGAGACTCCAGCTAATGGTGGTGAGATTTTTTCAGTAGAACTGTCCTGGCTAGCTTGCCAGCGAGTAATGTTAGCCTCTTTCAAAGAACGGCTTCCAGGCAGGATTAGTAGTAAACGTCCAGCCCCTCCGTTTGTATTTCGTAGGAGTGGCAACCTGTGACTGGCTTTGTCTGACACCCGCCCATAAACTGTAAGCCCCTGGCTATTGTAGTCCACAGCAAAACAGGTAGGCCTACTTGGAACATGCGGGTTATATCTCTGCTCTTACTACAGGTAGAGAGCTCATTTTAATCAGGGGGACAGATACTACAAATCAAACATTTTCCTGCGGAATTCCCCTTTAAAAGGGAGTGGGTTGTGTACATTTTTCATAATTCATTTTCTAAAGTGTAAATATGAACTGTATATGCACCCAATAAGGAAGAAATGCATTCTTTCACATAATCAACAGGATTCTGGGAAAGCTTTGGCAAGAAGCGAACCCTACAATGCAGTACTCACACATGAACTGGATGAGTCGGTGTGCTGTCAAATGGAGGAGGCCATTTTTTATGTAGGATAAATGTGAAAGTGTGGTTTGAATAGTTTACGAGCGCATGTTGAGGGATGGGAGGGGGATTAGGAATTGAGAGTTGTCGTCAGTTCTTTTAGCCTACGCATTTTTGTGTCTTTTTTTACAAGAAATCCTCACTAAACGCACCGCAAATACAAGCGATAGTGTTTTTATAAAACCGGCTGGTGTGTGTTTATTATCACTCAAGATCAGCTAGGTCAACGTTACTATGATTTATTCATGAACCAAAGTTGTCCGACCATAAAAATACTCGCTCACGGAGCAGAGGTTGCTATGGGGTAGCATAAACGGAACGGAGGTTGCTATGGGGTAGCATGAACGGAGCGGAGGTTGCTATGGGGTAGCATGTATGGAGCAGAGGTTGCTATGGGGTAGCATGAATGGAGCGGAGGTTGCTATGGGGTAGCATGAATGGAGCGGAGGTTGCTATGGGGTAGCATGAACGGAGCGGAGGTTGCTATGGGGTAGCATGAAGGGAGCGGAGGTTGCTATAGGGCGGCAGTGTAGTATAATGGTTAAGGAACTGGACTTGTAACTGAAAGGTTGCAGGTTCGATTCCCAGGTAGGACACTGCCGTTGTACCCTTGAGCAAGGTACTTAACCTGCATTGCTTCAGTATATATCCAGCTGTATGAATGGATAAATGTAATAAGAAGTATGTAAGTCGCTCTGGATAAGAGCGTCTGCTAAATGCCTATAATGTAATGTAATGTAATGGGTAGCATGAAGGGAGCGGAGGTTGCTATGGGGTAGCATGAAGGGAGCGGAGGTTGCTATGGGGTAGCATGAAGGGAGCGGAGGTTGCTATGGGGTAGCATGAACGGAGTGGAGGTTGCTATGGGGTAGCATGTATGGAGCAGAGGTTGCTATGGGGTAGCATGAATAGAGCGGAGGTTGCTATGGGGTAGCATGAATGGAGCAGAGGTTGCTAGGGGTAGCACTTCCTATATAGGTTGTGAGGGTGATTCAGTTTCCTTTTGGCTTGTTCCACATCTACCCTTGCATAGCACCTATTAACTTTACTTGTTGCACATCACAAATTTTGTTACAAAATGGCTCGGTAGAGAGAAAGGGAAGGGAAATGTGTTAAAGTGGATCCGAATGCAGCCCAGCAGTCCCACTTGCATTTTAATTTGCCTTTATCTCATCGCCACCTTGAAAAGTGACGCAATTGAGATGTAAACCGTAATCTGAGAGGCATGGCAGCTCCACAACCCAAGACAGGGACATGAATGGTCCGAGGGAAATTGTGCTTATACTACAGCCAGCCCAGTCTTCAGGCTGCTGTACAAGCTCTGGTGTTTTGCTGATTTTCTCTATTTTATGTGGCAGGAGTTTATTTTCTCACAGACAAACAATGCTGAAGCAAACACAAATGCAATCCTGCATTTTCGGACTCGAGGCACTTCAGAAAGGGCTTTTTCCCCACTCTGCAATAACACATTTGAGCACACAAGGTGACATTTGAAGTTAAAAATGTATTTTACAAAATTCACCTGAGACTTGGAATCAACCAGGGGCAGAGAAAGGGTTTCCCCCACCTCTTAATACAAGAGCGCCCCGTGTGGTCAGTCAGGCATCTGCAGGACTGCAGAGTGTAATGAATGTGTCAGTTGCTGCACATTCAAATTGCTGCAGTAGGACCCATTTGATTAAAATGATACTGCAGTCAAAAACCGACTTTTCGCGTTGAAAACCGATGTTCTGGGTTAGACTATGATCATACACAACAGTTTTTATATGAAAATCTCATATTGCGTCCACGTGGGTGTCGCCTGAGTTTCTGTGTCATCTTACCTTGCGCTGCATTTTCGGGGATTCGTGACGTAAAAATA
This sequence comes from Ilyophis sp. 1 JC-2022, assembly GCA_022702515.1. Taxonomy (NCBI): domain Eukaryota; kingdom Metazoa; phylum Chordata; class Actinopteri; order Anguilliformes; family Synaphobranchidae; genus Ilyophis; species Ilyophis sp. 1 JC-2022. The sequence goes on from CM040405.1 coordinate 6,168,699, forward strand.
GGTGGAGTCTCGGCTAGTAAAGCAGAGAGCTCAGTGGCAGAGAGCAGGAAGGGGGCTGAGTCAGTTCACGAAGACACACCCTTTCACTCATTGACCGTATGAATATTCATGATATGATCTTGTGGCATCATCGTCATATAACCACACCTACCCACAGCTCCCAGTTTAAATTGAAACTGTAAAAAAGGGCTTAGAAAAGCGATTGCAGTATCACTTTAAGGCTAAATACCTTCCTCTGTTTTCCTCCAGGAGCTGCACCTCTGCACATCTTTGTGCAGCAGTATGATGCAGGCAGGAGTCTGTCTGAGACGGGACACTGAGACAACGCTACCAGAGCTCACTGAGCAGCACAGGATCAGACTGAAAGAAGAGGAACTTAGTGTACTGGAGTCTGTCCACATAGCAAAGACAGAGACGGAGTGTGCTGCACCAGGACTCGACACACTGGAGCCAGAGTGTGTTACAGCACACAGCGGGGTCAGTGATGTACGCCACACACACACACACATCACTGATTAAAATGGAAACTGATATGGGCTCCACCCACACTGGGGATCTTATTAAGACAGTGAGCCTAGACAGTACAGAGCTGGGATATGTAACCCATCTGCATCCTGACCCAATCAAAACAGATGGTGATGATGGAGGATACCTTAAGGCAGAACACATCAGTGACTTTCAGGATATTAAATGTGTTTATATTCAATCAGATCAAATGAAGTGTGAATTCAGTGAAAGTTTAGTGAGTGATTTCATGAATACTGTGATGAATGGAGCTGGTGTTGATCAGAAGAACCAGACTGAACCATGGCAATGTGAAGGAGAGCCTATTCCAAACTGTAAAGAAGTAGTAATTCATGACCTGCTGACCCAATGTGGGGACTTAAATCATCACTGTGACATAAGCCATGAGAATAATCAGACAAGAATTGTCCAGAAAACAGACGGTAGCATGAAACGTTTAAATAGTCAGAGAACAAATGTGATAAGTGAACCAATCATAATTAGTTCAAGTAAACCAAGCCTTTTGAATTTCTTTCAAAAGAAGACGATTCATAGAAATAAAGGCAGAATTCATGCAGGTGAAAAGGGGTACAAATGTAAACATTGTGAGAAATGTTTTAAAGTAAAATCTTCTCTGAATACACACCTGAGAATTCACACAGGTGAAAGGCCATACAAATGTTCTCATTGTGGGAAGGGCTTTTCCCAAATATCTAATTTAAGTAGCCACCTAAGCGTTCATACAGGTGAAAAGCCATACAAGTGTACGCAGTGTGAGAAGTGTTTTAATGCTAAATCTGACTTAAATGTACACCTGAGAATTCATACAGGTGAAAAGCCGTACAAGTGTACACAGTGTGAGAAGTGTTTTAATAGAAAATATGTTTTAAATAGACATGTGAGAATTCATACAGTTGAGAAGCCGTACAAGTGTACACAGTGTGAGAAGTGTTTCAACCTTAAATCTGACTTACCGTATTTTCCGGACTATAAGGCGCACTTAAAAGCCTTTAATTTTCTCAAAAAACGACAGTGCGCCTTATAATCCGGAGCGCCTTATATATGGATTAATTCTGGTTGTGCTTACTGACCTCGAAGCGATTTTGTGTGGTACACGGCGCTCACGGCGCTCTGTCAAAATGATTTAGTACGACTTTGGTAAACTACAAAGCCGCACCGCTTGCAGCATTACGGCTACCGTAGTCAGGAGCGTCGCGGAGTAATACATACTGTGCTTCACCATAATATTACTGTGTGTGTGTATCAGGACCCCAAAATGGCACCTGTCAAGAGACACGCTTACGACGCGGACTTCAAACTCAAGGCTATCAGTCACGCAGTAGAACATGGGAATAGAGCAGCTGCGAGAGAATTCAACATTAATGAATCAATGGTACGGAAGTGGAGGAAGCAAGAAGATGACCTGCGCCAAGTAAAGAAGACCACACAGAGTTTCCGAGGGAACAACGCGAGATGGCCACAGTTAGAGGACAAAATTGAACAGTGGGTTATTGAACAGAGAGCAGCAGGTAGAAGCGTCTCTACAGTCTCTATTCGAATGAAGGCAACAGCGTTAGCACGGGACATGAATATCAATGACTTTCGAGGCGGTCCTTCTTGGTGCTTTCGTTTTATAAAAAGACGTAATCTCTCCATTCGCACACGAACTACCGTCTCGCAGCAACTGCCAAAAGATTACGAAGAAAAGCTGGCCACTTTCCGCGCATACTGCAAAAACAAGATCACTGAAAAGAAGATCCGGCCAGAGCACATCACCAACATGGATGAGGTTCCCCTCACCTTTGATATCCCCGTGAACCGCACTGTGGAGAAAACAGGGACCAGAACGGTGTCTATACGCACCACAGGGAACGAGAAGTCATCCTTCACTGTAGTTCTCGGTTGCCAGGCTAATGGCCAGAAACTTCCACCCATGGTCATTTTCAAGAGGAAGACTTTGCCAAAAGAAAAGTTTCCAGCCAGCGTCATCATCAAAGCTAACCCGAAGGGCTGGATGGACGAGGAAAAGATGAGTGAGTGGCTGAGAGAAATTTACGTCAAGAGAACGGATGGCTTTTTCCACAAATCTCCGTCCCTATTGATCTGCGACTCCATGCGCGCCCATCTCACCGATGCTGTCAAAGACCAAGTGAAGCAAACTAATTCGGAGCTTGCCATCATTCCGGGTGGATTAACTAAAGAACTCCAGCCGCTAGATATTGGTGTCAACAGGGCGTTCAAAGTTAAACTGCGAGCTGCGTGGGAGCAGTGGATGACAGAAGGCGAACACACATTCACCAAGACAGGGAGACAGCGCCGGGCGACTTACGCCACTATCTGCCAATGGATTGTGGATGCCTGGGCTAAGGTATCAGTCTCAACTGTGGTCCGAGCTTTCACGAAGGCCGGAATCATCACTGAACTGCCAGGTAACAGCAACGACACTGACTCGGATAATGACGAGAGGGATCCGGGCATGCTGGATGCCGTAATCGCCCAACTGTTAAACTCGGACACTGAAGATGAAGAATTTGAGGGATTTGTGGACGAGGAATGAACTGAAAAAGTGAGTGTATTGTGTTGTATTTTACGTGTTATAACTGAACAATTTTGAGAGTTATTGTGAATACGCTAACGTTTGATTTAGCGGTATCAGACTGTGTTTTTTTTACGTGTTACAACTGAACAAGGTTGGGAGTTATTTGAATACGCTCATTAACGTTTGAACAATGTTGAGAGTTATTGTGAACGCGTTTAATAAAGTTTGACTGACTGACTTATCAGACTGTTTTGTTTCGCTTAATGCGCCTTATAGTCCGGTGCGCTTTATATATGAAAAAAGTTTGAAAATAGACCATTCATTGACAGTGCGCCTTATAATCCAGTGCGCCCTATAGTGCGGAAAATACGGTAAATGTACACCTGAGAATTCATACAGGTGAAAAGCCGTACAAGTGTACACAGTGTGAGAAGTTTTTCAACCTTAAATCTGACTTAAATGTACATGTGAGAATTCATACAGGTGAAAAGTCGTACATGTGTACACATGCTTTTCTGCCATAGTGTAATGAATGTGTCAGTTGCTGCACATTCAAGTTGCTGCAGTAGGACCCGTTTGATTAAAATAATACTGCAGTCAAAAACCGACTTTTTGCGTTGAAAACCGATGTTCTGGGTTAGACTATGATCATACACAACAGTTTTTATATGAAAATCTCATATTGCGTCGACGTGGGTGTCGCCTGAGTTTCTGTGTCATCTTACCTTGCGCTGCATTTTCGGGGATTCATGACGTAAAAATAGGTGGAGTCTCGGCTAGTAAAGCAGAGAGCTCATTGGCAGAGAGCAGGAAGGGGGCTGAGTCAGTTCACCAATACACACCCTTTCACTCATTGACCATATGAATATTCATAATATGACCTTGTGGCATCATCGTCATATAACCACACCTACCCACAGCTCCCAGTTCAAATTGAAGCTGTAAAAAAGGGCTTAGAAAAGACATTTTAAGGCTAAATAGCTTCCTCTGTTTTCATCCAGGAGCTGCACTTCTGCATACCTTTGAGCAGCAGTATGATGCAGGCAGGAGTCTGTCTGAGACGGGACACTGAGACAACACTACCAGAGCTCACTGAGCAGCACAGGATCAGACCGAAAGAAGAGGAACTTAGTGGACTGGAGTCTGTCCACAGAGCAAAGACAGAGACTGAGTGTGCTGCACCAGGACTCAACACACTGGAGCCAGAGTGTGTTACAGCAAGCAGTGGGGTCAGTGATGTACACCACACACACACATCACTGATTAAAATGGAAACGGATATGGGCTCGACCCACACTGGGGATCTTATTAAGACGGTGAGTCTAGACAGTACAGAGCTGGGACATGTAACCCATCTGCATCCTGACCCATTCAAAACAGAGACTGGTGATGGAGGAGACCTTAAGGCAGAACACATCAGTGACTTGCAGGATATTAAATGTGTTTATATTAAATCTGATAAAATTAAGTGTGAATCCAGTGAATGTTTAGTGAGTGATCTCATGAATACTGTGATGAATGGAGCTGGTGTTGGTCAGAAGAACCAGACTGAACCACAGCAATGTGAAGGAGAGCCTATTCCAAACTGTAAAGAAGTAGTAATTCATGACCTGCTGACCGAATGTGGGGACTTAAATCATCACTGTGACATAAACCATGAGAATAATCAGACCAGAATTGTCCAGAAAACAGACGGTAGCATGAAACGTTTAAATTGTCAGAGAACAAATGTGAAAGTGAACCAATGATAATTAGTTCAAGTAAACCAAGCCTTTTGAATTTGTTTCAAAAGAAGACGATTCATAGAAATAAAGGCAGAATTCATGCAGGTGAAAAGGGGTACAAATGTAAACATTGTGAGAAATGCTTTAAAGTAAAATCTTCTCTGAATATACACCTGAGAATTCACACGGGTGAAAGGCCATACAAATGTTCTCATTGTGGGAAGGGCTTTACCCAAATGTCTAATTTAAGTAGCCACCTAAGTGTTCATACAGGTGAAAAGCCATACAAGTGTACAGAGTGTGAGAAGTGTTGTAATGCTAAATCTGAATTAAATGTACACCTGAGAATTCATACAGGTGAAAAGCCGTACAAGTGTACACAGTGTGAGAAGTGTTTCAACCTTAAATCTGACTTAAATGTACACCTGAGAATTCATACAGGTGAAAAGCCGTACAAGTGTACACAGTGTGAGAAGAGTTTTAATAGAAAATATGTTTTAAATAGACATGTGAGAATTCATACAGGTGAGAAGCCGTACAAGTGTACACAGTGTGAGAAGTGTTTCAACCTTAAATCTGACTTAAATGTACACCTGAGAATTCATACAGGTGAAAAGCCGTACAAGTGTACACAGTGTGAGAAGTGTTTCAACCTTAAATCTGACTTAAATGTACATGTGAGAATTCATACAGGTGAAAAGCCGTACAAGTGTACACAGTGTGAGAAATGTTTTAATAGAAAATATGTTTTAAATAGACATGTGAGAATTCATACAGGTGAGAAGCCGTACAAGTGTACACAGTGTGAGAAGTGTTTCAACCTTAAATCTGACTTAAATGTACACCTGAGAATTCATACAGGTGAAAAGCCGTACAAGTGTACACAGTGTGAGAAGTGTTTCAACCTTAAATCTGACTTAAATGTACACCTGCGAATTCATACAGGTGAGAAGCCGTACAAGTGTACACAGTGTGAGAAGTGTTTCAATGTTAAATCTGATTTAAATAAACATCTGAGAATTCATACAGGTAAAAAGCGGATAAGTGGAATAAGTGGAACTTATTCAGGTAAGGATCCCTACATGTGTACAAGAGCTTTTTCAAAGCAACTAATTTAATTTGCCACCACAGAATTCATTCAGGTGAAAAGCCCTTCATCTGACCTCATTGTGGGAAGTATGCTTTGTGACGGTGTTTCACATATTAATTTGTTAAATATTTATCAAAAAGACTTTCACATGGAAGACTGTATATGTTTGTTTATTGTATAATGGCTTAAAATTCACAACCTGGTTTAAGTTACACCAGATGAAATCATACACGTGAAAAGCACAATGGTTCACTATTTTCATTTCAACTCCAGAAAATTCCATCAGAAACTAAATGGGTGTAACCCATGTGGGAAGTTTGCTTACCATGTGAAATGGATTTTTGTCACTTTTCCTAAAAGTATCTGCCACATGACTAAATTGTAAATCGTTATATTTTTGAACGAAGTTGTCATTATATTTATATTCCATACAGTTATTAGCATATTAATATTATGAACCATTATTTTAAGTCATACAATTGATTTTTTTTGATCTAACACATGTTTTTGAAAAAAACCTACTGCTTTTCTGCCAGCTAAAGGGACTTTTTCCACAGAGCCTTCTTATCAAAGGAGCACTCTAGGGTACTGACTCCTCAAATCAAAATAGGATTTTTGGATATTTTCCAGTAAGTTTGACATTTCCAATTAAGGTGGAAATTTGTACTTGTAATTCATTTCTTTTGTGACATTCACTTTTTTAGCAAACCTTTTGTATTTCACAGTAGTGTTTTGGATAGGCATTTGGAAAAATGGCACAATGACTAGGGCAAACTGGGATCCCATTTTCCTTTAATAACATTTTTTTTGTGACCATTTTATTATTTATAAAAAAGTAATTTCCCTTGTTGTCCAAAGGTTGGTATTTGGTGACGATGACATTGCTATGTGAAAACTGTACTGTAGAAAGAAACAGAAAGCTAATGTGTATTGCAAACTTGTTTTCTGAAAATGAACTTGATACAACTGGCCTTTTCAGTTCTTCTCCTGCCAATGTAGAGGCTGTAATGTGTATGTAAGCTAAAGCTGACAATTCATCGTTGGACATGTTTTATCTGACATATCCATTGATTATCTTTCTTTTAATCTTTATTTTTCAATGTTAAATGTAAATGTAAATTTTGTATGAAATAATTTACATTGTGAAGGCCTTTATCCCATGGAAATTTCTTTATGAACCTTCAATGTGTCTCTGCTTTCTCTTTTAGGCTCACCATTTATTAATGTTGTTGAATTCCTGTTGCACATAACTCATTACACTAATTGTGCAAGAAATAAATTTGACTCACATGGGGTGGTAATTGTATGAATCATTTTAAACATTTTCAATGTGTCTGAACAGCTACACTTTAAAAAAAAAAATTTATTCAATAAATATTATTTCTGAAACTCGTCTGATTCAAGTATTCGACCTTCTGAGGAATCCACTCCCAACTTAATTTATTGAGTTTTATCTTTTTATTTTGCATAAGAGTAAGATTTGTCATCCCCAATATGCAAATGTGGGTGGACATGCACACCCTAGCAAAGGTTCCTATGGCAAATATGACTATAAATCATCAAATTTTGTGGCATTACCTTCAGATCAGTTAATTTCACATTTGCCAGTATTGGCAAATTTTTACACGCATTAGTTTAATATCCAAATTATATTTCAGCAATGGATTCATGTGATTTATTACTGTTTCAAATCACATGTCTGTTTTTAATCACTCTTTAATCAGTCGTCATTGAGCAAAATGGACAGTAGTTTAAAATTAGGCTACTGCCCATCCAACCTATCTAGGCTGTAATAAAAACAAGCATAGCACAAAATGCCATTACCTGCAATAGTTCATACATTTTAGCCTATATTTACTAACATTTGCAAGAACATTATTAACAATCAATGGTACTCATAACCATATTCAGCAGCATAATCATCGTCATTATGAACAACAGCGGCGTAATGTATAAATTATTTTTAATTTCTCTGTTGATAGATTGATATTTTGATACAAACTATTAGTCAAGCATCTCTAACAAAGCTGTAGAATCATTTAAAAATTTCTGATACAGCCATGTTGATCATAATTGCTTCTCACACCCTCAAATTTTCTTGTACATTCACACCCACAGCCCAGTGGGAGGGGAGCTTTTTGATTGAATCCTTAAATAATTTATTTTTTACATTAAATAAAATGTAAAAAAAAATTGAAAATATATTTTTGTAATTTATTTATATTTTGCAGTCAAAAATTTGCTCTAATTAAAGGGGAAATCTTTAGGAATCATACTGGGTCCGACCACGAGGGGCAGAATTTGAATGGGTCGTGAAGCTGGGGGTAAATTGAAAATACAAAATATAATTTCATTTTGAAACAAACTGCACAGGAAGTTCAGTTCTTATTGGGGCAGCTTCCATAGATTCGCACTGCGATGACGTTTGTGTGGTGGATTGGCGGGAGATGTAGAGTTTGTTTGTTGACTGACCGGGAAATAGGTTGCAATTTTTCAGAACCCACGGTGTGTCTGTATATAAATAAATAAATCTTTTCGAGAGGGAGTTTTGGTGGCGGATTGCAACAACTGTACCGTGAATGTAGTGTCATGGAAGGTAGCTCAGATGGTAGGGATTCTGATAATGGTATGGCGTGGTCTGAGGCTCGGCGTGTTAGGAGAGAGAAGGGAGAAAAAAAGAAGCTTGTCGGATCTGAGTAGTTCAGGACAAGTGGGTGCTGCTAAAAGGCTTGACCTAGTCAAGATGATAATGGACAAAGGCAAGCACAGGAAAGTGATTGGAAAGTAATTATTGTGTTTAACAAGTCTCAAGGAGGCCACTACCGTCCGATAAAACTTATAAAAAAAACAGGAAAAGAAATAGGGGAAAATTCAACGTGCTAAATTCATGAGTAATGGCAGCGTATTAATTTTTACAACAAACAGCAACGAGAAAAGATTCTCGGTATGGATATGCTTAACGGGGAAAAAATAACATCCCATATTCCAGGTACAGTAGCAAAATTGAGGGGAGTTGTATCAGGAGTTCCTCTGGACATGACAATGGAAGATATTAAACGTGAAGTTCATGGAGGTAAGGTGGTTGAAGCCACAAGATTTAAAAGGAACAGAAATTGAGTGAAGACCAATAAACTATCCGTGCTCATGCAATTTGACAATATACTCCCAAAGTCAGTTCAGATAGAATACATGCATTACAATGTCAGAGAGTACATTCCAAAGCCCTTAAGATGTTTTAAATGTCAGAGAATGGGACACACAGCACAGCAATGTTGGGGGGGGGGGGGGGGGGGGGGGGGGGGGATGCGCAAAATGTGGGGGGGAGCATGAATATGGAAAATGTGCTAAGGATGCTAAGATGAAATGCTGTAATTATGGAGGGGAACACAGTGCTGCATTTGGAGGATGTGAAGTTCAGAAACAAGCTAAATAACTTCAAAGATACAAAATGGTGAACAAGGTTTCATATGCTGAGGCACTGAGGCAAGTATTAAAGAAGTTAAGGAAGTCAAATAATTGGAACTAGTGATATTCATAGAAGCAAACCACAGAATAGGCCCAAAGATACTGGTATGGAAGCTAATACCAATATCCTTATGCAAAGTTTTAAACTATCACAAATGTAAGGTGGGTGAAGACCTGTTATTAGTTGAGAAAGTGAGCTTTGCAAATTGAGCTCACTCAAATGCAAAATAATATTTTTATTATAGTCTCATTGTACCACGTATTCTACAATGAATATCTGCTACTAAATATGAAATAAATATACAATCCTACCATTCGTATATAGTATAGGTATCCGGGGGGGGGAGGGGGTCACCGAGGTGCAGAGTTCAGCAGGGTGACAGCTGAGGGGTAGAAGCTGTTTTTGAGCCTGCTGGTTCTGGGAAGGAGGGTCCTGTAGTGCCTCCCAGAGGAGAGGAGGGCAAACAGTTTGTGTTTGGGGTGGTAGGAGTCCTTGACTATGCTACGTGCCTTCCTCAGACACCGTTTGTACTGTACCGTCTCGATCGATGGGAGAGTGGTACCAGTGATGCGTTGGGCGATTTTCACCACCCTCTGTAGCGCTTTCCGGTCAGAGACAGTACAGTTTCCATACCAGACTGTGATGGAGCTGGTGAGGATGCTTTCTATGGCACACCGGTAGAAGTTCACCAGGATTTGAGGAGACAGATGGGCTCTTCTCAGTCTCCTCAGGAAGAAGAGATGCTGGTGAGCCTTCTTGACCAGGGCCGAGGTGTTGAGGGCCCAGAAGAGATCCTCGGAGATGTGGACACCCAGGAACTTAAAGCTGGAGATACGCTCAACCTCCGTCCCGTCGATAAGGATGGGGGTGTGCGTGCCTGCTTTGGTCTTCCTGAAGTCCACACTTAGCTCTTTGGTCTTCTTGGTGTTGAGGGCCTGGTTGTTATCAGCACACCACTCCGCCAGGTGCTGGACCTCCTCCCTGTAGGCCGTCTCATCGTTGTTCTTGATGAGGCCTACCACCGTTGTGTCGTCTGCAAACTTGATGATGGAGTTGGAGCCATGTACAGGAGTGCAGTCGTGGGTGAAGAGGGAGGAGAGGAGGGGGCTCAGCACACAGCCCTGTGGGACACTGGTGTTCAGGGTGATGGTTGAGGAGGTGAGACTGTCTAGTCGCACATGTTGGGGTCTGTTGGTGAGGAAGTCAAGTAACCAGTTGCAGAGGGAAGGGTCGCCGAGTTTGGAGATCAGTTTGGAGGGGATTATGGTGTTGAATGCTGAGATAAAGTTAATGAACAGCATTCTCACATAGGTGTTACCACCCTCCAGGTGGGAGAGCGCGGAGTGAAGCGCTGAGGATATGGCGTCCTCCGTACTCCTGTCCAGTCGGGGGGATAGGCCTGATTTGAGGTGAGCCAGGACTAGTCTCTCGAAGCACTTCATGATGGTGGGGGTGAGTGCAACAGGGCGAAAGTAATTTAGGCTCACAGCAGAGATGTGTTTCGGCACTGGCACAATGGAGGTGGTTTTAAAGCACGTGGGGACAGCTGCTTGGGCCAGTGACAGGTTGAAGATGTTAGTCAAGACCTCAGTCAGCTGTTCAGCGCAAACCCTGAGCACCCGACCGGGGATGCCATCGGGGCCAGCAGCCTTGCGTGCATTAGTCCTGCTCAGTGCAGCACACACATCAGTGGGGGAGAGAGTGAGGGGCTGGTGGTCAACAGGAAGTATGGCCTTGATAGCCGCCTCGTGCTTGTCCCTGTCGAAGCGGGCATAAACGTCATTGAGCTTATCAGGGAGTGAGGTGTCGTTGGTTGGGGGGGAGTTGTTGGTGGGTTTGTAATTCGTAATGGACTGGATGCCCTGCACAGCTTGTGGCTGTGCCTGGCCCTCTTGATACCCCTTTTCAGATTGGCCCTGGCTGAGCTGTAGGCCTGCGCGTCACCTGATTTGAAGGCGGTGTCGCGTGTCTTCAGCAGAAGACGGACCTCTTTGTTCATCCAAGGCTTCTGATTGGGGAATGTTGTAATCCGTTTGAGGGTGGTGACATCGTTGACGTTGGTGTTGATGTAGTCCAAAACGGAGGTGGTGTAGGAGTCAATGTCTGTGTGGGAGTCCAGGGTGGCCTGTGTGGCAAACCCACTCCAGTCCGTGTGTTGAAACCGGTGCTGCAGTAGAGAGTCTGCCCCCTCAGGCCAAACTTTGACTGTCCTCACAGAGGGTTTCACTCGTTTGATGAGTGGGGAGTACTTGGGGAATGGGAACAAAGAGAGGTGATCAGATTGTCCAAAGTGGACCTGGCTATACCTGGCTCACTGTACAAATGAATGACAAAGAAGCACTGGGGAAGCGGAAATGAGGAACTTAAATACCCCGCAGGTAGAAGCACAGGTAATCTGAATAATGAGCGAGGTGGAGCAAAACCCAGAGGCGGAGAAAGACGAGAACTGCAGCGGAAAAAGAAACCAATAACCATGAACCATGACAGTATTTTGTTGCAAACTAAAGAAAATATTATTTTTTTTTTGGCATTTTCCCAGTTTCTTTGCATTTGTGGCACTTTATTTTGACTTAAATTATGAAAATAAACAAATCTAAGTTTATACTATAAATGGTACACCTGTCTTGTATCATTTAAGCCTTTTACCAAGTTTATGTGACGCTACACCTGGAGTTATAAAGCCTTAAACAGAGAACCCCCTAAATAGATGAGAATTGACTAAATGTGCCATCTGCGCGAAGGGGTTAATCAAAATGAGTAAAATGGGTATTGGTGGAAGATTATATAATTGGGTGTTAGAATTTCTATCTGGCCGCGGTTGGCGCAACGGTCTAAGGTGCAGACTTTATCTGTGCAGTTGCGACCCGAGGATCGGGGTTTCGATCCCTGGACCTGCCAGATCTGAGTGTGGCCGGTGCCTTGAGGGAGCGGTGGATGAGAATCGTCACATACAAAATGAACTCGGGCAAGCTGGAATCATGGTCAGAAGCATGAGGAGTCATAGCCTGAAGATGAGGAGTCATGGCTTCCTTCCACTACCAGCTGACGGGGTCTAGCGGCGAATTCTCAAAGTGGTTGCTACTTGCTACATAGAAAATTGAATTAGATAGGGTACAATTGGCTACCAAATTGGGAGAAAATGGGAAAACATCTGAAATTAATTTAAAATAATTCCTATCTGGCCAAAAGTCCAGAGTTAGTCGGATCAGATCTATCAGATGTTTTTGATATCGAAGATGGTGTTCCACAAGAAAGTGTGATGAGTCCTATTCAATTTAATATGATTAATTACATTTTTATGAATTTAAAAATAGGTTCGTTCTTATATGCAGATGATGGAGCCATCTGAATGAAAGGAAGGAACGCTCCATGTGTGATGAGCAATATAGGGAAAGCTATATTAAAAGCAGAACAGTGGACCTATGATTGGAGATTTAAACTATCCACAAGTCCACTGTCAGAATTCAGTTATCTAGTGTTATGGTTTGATGAAGAAGTATACTTGGAATACTCATGTTGAAAAAGTAGGAAAAAAATGTTAAAAGATAATTAATCTTATGAGATGGGTATCCGGAGAGTTTGGGGCGCCGACAAATAGTCATTGATATTTACAGGGCATTGGTGAGATCTTCAAAAGACTATGGTGAAATGCGCTATGTAAATAAATATTGATTTGATTTGATATGGTTGTATTGTATATGAAGCAGCAGCTAAAACGGTGTTACAAATTTTTTTTGAAGAATACAAAGTAGTGCTTTAAGATTATGTATCGGTGCAATGAAGTCAACCTCTATTAACGCTATGTTAATAGAATCAGGAGAGACACCATTGGAACTGGAAGTTATAAAACCTGTATAACCTGAGTGCTTTGTGACCTCGCTCTGGGCCTAGTTTGCGTGCTGCCAAGAGCTGAAAACTGTGAGTAGGATAGATTGACTGAAGGAATGCTTTGAATGTGTGAACAGAAGAAACTGCTTGGAAACTGAAACCATAATAAAACTCTTCCCCCGCCTGTATCTGTATGAGTGTCTGGAACCAGGGCCGTTAGGCCTTGGGTCAGGGGGGGCTGAGGATGATAACAAGGTTGATGTTCCCAAAACAATTAAGGGTGTGAAAGGAGGATGGTCTATCCTGTTTTGTATAACCCAAAGTGTATAAGTATGAAGGGTTGTTTTGTGAAACTTTAGAATGGACATTTACTGACTGATTTATTGATGTGTTTATTCATATCTATATGCATGAATAAAACTTCTTGAATTTCACCAGTCCGAACCGCAGAGTGGCTTTTACCACAACAAAATTAAGGAGTAAACTATCTCTGGTCGACTGGATTCCACTGAGAGGAAATGGAGGAAAATCCTACTAAGAGGGTCTTAAATACATGTGGAGAATATTCCAAATTTGATAGCAATGGATTTGGATGGAAAATGAATAATAAAGCAGAAGTGTATGTAGTGAAGAGAAGGGTGTTTTCAGCACACTGGTATAATCACAGTAATAGAGAAAAGATCTCATTGTACAATAATACCAATTAAAATGTGCAGCCTTTCTTATCTGCAAGGTCTCTGTTATCTCTCAGTCAGCCAAACCAAACCAGAGACAAAATATACAGCTTATAGCTTGTGTGTGTTCGTGCATCTTTCTGTCTCTCTTTCTCCCTACTGTCTGTCTTCTCTCTATTACACTGCAGGCCTGTGGCCTCTGACCCACAAATCACCAGCGATAGAATTATGTATGTCTATTTATGTATTCCACTCTATGTCTATGTATTAACTATGCACCAATCAGAAGTAAAATAATCTATGTATTAGTTTGATTAAATATATGGTGGCGACTGCCTCCGTCTCTTCAGTTCATGCTTGACCACCTTGTGTGTGCAAGTACTGGACTCTTTCTGTAAAGAAATAAATCCTTTTCTTCTTGGATCTACCTGGTCATACTTGGTCATTATAAAGAGGGAAAGTCCTCTGCTCAACAGAAGTAAAGGATATAGAATTTACACCTTCCAATCCAATTAGTAATGTTCCCCCATGGCTGTTTCCAAATATCAATATTGTGTTAGAAACGGGCTTCTTTTCAACTAATCCAAGTCAGGACAATGCAGAAACTCACCAATAAAAGAAACACTTTACTAGAGAAGGTAAAAGTTTATTGAAAATCACACTAGCCAATGGGAAGATCACTAAGACACAGCTCAAATTGCAGTCCAGCAACCATCGACACACTGATCACCTAGCCAAGCTTATATACCCTCGGAGGCCTTGAATTAAACACAAGTGTTTACATTATCTGTGAGAGTATATCTCTCAAATGTTCCCAAATGACATATGCTTTGGTCACCAACACACTTCATTAGTTACAGCCAAGACACCTACTGGCTGTGACACACAGCTACTCAAAATCATTGATTAACACAGCCCTCACCTGCTACTCTAAATCATTGATTAACACAGCCCTAACCTGCTACTCTAAATCATTGATTAACACAGACATGTCTAACTACGCTTAGAGGGCAAAACTGTGAACACATCAATTGATATGAATATTCTGGAGAAGAAAAGAGAATGGTTAGAAAGTGAAGTAGGTCATATGGCAAGTCAATATGTAAGAAGGAACTTTAATAATTATCTAAGAAAGTATATACACTGATGGATCTAAAGACCAAAATGAACATGTAGGAATAAGAATTGAAATTGAAATCCAAAGGGGATTTGGGAGGGATATTGGGGATAGTGGGAGATGGGACATGAGAAGTAAGTCGGGCACTTTTCTTCTTTATGAATAACACGAGGGCTGCATCCCAATACTCAAAAAATGCACCCTCCTTTCCTCCACTACCACCTCCTCTCCTCCTTTCCTCCACTACCACCTCCTCTCCTCTGTGCCCCGGAAACCGATCTTAGTGTTTTAATCTAATGTTGCTGATTACATCTTAATTATATCACATATTAATTAGTGCCTCGACACCAACCACAATGTCAGGTACATTGTATACTGCACATTAAACTACTTTCAGGCAGTTCAGGCAGTTTTTCATACTTCTGGGTAGGAGAGGAGTGGTAGTGGGGGAGTGAAGGAAAGGAGGTGGGGAGTGAAAAATATTGGGACGCAGCCAGGGTTCGTGAATAGGATTTAAAATGTTTATCGTCAAGACATGAACTACACACTCCGGTACAGTAGGTGGCGGTATGCACCTTAACGTTGAAAACAAATACCGCAAAAAAAATCTAAGAAGAAGATTCGCACTGCTCTGTTGAACTCATCGAGCTGGCTACACTGGCGTACATGTGACCGTTCGCCTGCGAGAATTACATCACATCCAGTTAAACAAGCGATTGAGTTGAAGTAATTAATTCATCAACGAATCGGGGTAAGTCCACTACCCCCTCCCGTAATCTTGATGTTTCAATTTTTGCATAAGAGATCTGTTTGCTCTTTTAGCGATAGAACACTGTACTAGTCCAGGAGTGACCACCCCTGGTCCTGGAGACACATGGTCTGCTGGTTTTTGTTTTCACCTCAAAATCAGCACCTAATTCAGACACAAGTAACCAGATGAAGTGCGTTAACTGTAATCAACTGCTTTATTGATCAATTCATTACAGAGTAACAAAGAAAACCAGTAGATCATGTGGCTCTGTTATCTTATTGACCATCTCAAAGAGAAGTAACGTTGGACTAGTAGAGGAGAACCCTGTTCCTCGATAGCGATCAGCGACAATTGAGCTGATTACATTCAAAACCGGCACAATAACTACCCTTCTCAGACGTGTAGGGACGGACGAAATTACCGTCAGTTTCATCAAACTCCGAGCACAGAATGAACGGCTTTTCACTGGATTTAACCACTGTTTGATTCGTAGAACTCCTGTGTGTAACTGCTTGGTTTTGAATAAAAGCGTGCACAAACACCGGTAGTTTCTGGATAAGATTGAGGATCCCTGTTTTTAACTTTTTTTTTCACCCATAACTTTATTGAACAACAGGAATTTTGACCAAGCTTTTTCATGCAGTGTGTCCAAATTCTTTCCTTCCAAACCCATGCACCCTCGTACACTTGCACACCTTGAGTGCACACCCTCTCACGTCACCAAAGTGCGGTCCTGAAGGAGGACCTTAGGGCGAATTGGGACACAGCCAAATATACGTAGATGCCGCAATCGCCGTTGAGGAATGTTGCGGCGATACGTCTGCGCGTCCGCCACATTGAGGCAGGCAAGATCCGCTTCTAAACTACGGGCGCTTATGGAGAGATGCAGACTTCCTCTGATAAAATCTACTAGAACTCACTTAATTCTTATCTTATTTTTGTGAGGTTTGGCTTGTTATAAACGTGAGCAATTTCTACATAACACTTGATTTCTCAGAACAGCCATTTGTAAAACGTCCTTTTAGCTATTGTACATCAGTTGTCAAAATGTTGTCAGAGCTGATTGTTATTGGTTGTAGCTGCTAAGAAAGCATTCGAGGGCAGTTCTTATAAACTTATTAGGTTGATAGCTCTGATTATTATAACCATATTAGGTTATAGTTGCACATCATGGACGTTGTAGCTACTAGTTTTAATACATTGATATACAATACACCACTTATCAAGTTAACTTTATTTTCACAAGGCTTTTTTTTGCCTTCAACTGATTTTCGAGGGCATTTTTTCACATTTCGGGGCACTGACATGTGTTATGATGATAAAGGTCATTAAACATGCCGATTGATTAAAAATAAATAAATACAACTCCCAATAAATGGCATCCAAAATACTTTTTCATTTAATTTAATCATTAAATTTACAAACTTAATTTAGGATATGCAACGAAATATTCGCAGCTATATGTAAAACTGACACCGAGCGTTTAAAATGGGTACTGCAGTCCAAATTCACAATATTGGAGAGAGTTGTCTCCGTCCGCCCCGTCCTCCCTAGACTCGAAGCTCTCAGAGGTGATTTAATTTAATTTGTCCAATTAGGCTACTTTTCGGCCCCTAAAATGGAGGGGAGGGGAGGGGGGGTTGTGTATAAAAAGGGCTACAATTTCTACACGGTTCACCCAATATGGATGTAAAAATCCTCAAATTAAAGCTGAAAGTCTGCACTTTAGCCGGTGTTTCACCTGAATGCGAGATGCCATTTTCCAAAATATGCCAAAATATTCACTAGGAGGCAGATGTTGAAACTCTGGTGCTGACGCTACTTCCCTCAGGATCGTTTGACACAGGCGTGATGCTTAATTCTGCGTGGGTTTTGGGTTTAATTGGTAGCCTATTACAAACTTGTCAGTTTTGTGGAGTCGACATCACCTTTAGCGAACTGTCTTATTGATAGCTGGCACTCTGCAGTCAGTACAGTAGTAGGCTAGTAGCGTACCTCAACAAACAGCGATTTTCAATTGGTTGCTTGTTTCACGATTATTTCATCAATATAACTTCATTCTGCAATACGATTTGTAACATAAATCTGAAAGCACCAATATAATCTTACTCTTTTAAAAAAAATATTACAAGTGAGATACATTTATAGGTTTTTTTTTATTTCATTCACCACTTAATCCCAATATTCAAAATACACAAATATAATGTTACAGATGCCTACAGTGCAATCTGTATACAGTGACGCATTTTATGTTGTTTTGGCTCTAATGTTACTCAAATCTTTTCATCAAACAGCTATGACCCAGGCTCTTCTTCTGTCTGGGTCCTAGGTAAACCTGTGACAAAAACAAGTCCATCTCAAAAATACTATTTTGTAATAGTGACCAATTACAACCTGGCATGTAGCTGAATCATAGATTACAGTGCATAGTCAACAATCAGCCTAAATACGGCCCAGCCGAACGTTTTAAACGAGATTTAGGCTAATTGTCACAAGCAGTGTCGCGGACGCCATGTAGGCTATAATCTCATAAACGCACCCTCCAGTCGATCATTTGCTATATACCAATAACACAAAGAATGTGATAATTTTAGTCACTAAAGTCATGCATTGCTTTGATAGCTAATTACCATCTTTTACTAAAAATCCTTTAGTAACGTTAGCTAACAGTCTAGCTACGTTGCTATGTTTTCATTATCATTCAGGCGATAGCTAGCCTATATGTCTGCTTTCGCAAGCAATGCGCTAATAAATGACACAAATCACATTCACTAATTTACGTGCCAGTAACCTAAAATACTCAAATAGCCACTTACTTGTGAAGTTATCCCACGATCTTTGCTTTTGTCGTTTCTTCCATTTGTTTAGCCAAATTCCACAATTTTGTGGCCTTTTTCAGGAAACTGATTCCCACCATTGCCTGCCGCAATATGGCCGCCATGCAGGCGTATCTGAACAGTAGAATACAGCATTTACATATATATATCTATGGTGCTCCTGAATGTACTCAGCGAAACTCCGGAAGTAAGTGTATCATACGGGGTTTAAAGTATACTATATTTAGGAAATGTTTTGCCTACTTTTTTTGTCCTGTCTACTCAAGAAGCCTACCGAATAGTATGGAAGGGTGCTCGGACACAGCCATAGTCTTTCAACAGCTCTGGGTTGCATCACCTGAATAGGATTGTGACGTTAGTCGTGCAGTGCATTGTGGGATTTGCAGACACGGAAGCAGCAGCAGTAGTAACGGTAAAGCCCCACAGAAAGCGGTGAAATCGTATGCCATCGTTCTCGCCTCCCACAATATTTAATCTGATTGGTTATTGCGCCACGTTCTCCATCTGATCTGAATGCCTCGCATCACAAGCAATCCCAACATGCTTTGCAGACACTAGGCAGGCATCGCAAGAGAAATCCGCTTCACGCCACTTTCTGTGGGGCTTCACCGTAACTCTAGTAACAGTGACTGGTACTGTGCCTTAGCTCTCATTGTTGTGTTTTGGTTTCACTGTTCCAGTAAGAAAACGAATGAAAACTCGGCGAAATGGCAATAGCTTGCTGTGTTATCAACTGTCACAACCGCAGTCATGATCGCCGTGGGAAACGGATCGCAAATGGAGAGAGATTTTACAGCTTTCCAGCTTGGAAGCAAAGTGGTGGAAGTCAGATTGCCGAGCTAACAAAGAGGCGTCGTATGGCATGGGTATCGGCTGTAAGACGTAAAAACATTACCTTCAGTAACATTTCCAGATCCATGAAGGTATGCTCACGGCATTTTCATGCAGGTCAGTTATAATCCATTTATTTTACGTTATATTGCATATTATCGTTGTTTTTCACTCCCTCTTTCTCGGAATGCCTGACATGCATGCATGGTGTCGCAAAGCTTTGTCTCTGATTTTAGTTTTGTTTGGTTTTGGTCTGGTTTTGGTCTTTGGTTTTGAATGAGTAATCAAAGGAGTTCTGTTTGTCTACAGGCAAACCAGCATACGAAATGCATGAGTCTCATCCTGACTGGGTACCATCATTACCTCCAGCAGTGGACACAGCAGCACAACAGGAAGACACTGGAGAGAGTCCACGGATGGAAGAATGCAGTTTTTGTCACCAGAGACGTGCTGAAATCGACCTCTTGCTGGAAGAGAACAGGAAACTGAAGGAAGAGCTTGCCCAAATGAAGATGGATGAACATTTTGTGAAAGTTGATGATACCAAGGTGAAGTATTACACAGGGCTGTGTCCAAATCAGAGCCCTATCTACTGTGTCCTGTGTCGCCAACTTTGTACTAAGTAAGTGAGCATACTGTAAGCTACTGCGTACTGTTTTGTCACGAACTTAAAGGGTAACAGAACACGCTGGTTTAGCTAGACCCCGCCCCCTTTTGAAATTTGAAAAATGCCACATTCTGGGCGTGATAAAGGAAATAATAGGGGCCGAGCTCCAGGTATCAAACCACGCCCAAGCGAGCCCCAACAAGCTTGCCGCTGCTGAGGCAGAAGCAATGGTGGAGAATGCGGCACGCATAGCCTCGTTTGTGCTTATAATGATGCGGGCAGTAAACAACAAATCACACACTGTACAAGTTACCCATGCCATTTATTTTTAATAAACTATAAATATATATATATATATATATTTAAATAAACTAGCTAGCTACAAACTATCAAAAAACAAGGTACTATCAAGCTAACTATAAAAAATATACCAAAAATAGGTTACTATAACTTACAAGAATAATCAAAAAAGCTAAACCGTAAGCTAGCTATATACACTACCGTTCAAAAGTTTGGGGTCACTTCGAAATGTCCTTGTTTTTGAAAGAAATTTATACTTTTATTCATCAAGGTAGCATTAAATATAAAGTAATTTAATTAAAAATACAGTCCAGATAATGTTAGAAACTACTATTTCTATTTAATTATATTTCTACTTTAGCAATTGTAGGCCTTTTTACACAGTCTCCCCCCCCCCCCCCCCCAATTTTAGGGCACCAAAAGTCATTAACATAAATGTAAATAAATAAATAGTCATCATATTTAATATTTGGTTTCATATCCTTTGCATGCCATGACTTCCTGATATCTGTGACCCAACAACATAAAACAATCTTATTTTCAGTTAGTCTTACAAGACATACTATAACATCTCTGAATTTGAATGGATCTCTATGGGATTTGGGGGGTGGGACTAGATTAAGCTGTAAATTACATGCAAATAGTATGGAACACATGGTTGTCTAAATGGCTGTAAGTTATCAAGGGTCTGAGGTATCAAACGAGCCTAAAACCATCCCTCTGCTGCCAGATATGCAATAGATATGGATGGATCACTTTAAGGGTTGTTTCTCCTCGCTCCAATACGTCCGGGCGTAGCTGTACAGATTTCTATTTCATCACCGAGTATCGATTACGTTAGGGAAGACCTTTCTGGCCAATCACAGATTGAACGTGCAGTACCTAATGTTTGACCACTAGAGACACTTTTGAGCAAGATTCTTAAAGTTTATGCTTTTTTTGCACTGACTGCAGTAATTTGTCAAGATTTGGACCAGAATCAATGAGTAAAACCCAAATGTATCCGTTATCATCTAAAATAAGTGGTTTTAGTGCTTTGTTACCCTTTAACAGCTTCTTTTTTTTTTTTTTTGTATTATCAACTGGCATACTCAATAGTAGGCAAGTGCGCTGATTCAGACATTGTCAGAGAGTACTTGGAACATGCAGGTTTTTCTCTGCTCTTACGACAGGTAGATAGCTCATTTTAATCAGGGGGACAGATACTACAAATCAAACATTTTCCTGCGGAATTCCCCTTTAAAAGGGAGTGGGTTGTGTACATTTTTCATAATTAATTTTCTAAAGTGTAAATATGAACTGTATATGCACCCAATAAGGAAGAAATGCATTTTTTCACATAATCAACAGGATTCTGGGAAAGCTTTGGCAAGAAGGGGGAACCCTGTAGTGCTCACACATGAAGTGGATGAGTCGGTGTGCTGTCAAATGGAGGAGGCAATTTTTTATGTAGGATAAATGTGAAAGTGTTGTTTGAATAGTTTACGAGCGCATGTTGAGGGATGGGAGGGGGGATTAGGAATCGAGAGTTGTCGGTCAGTTCTTTTAGCCTACGCATTTTTGTGTTTTAAATTTTTTTTTTTATCATGTTTTCTTACAAGAAATCCTCACTAAACACGCCGCAAATACAAGCGATAGTGTTTTTATAAAACCGGCTGGTGTGTGTTTATTATCACTCAAGATTAGCTAGGTCAACGTTACTATGATTTATTCATGAACTCCCAAAGTTGTCCGACCATAAAAATACTCGCTCACGGAGCAGAGGTTGCTATGGGGTAGCATGAACAGAGCAGAGGTTGCTATGGGGTAGCATGAACAGAGCGGAGGTTGCTATGGGGTAGCATGAAGGGAGCGGAGGTTGCTATGGGGTAGCATGTGTGGAGCGGAGGTTGCTATGGGGTAGCATGAACAGAGCAGAGGTTGCTATGGGGTAGCATGTATGGAGCAGAGGTTGCTATGGGGTAGCATGTATGGAGCAGAGGTTGCTATGGGGTAGCATGAACAGAGCAGAGGTTGCTATGGGGTAGCATGAACAGAGCGGAGGTTGCTATGGGGTAGCATGAAGGGAGCGGAGGTTGCTATGGGGTAGCATAAACGGAGCGGAGGTTGCTATGGGGTAGCATAAACGGAGCGGAGGTTGCTATGGGGTAGCATGAACGGAGCGGAGGTTGCTATGGGGTAGCATGAACGGAGCGGAGGTTGCTATGGGGTAGCATGAACGGAGCGGAGGTTGCTATGGGGTAGCAAGAATGGAGCGGAGGTTGCTATGGGGTAGCTTGTATGGAGCAGAGGTTGCTATGGGGTAGCATGAATGGAGCAGAGGTTGCTATGGGGTAGCATGAATGGAGCAGAGGTTGCTATGGGGTAGCATGTATGGAGCGGAGGTTGCTATGGGGTAGCATGAACGGAGCGGAGGTTGCTGTGGGGTAGCATGAACGGAGCGGAGGTTGCTATGGGGTAGCATGAACGAAGCGGAGGTTGCTATGGGGTAGCATGAACAGAGCAGAGGTTGCTATGGGGTAGCATGTATGGAGCAGAGGTTGCTATGGGGTAGCATGAACAGAGCAGAGGTTGCTATGGGGTAGCATGTATGGAGCAGAGGTTGCTATGGGGTAGCATGTATGGAGCAGAGGTTGCTATGGGGTAGCATGAACAGAGCAGAGGTTGCTATGGGGTAGCATGTATGGAGCAGAGGTTGCTATGGGGTAGCATGAATGGAGCAGAGGTTGCTATGGGGTAGCATGTATGGAGCAGAGGTTGCTATGGGGTAGCATGTATGGAGCAGAGGTTGCTATGGGGTAGCATGTATGGAGCAGAGGTTGCTATGGAGTAGCATGAATGGAGCAGAGGTTGCTAGGGGGTAGCATGTATGGAGCAGAGGTTGCTATGGGGTAGCATGTATGGAGCAGAGGTTGCTATGGGGTAGCATGTATGGAGCAGAGGTTGCTATGGGGTAGCATGTATGGAGCAGAGGTTGCTATGGGGTAGCATGAATGGAGCAGAGGTTGCTAGGGGGTAGCATGTGTGGAGCAGAGGTTGCTATGGGGTAGCATGAACAGAGCAGAGGTTGCTATGGGGTAGCATGTATGGAGCAGAGGTTGCTATGGGGTAGCATGTATGGA
This sequence comes from Ilyophis sp. 1 JC-2022, assembly GCA_022702515.1. NCBI lineage: Eukaryota > Metazoa > Chordata > Actinopteri > Anguilliformes > Synaphobranchidae > Ilyophis > Ilyophis sp. 1 JC-2022. The sequence continues at coordinate 6,192,089 of CM040405.1, forward strand.
GCAGAGGTTGCTATGGGGTAGCATGAACAGAGCAGAGGTTGCTATGGGGTAGCATGTATGGAGCAGAGGTTGCTATGGGGTAGCATGAATGGAGCAGAGGTTGCTATGGGGTAGCATGTATGGAGCGGAGGTTGCTATGGGGTAGCATGAACGGAGCGGAGGTTGCTGTGGGGTAGCATGAACGGAGCGGAGGTTGCTGTGGGGTAGCATGAACGAAGCGGAGGTTGCTATGGGGTAGCATGAACGAAGCGGAGGTTGCTATGGGGTAGCATGAACGAAGCGGAGGTTGCTATGGGGTAGCATGAACGGAGCAGAGGTTGCTATGGGGTAGCATGTATGGAGCAGAGGTTGCTATGGGGTAGCATGAACAGAGCAGAGGTTGCTATGGGGGAGCATGTATGGAGCAGAGGTTGCTATGGGGTAGCATGTAAGGAGCAGAGGTTGCTATGGGGTAGCATGAACAGAGCAGAGGTTGCTATGGGGTAGCATGTATGGAGCAGAGGTTGCTATGGGGTAGCATGTATGGAGCAGAGGTTGCTATGGGGTAGCATGTATGGAGCAGAGGTTGCTATGGGGTAGCATGAACGGAGCAGAGGTTGCTATGGGGTAGCATGTATGGAGCAGAGGTTGCTATGGGGTAGCATGAATGGAGCACAGGTTGCTAGGGGTAGCACTTCCTATATAGGTTGTGAGGGTGATTCAGTTTCCTTTTGGCTTGTTCCACATCTACCCTTGCAGAGCACCTTACTTGTTGCACATCACACATTTTGTTACAAAATGGCTCGGTAGAGAGAAAGCGAAGAGAATGTGTTAAAGTGGATCCGAATGCAGCCCAGCAGTCCAACTTGAATTTTAGTTTGTTTTTATCAATCAACTGAGGTCCTTCTGCCATGACTAGCCCAGTCTTCAGGCTGCTGTACAAGCTCTAGTCCAGTCTTCAGGCTGCTGTACAAGCTCTAGCCCAGTCTTCAGGCTGCTGTACAGGCTCTAGCCCAGTCTTCAGGCTGCTGTACAGGCTCTAGCCCAGTCTTCAGGCTGCTGTACAGGCTCTAGCCCAGTCTTCAGGCTGCTGTACAGGCTCTAGCCCAGTCTTCAGGCTGCTGTACAAGCTCTATTCCAGTCTTCAGGCTGCTGTACAAGCTCTATTCCAGTCTTCAGGCTGCTGTACAAGCTCTAGCCCAGTGTTCAGGCTGCTGTACAAGCTCTAGCCCAGTCTTCAGGCTGCTGTACAGGCTCTAGCCCAGTCTTCAGGCTGCTGTACAGGCTCTAGCCCAGTCTTCAGGCTGCTGTACAAGCTCTGGTGTTTTGCTGATTTCTTTGTTTTATGTGGCAGGAGTTTATTTTGTCACAGACAAACAATGCTGAAGCAAACACAAATGCAATCCTGCACATGTTCGGACTTGAGGCACTTCAGAAATGGCTTCTGTTTTGTTTTGTTTTTCCCTTCACTCTGCAATAACACATTTGAACACACAAGGTGACATTTGAAGTAAAAAATGTATTTTACATAATGGACCTGAGACTTGGTATCAACGAGGGGGAGAGGAAGGGTTTCCCCCACCTCATAATACAAGAGCGCCCCATGTGGTCAGTCAGGCATCTGCAGGACTGCAGAGTGTAATGAATGTGTCAGTTGCTGCACATTCAAGTTGCTGCAGTAGGACCCGTTTGATTCGACTTTTCGCGTTGAAAACCGATGTTCTGGGTTAGACTATGATCATACACAACAGTTTTTATATGGAAATAAAAACGTCGAAGTGGGTGTGGCCTGAGTTTCTGTGTCATCTTACCTTGCGCTGCATTTTCGGGGATTCGTGACGTAAAAATAGGTGAAGTCTCGACTAGTAAAGCAGAGAGCTCATTGGCAGAGAGCAGGAAGGGGGCTGAGTCAGTTCACCAAGACACACCCTTTCACTCATTGACCGTACGAATATTCATAATATGACCTTGTGGCATCATCGTCATATAACCACACCTAGCCACAGCTCCCAGTTCAGATTGAAACTGTAAAAAAGGGCTTAGAATAGCGATTGCAGTATCACTTTAAGGCTAAATAGCTTCCTCTGTTTTCCTCCAGGAGCTGCACTTCTGCACACCTTTGAGCAGCAGTATGATGCAGGCAGGAGTCTGTCTGAGACGGGACACTGAGACAACACTACCAGAGCTCACTGAGCAGCACAGCATCAGACCGAAAGCAGAGGAACTTAGTGGACTGGAGTCTGTCCACATAGCAAAGACAGAGACGGAGTGTGCTGCACCAGGACTCAACACACTGGAGCCAGAGTGTGTTACAGCACACAGCGGGGTCAGTGATGTACACCACACACACACATCACTGATTAAAATAGAAACTGATATGGGCTCCACCCACACTGGGGATCTTATTAAGACAGTGAGCCTAGACAGTACAGAGCTGGGACATGTAACCCATCTGCATCCTGACCAAATCAAAACAGAGGGTGATGATGGAGGATACCTTAAGGCAGAACACATCAGTGACTTACAGGATATTAAATGTGTTTATATTCAATCAGATCAAATTAAGTGTGAATCCAGTGAAAGTTTAGTGAGTGATCTCATGAATACTGTGATGAATGGAGCTGGTGTTGGTCAGAAGAACCAGACTGAACCATGGCAATGTGAAGGAGAGCCTATTCCAAACTGTAAAGAAGAAGAAATTCATGACCTGCTGACCCAATGTGGGGACTTAAATCATCACTGTGACATAAACCATGAGAATAATCAGACCAGAATTGTCCAGAAAACAGACAGTAGCATGAAACGTTTAAATAGTCAGAGAACAAATGTGATAAGTGAACCAATGATAATTAGTTCAAGTAAACCAAGCCTTTTGAATTTCTTTCAAAAGAAGACGATTCATAGAAATAAAGGCAGAATTCATGCAGGTGAAAAGGGGTACAAATGTAAACATTGTGAGAAATGCTTTAAAGTAAAATCTTCTCTGAATATACACCTGAGAAGTCACACGGGTGAAAGACCATACAAATGTTCTCATTGTGGGAAGGGCTTTTCCCAAATATCTAATTTAATTAGCCACCTAAGTGTTCATACAGGTGAAAAGCCATACAAGTGTACAGAGTGTGAAAAGGGTTTTAATGCTAAATCTGACTTAAATGTACACCTGAGAATTCATACAGGTGAGAAGCCGTACAAGTGTGCACAGTGTGAGAAGTGTTTTAATAGAAAATCTGGTTTAAATACACACCTGATAATTCATACAGGTGAAAAGCCATACAAGTGTACAGAGTGTGAGAGGCGTTTTAATGTAAAATCTGACTTAAATGTACACCTGAGAATTCATACAGGTGAGAAGCTGTACAAGTGTACACAGTGTGAGAAGTGTTTTAATAAAAGATTTTTTTTTAATGCACACCTCAGAACTCATACAGGTGAAAAGCCATACAAGTGTACACAGTGTGAGAAGTGTTTTAATGCTAAATCTGACTTAAATGTACACCTGAGAATTCATACAGGTGAGAAGCCGTACAAGTGTGCACAATGTGAGAAGTGTTTTAATAGAAAATCTGGTTTAAATGCACACCTGATAATTCATACAGTTGAGAAGCCGCACAAGTGTACACAGTGTGAGAAGTGTTTTAATAGAAAATCTGATTTAAATAAACATCTGAGAATTCATACCGGTGAATTAAGTGGAACAATTGGAAACTCATTCAGGTGAGGATCCCTACATGTGTACAAGAGCTTTTTCAAAGCAACTAATTAAATTTGTTAGGTGAAAAGCCTTTCGTATTTAAAAAAAATAAAAATAAATAAAGTTCATACAGGTGAAAAGCCTGCATTCTCATTGTGGGAAGTATGCTTTGTGACGGTCTTTCATTAAATATTTATCAAAAATGGTTATTTTAATTTAAAATCCAGAAAATTCCATCAGAAAGTAAATGTGTGTAACCCATGTGGGAAGTTTGCTTACCATGTGAAATGCATTTTTGTCACTTTTGCTAAAAGTAGCTGCCACATGACTAAATTGTAAATCGTTATGTGAACTTTGAACAAAGTTGTCATTATATTTATATTGCATACACACTTATTAGCATATTAATATTATGAACCATTATTTTAAGTCATACAATTGATTTAAAAAAAATCTAACATACATGTTGATGAAAAAACCATACTGCTTTTCTGCCAGCTAAAGGGACTTTCACAGAGCCTTGTTATCAAAGGAGCACCATAGGGTACTCACTCCTCAAATAAAAATTTGATTTTTGGATATTTTCCAGTAAGTTTGCCATTTCCAAGTAAGGTGAAAATTTGTACTTGTAATTAATTCCTTTAGTGACATTCACTTTTTTAGCCATTTTTTTGTATTTCACAGTTGTGTTTTGGATAGGCATTTGGAAAAATGACTAGGACAAGCTGGGATCCAAATTTCTTTTAATAACGTTTTTTGTGACCATTTTATTAGTTATAAAAAGTAATTTCCTTTGTAATCCGAAGGCTGATATTTGGTGACGATGACATTGATGCCAGTGTACGTTCTATGTGAAAACTGTACTGTAGGAAGAAACATGCTAATGTGTATTGCAAACTTGTTTTCAAAAAATGAACTTGACACTACTGGCCTTTTCAGTTCTTCTACTGCCAATGTAGAGGCTGTAATGTGTATGTCAGCTAAAGCTGATAAATCAACGTTGGACATGTTTTTATCTGACATATCTGTTGATTGTCTTTCACTTTTTATTTTTACTTTTTTTATAGTTGAATTCCTGTTGTACATAACTCATTACACTAATTGTGCAAGAAATAAATTTGACTCATATGGGGTGTGAATTGTCTGAATAATTTTAAACATTTTCAATGCGTCTGAACAGCAACATTTAAAAATATATATATATATATATGTCTTTTGAAACTCCTCTGATTCAATTTCTAGATCTTCTGAGGAATCCATTCCCGACTTAATTTATTGAGTTGAATATCTTTTATTTTGGATGAGAGCAAGATTAGTCCCCAATATGCAAATGTGGGTGGACATGCACATGCACACCCTAGCATTACCTTCAGATTTGTTCATTTCACATTTGCCAGTTTTGACAAATGTTTACACCAAATTATATTGGATCTCTAACAAAGCTGTAGAATCATTTAAAATTTCCAGATATAGCCATTTTGTTGATCATAATTGCTTCTCACACCCTCAAATTTTCTTGTACATTCACACCCACAGCCCAATGGGAGGGGAGCTTTTTGATTGAATCCTTAAATAATGTATTTAAATCAAATTTTCTTTGGTAATGAAAAAAATGGCTACCTTTTTTTAAATTCAACCAGTGTCCAATACGGGTGATGATGACAGATTGCACATCCGTATATGAGCAGAAATACATTTTTGTCATTTATATTTTGTAAAGTATTCATTTTTAATATTTGGTCGCATATCCTTTGCATGCCATGACTTCCTGATGTCTGTGACCCAACAACATCAAAAGACTCTTGATATCTTATTTTCTGGTACTCTTACAAGCAATACTAAATGTGTCTGCATTTGAATGGATCCCTAAGGGAATTGGGTCTGATGTGTCAAACAAGCCTTAAGCCATCACTCTGCTGCCAGAAATACAGTAGGTGTGGATGGATAACTTGAATGGTTTCTTCTGACTTATTTTTCCATAGAGTTCCATAGGGAAATGTGTCAGGAGAAACAACCCTTAAAGTGATCCATCCATATCTACTGCATATCTGGCAGCAGAGTGATAGTTTGAGGCGTGTTTGATACGTCAGACCCTTGATGACTTGGAGCCATTTAGCCAACCACGTGTTCCATACTGTTCCAGTGTAATTTACAGCTAAATCTAGTCCCACCCCACAATTCCCAGAGAGATCCATTCAAATGCAGAGACATTTAGTATCGCTTGTAAGAGTACCAGAAAATAAGATATCAAGAGTCTTTTGATGTTGTTGGATCACAGACATCAGGAAGTCATGGCATGCAAAGGATTTGCGACCAAATATTTAAAATGAATACTTTATTCTATATATAAATGCAGGGGTGCTAATAATTGTGGCCAACATGGTTTTGTTGAAAACAATTATTTCTTGATGAGGGATTTTTTTTTTCTCATAATAAATGAACGTCAATTAAATGTTGGATTTCTTTCATCTTTTCAGTGTGAGATTAAGCTAATTCGCCAAACGGTGATTTTTTTATAACCCTTTTTACTCATCTTTACCAGGGGTGCCAATGATAGTGGAGGGCACTGTATCTACGTATATACACTGACGGATCTAAAGACCAAAATGAACATGTAGGAATAAGGTGCATTTATTCCTGAATTTGAAATCAGTGTCTGTAAAAGGCTGAGGAGGTCAAACCAGATAAGGTTGTGTTTTGCTCAGATTCAACAGCAGTATTGAGAAGTTTGGGTTCAAGGAAATCGGTTTGAGAAGATAACCGATAAATAGTGTTGGAAGCTTATTTAATTTTGATGAGAGTTAGTAGAATATGGATATATGTCCAGTTCTCTTGGATCCCTGTGCATAAGGGAGTGAAGGGAAATGAATGTGCAGACAGAGTTGCTAAGAGAGCCTTGACCTTAGACAACAACATCATTTGTATTGCATTTGGAAGAGCCATAGTAAAAAGAAGGCATATGGAGATATGGCAGAAGATATGGGACGATGATCAGAAAAGTAGAAGGTACTACCGTGTACAAAAATTGGTTATAGCAAAGACTTTTAAAAGGAAAAATAGGAGGGAGGAAATGATATCAAGCCTCAGGTTCGACCATAGTGGTTTAAATGCAGCATTATTTAAGATGGGGGGGATTCTGACTCATGTGAAAATTGTAAATTAAAAAAAAAAGTTTGAACAAGTATTACTGCACTGCTCAAAGTACAATGAAGAAAGGGAAACGTTTTGTAATGGGTGAGAGCAGAGCCGGTTTTTGGCATAGGCAGTATAGGCAAATGCTAAGGGCGCCACCACCCAGAGGGGGCGCAACAAATGGGAGAAAAAAAAAAAAAAGTTTCGCTTTTTAAATTTTTATTTTTATTTTTATAATTTTTGACTAATACTACTAGTTAACACTGTTATTTCGAAATATTAAATAACCCCACAACAACCAGCGTAGCTCTATAGCATAGCCTATTAAATAATAATAATTTCTTAGTTCATGTCACCCCGCCCCCCTCCAGCCAGGCAATTACGCTGCGTTCACACATCCAGCAACTTCGGTTGCCCAGTCGCCGGAAGTCCATTCATTCTCTATGAAGTTGAGCGACGGTCAGCGACCTGAGCGAATAGAAAACTGAGCGACCAAAATCGGCCGATAAATGTTGCCCGAAACTTAACTTTTGAGCGACAATCAGAATTCCGCGCTTCATATTTCTCAAACCGATACGAAACCATTTCGTGAAAAGGGGTCCCACTGTTGCCAGCAGCTGGTCGAACTGCTCACAATCCAGCCGAAAATAGCGCTGGAAGCGGTCCCCGTCCAGGAGTTCCTGCACCAGCCGGTGAAATTCTCCGAGCTGCCGGCGGCGTTGTACGGTGCTATGCACCCAGAGCCTCCGGCGCTTCCTCCGGCGTAAATAAATTAGGGCGACAGCTAGCAGTTTTTTTTTCCGGTTCATTTTCCAAAGTGGTAATCATGAAGCTGAAGACTCAATTTATAGTAAAAAATATCCCTCCAAAACTTTCAAATAAAGGAGAGAAAGAATCTAATTGGAAGTTTAATATAATTTCATGAACGTAATCTACGTAATATTGCCTATCAAACTAAGCTAGGCGAAATAGGGTTAGCAGCGGTAACAACAGTAAATAATTTATATATTATCATTGTATAATTATCAGTGTCATAACATAACCTTAAAGGATATGTGTAGCTGTTCTACCAATATCACATTGAGCCAAAAAAATACATGTTGAGTTTTATACATACATCTATCTATGTATCTAGCGTAGATAGTAGATAAAGATCGGTAGCTCGCGACGAAGATAGATATAGGCTAGCCTATCGCTAGATAGCGAGAACACATCATTATCAGTGTCATGACATAACTATAAAGAATAGGATGCATCGCAAATATGTCTTTGTTATACGTAGGCTACTGCCGTTGTTTCTCTTTATCAAATAATTGTAGCTGCACGAACTGACTTGGATGACACAACGGGAAGCTCTTGCCCCGCCCCCAGCCTCGTAGAATTGACCGACTCAGCGACCAGTTGCTCGCTGTGTGAACACAGGGTTAATGTGATGAAATTAATTGTCTAGTGCTCTCTGACTTTAGGCGCATCCTGCCCCGGTACCGGGGGCGCTTGTGTTGAAGAGGATAGTGCCAGATAACTTAAGTTAGCTAGCTAATATTACTGTAGCCGAGCCGAGCGTTACATTAGCTAGTCACTAGTCACTCACACATCAGCTCTCTGTCACTCTGCACCTTCTTGCTAGCTAGCTGGACAGCGGCAAGAGAATGGTCGCCTCATCTTGAAAAATACATAGACTATGCGTGCATAACAGTAGCCTACATAAAATAAAAGTAAGTATAAAAATAAGAGAACTGTAGTACCAGTCATCATCAGGGAAATTAGGTCTATTCAGCAGGTGTTAGTCCTGTGTCATACTGTAGGCTACATTTTTATTGACATCTGGTTACCCTGTAATCAAAATGCTATTCCTTTTCATCTCCTTTATAATGAACTTGTAGTAAGCCTTTGGTTTGTTGTGTTACAGTTCATAATCTCTAAAGTTAGTATATATAGTGAGTTACATCAGTGTTTTAAAGTGCATATCATTAATGTTAATGCCAAATAAGCTTTCCCATTATGCTATATTAGTATTAAACTGCAGTTTACTGCTTTTTTTCGACTGCAAATGTAAATCTACATTTCATTGTAATGACAATAATGTTTAATTAAATGTCCATTAGTATGCATGCCCATCTTATGTACAGTATAGCAGACATGCATCTTTTTAAGTTTTTCATCTTTATTCTTGTAAAAAAAATAATATACTAATAGACTAACACCCAATGGTCATACACTCTTCTTCTATATTTTACCTTACTTTATTTATGGCAGTAGGCTACTGGTTTCTTTAATATATATATTAAAGATAATATATTGTAAATATCTATAATAATAATGTCACTTGTTCAGTTTTGATGTTAACTGTTTGATTTTGTGGGTTATTTTCAGTAAAAGAAAAATGTGAAAACAAAAGTGTGAGTGCATGTTATTGGTAGTGAATAAACTGTGATGCAAGGGGGCGCCAGATAAAATCCTGCCTAGGGCAGCCAATTGGTCAGAGCCGGCCCTGGGTGAGAGGCTGGATGGGGATGGGATTTGGGATGGATATTGGGGATAGGGGGAGATGGGGAGGTAAGTAGGGCACTTTTTGGCTTTATTAAAGGCATACCAAACTTTGTTAGAACATAATATTGTATAGCTACGTACGTGGCCCCGATATCAGTTGTAATATTCAAGCTGACCTTCATGACTTGCTCCACTGGTCAGCAACTGGCCAACGAAGAATTACCTCTTTTTTTTCTCCATTCACTCCCATTTCATGGCTAAGCGGGTCTTGTTGTGGTTTTTTATAGATTATTCATTGTTTATATATGAGTATATATCATACTGTAGGACCAACTATATGAAAATGTGGTGTTAATATGAATATGTTTTCTGTGGTAGGATGAATTGCACAAAAGGCCCATATGTGAACAACAGCACATACTCAAGGCCTGAAATTCAAGGGCAGACACTCACGCCGGAAAACGAGCTCATTATTTGTATCTGAGTGTGGTCAATGAACAATTGTCCCAAGCGAGGCACACAGGATGATCTCATCCTCGACACCTGTAAATCAAGGACATATACATACACCCACATGCAGGAAAAACTCGCTCTCGGCAGAAACTGAAACACTCCCTAAATTTCCCATGGTGGATTTTCAGTTATCTCTAAAAGCAGGCAATGGACCCATTCACACACACACACACACACACACACACGGGCAACTAAATGTTCCTAGCCCGTCTGAACAGATAAGAATGAATGACTTCATACACATTCTGTTGGGGCCCCGTCGTTAAACATATCTGACACCCTAGGCAAATGTGTGTGTGTGTGCAGTTTGAGCACTAAGTTTGGGAAAACATTTCCTTTGGTTTTGCAACAAACATTTAGTATAAAAATACATTACAAATAAGCTATCTTTCCTCCTCCACAACCAGTTAGTATAAAATAATATGATACTATAGATAGTGTTTCAAATCACAAAGAAAGATGTTGTCCTTGGTTTTTAGAGACATATATATGTGATGAATAGCAATTAAAGAGCTTACAGCTAGTATTATTTAACCTATCAGAGAATTGTATTATTATGTATTGAACAGCTATATTCGGTCATATGAACCGAACGTTTGAAACTTTTTAACCAATTTTTGATTGATATTATTTTGAAGAACTATTTTATGAGAACAAGCAAGTTGCTAGCTTCTTTGCTGCTCGGTTTGTTGACCAACGCATGCTTCAGGAAATGAGTGTGACCGTTACGGGCGCAAGAACAAAGTTAATAAGCTAACGACCGGATCTTCTTGTTTGAAAATTTTTTAAAATATTGTGGCGAGCCATGGAGTTGGAGTCAGGTTTGCTTGAGGGTATAATAATTTATTGAAGAGCACAATCTCTTATTACTTCCTTCTCAGCGTACAGGCAGAACAGACAACGCGCGCTGGACTGTAGCCAGCTTTATAGCCCCTGATATGCAAATGAGCATGCTAACAAGGGCGACCTCTAATAGGTGCCCTGCAGCTCACCTTAACCAATCACACGTAATCTCCTCAGTCATACTCAAAAACAACCGTTGGCTTCGCTCGAACATTCTCGAGAGCGGACCTGGTTGAGCGCATGCTATGACATTTAGCTGAACTGTATACGACTGTTGTTTATCACAACAGTCGCCGTTCTGGCGGGAGGTTCTCTTCAAATGTTAACCGCCATTGTTACTGTACACGTCAGAGCTTTTGAACACGCTCTGATCATGTGATTACATCAACCATCACTCGTGCACTTGGTCTGCACAGCACAAGTACACATACACAATTCGATATACACAATAACTTACATCACTCGTAATCGCCCCGGATCGCCACACTGCCCCCACCTAAGGGGTCAGCAGTCCCCTGCGACCCCTTAAACTGTCCGCACTCACGCACAAAGTCCCGGAAACGGGCAGGAGTTCTCCGCCGGCGAGAAGGGCGACTCGGGCCCTCAGCCGCCGCTGGGTTTTCTGGTGGAGGAGGGGTGGGCGCACGTAAAGCGGGTTGATCCTCGCCGACGCCCATCCCCTCCTCAACACCGTCCCGGAAACGGGCAGGAGTTCTCCGTTGGCGAGAAGGGCGATTCGGGCCCTCAGCTGCCGCCGGGTTTTCTGGTGGAGGAGGGGTGGGCGCACGTAAAGCGGGCTGATCCTCGCCGACGCCCATCCCCTCCTCAACACCATCCAACAGCGGCCGGTAAGGAGCTAGACGGTCCCGGTGAAGCACCACCAGTTTCCTTCGGCCGGGCATGCGCACTCGATAGACCACCTCGCTAAGCCGGCCCACCACTTCACCAGGGCCCCGCCAATGCGACTGCAATTTCGGGGACAGACCCTTCTTACGGATCGGACAGTAGATCCATACCTTGTCTCCGCTGGTGAAGGGCTGCCCCCGACAGCGCACATCATACGCTCGCTTCTGCTTAACACTTGCGGCGGATTGGGCCTGGCGGGTAAAGCTGTGGGCGGTCTCCAGGCGCTCGATCAAGGCCCGTGCGTACCCGGCCTCTGACTGGTGGTGCTCCGTTGGTCCGGGCGGGGCTCCGAACACCAAGTCGACGGGCGTCCTCAGCTCGCGCCCGAACATGAGCGCAGCGGGGGAGCACTGACTGCTTTCCTGCACGGCGGAGCGGTATGCCCACAGGACCAGGGGCAAATGGCGGTCCGAGTCCCGCTGGTGCTGGCTGGCTAGAATTGCTAACTGGGTGGCCAGTGTTTTATTAAAGCGTTCAACAAGCCCGTCGCTCTGGGGGTGCAACGCCGTAGTGCGGGTTTTGGCCACTCCCAGCCGCTTACACACAGCCGCCAGCACCCGCGACTCAAAATTTCGCCCCTGGTCGCTGTGTAGCTCCTCGGGGGCTCCGAACCGGGCGAACATCTCAGTTACGAGCCTTTCCGCCGTCGTGTCCGCCGATTGGTCCGGCACCGCGTACGCCTCGGGCCACTTAGTAAAGTAGTCCATGGCCACAAGCACGTAGCGGTTGCCGGACTCGGTGACGGGGAAAGGCCCTAAGATGTCTACCCCGACCCGTTCCATCGGAGCTCCCACGACGTACCGCTGGAGGGGAGCTTGCGACCGCTGCGTCGGCCCCTTCTTGGCCGTGCAGGCGTCGCAGCAATGGACGTGCAGCTCCACGTCCCGGCGGCAGGCAGGCCAGTAGAACCTCCTCCGCAGTCGGTGCAAAGTCTTGCTGATGCCAAAGTGCCCCGCCCCCACAGAGCCATGTACCAGTCCCAGTACCTGGGGGCGGAGCGCACGGGGCACCAGCAGCTGGAGGAGGTCCTGGTCGGAGCCGGGGGCCTGCCACCGCCTATAGAGCAGCCCACCCTGCGACGTCAGGCTCCCCCACTGACTCACGTAAGCCTTCACCGCTGGGCTACTGGCCGACACTTCCCCCCATGCAGGCCGTGCCCCCGCCGTGACCCAGCTCTGCACCTGCTGCAGCTCGCCGTCGCCCTCTTGCGCTAGGCGCAGGTCCTGCTGGCTAAGAGGCAACCATTCCAACTCACCCTCTACAGCCTGAACCTGGCATGCTATCGCCGTCACCTGCTCTCGCTGCTCGGCTTTAGTGCAAGGCCTACAGTCCAGCTCTGCACAGGGCCTCCGGGAAAGCGCATCTGCATTACCATGCAGCTTTCCGGGCCTGTGCTGAATCTGGAAATCGTACTCCTGCAACAGCTCGAGCCAGCGGGCTACCTGGCCTTCCGGATCTTTAAAATTTAAAAGCCAGGTTAGTGACGCGTGATCTGTCCTAATGAGGAAATGGCTGCCTTGCAGGTAAGGGCGAAAATGGCGAACCGCTTTAACCACCGCTAACAGCTCGCGCCGAGTAACGCAGTAGTTTCGCTCTGCCCTGCTCAGCGCGCTACTGTAGTAGGCTACCGCTCGTTCCCCGTCTGGTCCCACCTGGGAGAGTACGGCCCCGACTCCGACATTGCTAGCATCCGTGTCGACGATGAATGGTCGCGCGACATCCGGATAGGCTAGAATGGGAGCCGCCGTTAGGGCGTCTCTCAACTGGTCAAAAGCATTCTGGCAGTCCCCTGTCCACTCGAACTGTTGACCTTTATTGGTCAAGCGATGAAGCGGACTAGCCAGGGTGGCGAAGCTCAAGACAAAGCGTCTATAGTACGACACTAGCCCCAAGAAGCTCCGCAGCTCACCCACATTGCTAGGCGTCGGCCATTCCCGCACAGAAGCCACCTTAGCTGGGTCAGTGGCTACACCCTGCTCACTAACGACGTGCCCCAGGAAAGCTGTCTCCCTCCGGAGCAGCTGACACTTTTTGGGATTGAGCCGTAACCCAGCCCGGCCAATCTCAGTAAGCACGTCGTTTAGATGAGCGAGGGCTTGCTCGAAGTCGCTGGCGTGTACTAAGAGGTCGTCCAAGTACACGACACAGGAACTCCGCGGGACGGACGACAGCACCCGCTCCATCAGTCGCTCAAAAGTGGCAGGGGCGTTACAGAGCCCGAACGGCATGACCCGGAACTGCCACAACCCTTGCCCTATGGTAAAAGCTGATTTTGCCCTCGCTTCCGGGGACAGCCTTACCTGCCAATAGCCACTGCGGAGGTCCAGCGAGCTAAACCAACTGGACCCCGCAATATGGTCTAAGGCCTCGTCAATACGGGGAAGTGGATAGGCGTCTTTCTTTGTGATCTGATTAAGACGCCTATAATCTACACAAAAACGCCACTCCCCGTCCTTTTTCTTAACCAGGACAGCAGGGGCCGCCCATGGGCTTTCAGAAGGCTCGATAATGCCCGCAGCTGCCATCTCCCTTATCTTGTCCTCCGCCACCTCTCGCTTGCCTAGAGACAGCCGGTGCGGACGTAACCGAATGGGCACAGCCGAACCAGTATCAATCTGGTGTTGAACCAGTTCGGTCTGTGTGCATTCTTCGTCCCGCACAGCGAATAGGTGAGTGTAACGGACAAGCAGGGCTTTAAGCTGCTGGCTCTGCTGCGGTGTGAGCCCTTTGCTGCTGCGCGTCCATAATGCTAGGACGGCTTGCAGCACCCCCGCAGAGGGCTGGGTAGCTGAGGCTAGCCCGCCCGTCTGCGGTGGTACTGTAACCTGAGGTGGTACCACGGTAACAAGCGGCGAATCAGCGGTGGTCATGGCGAGCACAGAACTGGGGCGACAGTGTTTGGGGGGCACCCCAGGGCATTTAGTTCGGCGGGCTGCTTGTAATTCACATTTTGATCGGAGGCCCAGCGTTTCGGTACCAATAGTTATAGTTTCGGCTATCACATTTATGCTAGTTCCCCACAACGCTAACAAATCCAAACCGATAATACATGCATCTTTTATATCTGCTAACCAAAACTCGTGTTTCACTCGCTGGGCTCCTGCACACACTTGTAATTGTTTACTACCACGCATGCCCATCTTCTGCCCAGTGACGGAGGTTAGCTGGGTAGAAGTAGGGGTCCATGCACCCGAAAGCAGCCCGCTAGTACCCCGAAGTACCCCCGGCCTTACCAGGGAAATAGTGGCTCCGGTGTCGACCAGCGCCCAGCAGGCTTGTCCGTCCAAACTGCAAGGCAAGTACAGCCCGGTCTTCGTCCCCAGCCTGCCAATACGAGGCTCGGCCTCGTGGGCCTGTTCCTCTGCTCTTAAAAGAGCATCAAACGGAACTTTTGCTCTTGGAATCTTTGCTAGGATAGGCAGGCTGGGCGCGTGAGTGCTGGTTTGGGGCCGGGCCTGGTTGAGGAGGAGTGTGGCATGGGACGGTGGTCTCCTCATTGGGCCGTCCCGTCGTCGTTTCCCGTCGGCTGTGGAGCTCTCGCTTTTGGCGCAGGGGCGGTACAGTCGCGGGCGAAATGCCCCGGTTCGTCGCACCGGAAGCAGCGTCGCTCCCGTTCCGGTCGCTGCCGCGGTCGAGTTTGGTTCCGCTGGACCCATCTCACCTCCTCGCCGTCCTCGCAGTCGGCAGCTCGGACCCTGGGCTTGTTAGCCGGGGTCCCGTTGGGTGTGGTGCCCAGGATGAGCTCCAGTCGCTCGGCCTCGCGAAGCGCTGCGTCCAGGGACTCCGGTTTGGCGATGCGAACCTGTTGTTGTAGGCGCTCCGGAATGAGGGCCTGCGTGAAGGTCTGGCAGGCTAGCTCCTGCTGGCCTGCGTTGTCGAGTTGAGGGTAGCCGCGGCGAGCTAACAGCCTGATGTCGGCGGCGAGGACGCTGAGGCTCTCTGCTCCGGTCCGCCGTCGCGTGGCGAGCTTCTCCCGGCTCACCTCCAGGAATTGCCGCTGTCCGAACCGGCGTTCCAGCGCTGTCATCAGTGCCGGTAGCGTCAGTGGTTCGGCGCTGTCCAGGTCTAGAAGCACCTGGCAGGCCTCGCCCTCCAGGGCTAACGCTAAGTGGGTGGCTGTCTGGCTCTCGTCCCAGCCATTATAGCTAGCTGCGAATCGTACCTGGCTTTGGTACGACTCTAGCTCACCCTTTCCCGTGTAACGGGGTAGCTTGATCGCCGCCTTTGACGGTGTGGTCGGTCGCTGCACCGGCGCCGCCGTCTGGCTCGGCCTGGAAGCAGGGGCGTCCTCGTTGGCTTCCAGCCGCCCTACTTGCGCTTCGCTTCCGGCCGCGGGGTCAGCCACCAGCGCGGGCACCTCCGCCTGGTCTGCAATCGGCCTCTCTCGCTCCGGTCTTGCGGCGCTGGCTCCTTCGGGGAGTCCCCCGGGTCTACTCTTGGGCCGCTTCGCAGACGCTCCTGCGATAACGTCCATCTGCTTGGTCACCTGACGTTCCAATTCGCGGATCTGTTCCCAGATCGTCCCGCTTCTGACACCATTGTGGCGAGCCATGGAGTTGGAGTCAGGTTTGCTTGAGGGTATAATAATTTATTGAAGAGCACAATCTCTTATTACTTCCTTCTCAGCGTACAGGCAGAACAGACAACGCGCGCTGGACTGTAGCCAGCTTTATAGCCCCTGATATGCAAATGAGCATGCTAACAAGGGCGACCTCTAATAGGTGCCCTGCAGCTCACCTTAACCAATCACACGTAATCTCCTCAGTCATACTCAAAAACAACCGTTGGCTTCGCTCGAACATTCTCGAGAGCGGACCTGGTTGAGTGGAATGCTAGCGGACCTGGTTGAGTGGAATGCTAGCGGAATGCGGAATGCTATGACATTTAGCTGAACTGTATACGACTGTTGTTTATCACAACAGTCGCCGTTCTGGCGGGAGGTTCTCTTCAAATGTTAACCGCCATTGTTACTGTACACGTCAGAGCTTTTGAACACGCTCTGATCATGTGATTACATCAACCATCACTCGTGCACTTGGTCTGCACAGCACAAGTACACATACACAATTCGATATACACAATAACTTACATCACTCGTAATCGCCCCGGATCGCCACAATATCATGAATGGAGCTTTTTTATCTTTTAAAACGGTCGGATCCGGATGTCGTGATTTTGTATATCGACATAATCCGCGTTGTTTGCGTTCCTTTCTGTGCGAAAAGTGTGATTTTGAGACCCGTTTCCCCATGCAATGGTAGTGCATGGAGAGAAAAAAAGGTCATTCTTCGTTGGCCAGTTGCTGACCGCTTGAATAGTACGACTCGCGTGTAGCTATACAACATTATCTTCGAACAAAGTTCAGTATTCCTTTAATAGCACAGGGTTAGTGAAGAGGATTCAAAATGTAAATAATAAATGGCATGAGTTACACACTCCAGTACAGTAGGTAGCGGTATGCACCTTAACGTTGATAAAGAAATCCCCCAAAAATAACAAGAAGAAGACCGATTTTTGGTTCGGACAGCTTTAACACGCGCACGGGATCATTCGCCGCCGAGAATTACATCATTGTAATTCAAGTTAAACAAACGATTGATGGAGTATATTGATGAAGTAATTCAGTTAACGGATTGGGGTAAGTTTTTTTTTCTCCCCCATTATTTTACTGCTTGAACAGTTCTGTTAGTTTTGCTTACCCGCTTGAAATTGGGTTACTTTGCTTTCACTAGCCTAATGTTAGCACTTTTTGTTAACGTAGCAACAGCTGCTAAAGCGCACGTGATTGTAGAATTAATTTTAGAGATGAAAACCTACCCAATGTTACTTCTCAATGGTCAGTCATATTACAATGAGTTAAAGGTGTCGCTAAGCTACATTGTAGGACCCTTCCGGTTGAGAAATATGATGAATTTGGTTGTACCACGTGTATTGTAATTTTTTGGAATACAATACAGTTGAGTGAATAAATTTTTTGAGCTCCATTTTGCGCATCTCGGTCATTTTGTTATGTTCTGAGGTTATGTCTGTTCTGTATTTTTATTTTCATTATCATTCATGTATTTATTATTTTCCACATATCATTGCATCCCCTCTGTTCGTGGGTTGTCCGAGTCTCATCTGTGTGTTTGTTTACCCAGTCTCGTGCATGCACTGTTCGGGTGACTTCGGGATTTTCCGTGGGTTAACGCTGTATTTCCGAAGTCTCGTTTCCGGGTAAGTTGTTTTTTTTCTTCTCCCCAATTATCTTACTGCTTTAACAGTTCTGTTAGTTTTGCTAACGCGCTTGAAATTAGGTTACTTTGCTTTCACTAGCCTAATGTTAGCAGTAGCACTGTTTGGTAACGTAGCAATAGCTGCTAAAGCGCACGTGATTGTAGAATTAATTTTAGAGGTGAAAACTTACCCAATGTTACTTCTCAATGGTCAGTCATATTACAAGGAGTTAAAGATGTCGCTAAATAATGTTAGCTGCCTTGTAGGACCCTTCCGGTTGTTCAGTAAATTAATCCGTAAAACATGAGGAAATCCGAGAAATATGATGAATTTGTTTGTATACCACATGTGTTGTTCTTTTTGGGAATATTGTACAATACAGTTGAGTGAATTAATTCATTAATTCATGTTTTGAGCTCCCGGCTATTGCTTGTAACGAAACGGTGCCATTGAATTGTGATTAGGTGAAAACAATACTGAAGAACCTGTAGGAATGATTAATTATCCAATTAGGGGTGGACGACATGGCCTAAAAATAATATCACAATATTTCCCGAAAACTAAGGAACGCGTCCGCAAGACTGCAGACTTCGGGCAGTGAAATAGTTTCAGAAGTTAAAATTTAACCCCTTTAATCAAGTACACCCAAGTATAACAGATCTTTAAAAAAAGATTAACCGCGGGAGTGAAATGTTGAATATATTCGGAAATAACATTGATTTAGTGGTTTGATGAAATCCCTTTAAAACGTATCTACTGAAAGTAATACAGGTGCAGCTCAAAAAATTAGAATATCGTGAAAAAGTTCAATATTTTTTGTCACTCATTTCAGAAAGTGAAACTCATATATTATATAGATTCATTACACATAGAGTGAAATATTTCAAGCCTTTATTTCTTGTAATTTTGATTATTATGGCTTACAGCTAATGAAAACCCAAATTCAGTGTCTCAGAAAATTAGAATATTGTGAAAAAGTTAAATATTGGAAACTCATGGTGTCACACTCTAATCAGCTCATTAACTCAAAACACCTGCAAAGGTTTCCTGAGCCTTTAAATGGTCTCTCAGTCTGGTTCAGTAGGCTATACAATCATGGGGAAGACTGCTGACTTGACAGATGTCCAGAAGACAGTCATCGACACCCACCACAAGGAGGGTAAGCCACAAAAGGTCATTGCTAAAGAAGCTGGTTGTTCACAGAGTGCTGTATCCAAGCATATTCATAGAAAGTTGAGTGGAAGGAAAAGGTGTGGTAGGAAAAGGTGCACAAGCAACGGGGATAACCGCAGCCTTGAGAGGATTGTCAAGCAAAATCCATTCAAGAATTTGGGGAAGGAGTGGACTGAGGCTGGAGTCAGTGCATGAAGAGCCACCACGCACAGACGAATCCAGGACATGGGCTACAAATGTTGCATTCCTCGTGTCAAGCCACTCCTGAACCAGAGACAGGTCCAAAGGACCAGGTCCAAAGTCCTCTTTTCAGATGAAAGTTAATTTTGCATTTTATTTGGAAATCAAGGTCCCAGAGTCTGGAGGAAGAGTGGAGAGGCACAGAATCTACGTTGCTTGAAGTCCAGTGTGAAGTTTCCACAGTCAGTGATGATTTGGGGTGCCATGTCATCTGCTGGTGTTGGTCCACTGTGTTTTCTGAAGTCCACAGTCAACGCAGCCGGGAAATATTAGAGCACTTCATGCTTCCTTCTGCTGACAAGCTTTATGCAGATGCTGATTTCATTTTCCAGCAGGACTTGGCACCTGCCCACACTGCCAAAAGTACCAAAAGCTGGTTCAATGACCATGGTATTACTGTGCTTGATTGGCCAGCAAAGTCGCCTGACCTGAACCCCATAGAGAATCTATGGGGTATTGTCAAGAGGACGATGAGAGAAACCAGACCCAACAATGCAGACAACCTGAAGGCCGCTATCAAAGCAACCTGGGCTTCCATTACACCTCAGCAGTGCCACAGGCTGATCGCCTCCATGCCACGCCGCTTTGATGCAGTAATTCATGCAAAAGGAGCCCCAACCAAGTATTGAGTGCATAGAAATGAACATAATTTTCAGAAGGCTGACATTTCTGTTTAAAATATCCTTTTTTATTGATCCTATGTAATATTCTAATTTTCTGAGACACTGAATTTCGGTTTTCATTCATAATCATCAAAATTACAAGAAATAAAGGTTTGAAATATTTCACTGTGTAATGAATCTATATAATATATGAGTTTCACTTTCTGACATGAGTGACAAAAAATATAGAACTTTTTCACGATATTCAATTTTTTTGAGCTGCACCTGTACATCCACAGGGCTAGCTAACTCACTGGCCATGTTCGAATAAGGCATTAATGCGGTAACGCTTTCGTTTTGACACATGCTGGTGGAAGGGACAAGCGACAGCAATCAGCCTTGTGATTAGTTTGGTATTAGTGATGTCATTATTCCCAAGTAAAGTATCCAGTATCTCTGGAATTCAGAAAGTAATTATTTCCAAAACAAGTATATGCATATTGTATGTCCACCCAAATTAACCTAATTAGAAGGCAATTGCAAATATTTGTTCCCTGGAGCTTTAAGTGGGAAATCATATGCCCTTGGTGTCAGCATTTTCTTTTCTTTTTTGGCCATCTTGTATTTTGTCAAAAACCCATTTAGACTTCTTGTCCTCGCACTATTGCCCAATCAAGCTTCAATTTTGTTGATTATGTCCTTGGACCGTTGTCTTTAACAGTTGTTCATAGATAGATGCTTGGTTGAATAATATGGCCACAATGTACCAATGAATTTGGCAGCGAAGGTGCCATAAAGGAAGAGTGGTCATATATCTGCAACCCCTTTTGTCTTTTGGCATCAAAGTTTATCCACATGCTTAACCCCTTCGCACAGAACTTCTAGTGGTCATGCCGCTGGCGCCATGAGATCGCTCAACTGAGACATTACTTGATCCTGCAACCAAATTATGAGTGGAAACAAGAAACTCTGGGCCTGATTTATTAGCGGGTCGTCCACTGATCGCAGGGTTGGCGGATTGATCCCCGGCTCCTCCTGTCCACATGTCGAAGTGTCCTTGGGCAAGACACTGAACCCCAAATTGCTCCCAATGAGCAGGCTAGCATCTTGCATGGTAGCTGCCGCCATTGGTGTGTGAATGTGTGTGTGAACGGGTGAGTGAGAGACCATTGTAAAGCGCTTTGGATAAAGGCGCTATATAAGTGCAGTCCATTTACCATTTATTTAACAATCATGTGTCATGTTATTGGTTTTCCGTGTGCTAAATCATGTGTAAATCAGGTCCTCTGTGTTATATCTTTATTAGTTCACAATTCAACAACTATAACGAATACAGAGTTTCTAAGTGCCACTATGGGCGCGGTAAGTAACTGAGTGCTCACGGTGAGAATGCTCAGTGTGAGCACTGAGCGGATTTTGAATCACTTAACGTTCTGTTCGATGTGAGCGCTGAGCAACTGTCAACAACCGTCTGAGTAGCCTGCCCTACTGGGGGGGGGGGGGAGGGTGTTTGCTGGGGTGGGTGGGTGCTTGGGTGGGTGTTACTCTGCTTGGCTAATTTCATAAAGTCATGGTTTGTATCGTGAATCCTCAAGCAAGGCCGGATTCCACACAGACTCCCAGTGTTTTGACAGCTTGGCTGCAACTGTATCGTTCGCATTCGGTATTATCAGTGGTTCCACTGACAACAGAACATTTAGCTTGTCTACTTATTCGGTAAGTCTCGACTGTAAAGACATCCATTCATAGAAATCAAGCTCTGGAATTGTGTTATTTTTTGGTGCTGGTAATTATATTGTTGATGAACTGTGCTACTTGTGTACATGGCAAGTGTACATTTGCCAAATCAAATAATTTCAAGCAAAACAACTTTGATATGCATTTGTCCAGTACCTAGCAACAACTGCATTGCTGAATGGCACACAAAGCTTTAATAATTCTATGAATTATAAAAAGTCAGCTTTTGTTATTTGTAATGTTACTGTCATCTTCTTCAGTCATGTTCTTTAAGTCAGGCCCATGGCATTCATTACTGGACAACTTATGAGATTTGTCTTGAGTTACATTGATATTGATATGGCAACTAAATAGAATTAACTTCACACCAAGTCCACAACCCAAGACAAGGGACATGAATGAACTAGGGGAAATTGTGCTTATACCACAGCCAGCCCAGTCTTCAGGCTGCTGTACAAGCTCTAGTGTTTTGCTGATTTTCTCTATTTTATGTTGCAGGAGTTTTATTTTCTCTGAGCTAAAACAAACCTGCATATGTTTCATGGCACTTCAGAAAGGGCTTTATTCCACTCTGCAATAAGAAAATGCAAAAATAACACAAGATGACATGTATTGTTGACCTGAGACATGGAATCAACCACCGGGAGGAAAGTTTCCCCCACCTCATAATACAAGAACGCCCCTTGTGATCAGTAAGTCATCTGCAGGACTGCAGAGTGTAATGAATGTGTAAGCTGTTGAAGTAGGACCTGTTTGATTAAGGCTAAATCCCTTCTCCTGTTTTCCCTCCAGGAGCTGCACTTCTGCACACCTTTGAGCAGCAGTATGATGCAGGCAGGAGTCTGTCTGAGACGGGACACTGAAACAACACTACCAGAGCTGACTGAGCAGCACAGGATCAGACGGAAAGAAGAGGAACTCAGTGGACTGGAGTCTGTCCACATAGCAGAGTCAGATACAGTGTGTGCTGCACCAAGACTCAACACACTGAAGCCAGAGTGTGTTACAGCACACAGTGGGGTCAGTGAAGTACACCACACACACACATCACTGATTAAAATAGAAAGTGATCTGGCCTCCACCCACACAGGGAATCTTATTAAGACCGAGAACCTAGACTTTACAGAGGTAGGATATGTAACCCATCTGCATCCTGATCAAATCAAAACCTAGACTGCTGATGCAGGATACCTTAAGGCCGAACACATCAGTGACTTGCAGGATATTAAATGTGTTGATTTTCAATCTGATCAAATGAAGTGTGAATCCAATGAAAGTTTAGTGAGTGATCTCATGAATACTGTGATGAATGGAGCTGCTGTTGACCACAAAGGCCAGACCGAACCACAGCAACATACAGAAGAGCCAAATCAAGACTGTAAACATGAAGAAAGTCATTATCTAACCAATCTGATCCAACGTGGGGGTGTAACCCAACACTGTGATATAAACAATGAAAATAATCAGACCAGAATTGTACAGAAAAATACACTCAGTAAAAACAAACATATAAATTGTCAGAGAATGAATGTGATGCTTGAACCAATGGTAAGTAATTCAAGTGAAAACCCGAACCTTTTGAATTCATTTAAAAAGAAAACATTTCATAGACATGAAGACAAAATTCATAGAGGTGAAAAGCCCAACAAATGTTTTCATTGTGGGAAGTGCTTTTCCACTGTATCTCATTTAGATCACCACCTGAGAATTCATACGTGTGAAAAGCCACACAAGTGTACACAGTGCGGGAATTGTTTTAGTATAAAATCTAGTTTAAATGCACACCTTAGAATTCATACAGGTGAGAAGCCGTACAAGTGCACACAGTGTGGGAAGTGTTTTAATAGAAAATCTAGTTTAAATCAACATCTGAGAATTCATACAGGTGAGAAGCCGTACAAGTGTACACAGTGTGAGAAGTGTTTTAGTATCAAATCTAGTTTAAATGCACACCTTAGAATTCATACAGGTGAGAAGCCGTACAAGTGTACACAGTGTGGGAAGTGTTTTAATAGAAAATCTGACTTAAATGTACACCTTAGATTTCATACAGGTGAAAAGCCGTATAAGTGTACACACTGCGGGAAGTGTTTTAATGCTAAATCTGTTTTAAATAAACATCTGAGAATTCATACAGGTGAGAAGCCGTACAAGTGCACACAGTGTGAGAAGTGTTTTAATATAAAAGCTCAATTAAATGTACACCTGAGAATTCATACAGGTGAATAGCCAGACAAGTGGAAACTCATTTAGGTGAGGATCCCTACATGTGTACAAGAGCTTTTCCAAAGCAAGTAATTACATTTGCCAGCACAGAATGAATTTAGGTGAAAAGCCTTTTCGTATGGACTTAGTTTTTAACTACAAATACTTTTTTAAATGACCACCAGAAAGTTCATACAGGTGAAACGCCTGCATTCTCATTGTGGGAAGTATGCTTTGTGACGGTTTTTCACCAATTGAATCATTAAATGTTTATCAAAAAGACTTTCACATGGAAGACTGTATATGTTTGTTTATTGTTTAAAAGCTTAAAATTCCCAACCTGGTTTGAGTGACACCAGAAATAATCATACATGTGAAAAGCACAATGGGTCAGAATTTTCATTTCAACTCCAGAAAATTCCATCAGAAAGTAAATGGTTGTAACCCATGTGCGAAGTTTGCTTACCATGTGAAATGCATTTTTGTAACTTTTGCTAAACGTATCTGCCACATGACTAAATTGTAAATCGTTATGTTTTTGAACAAAGTTGTCAATATATTTATATTGCATACATATTATGAACCATTATTTTAAGCCATAGAATTGATTTTTTAAAAATCTAACATGCATGTTCATGAGAACCATACGGCTTTTCTACCAGCTAAAGGGACTTTTGAGCAGAGCATTCTTATCAAAGGAGCACTCTAGGGCACTCTAGACTCCTCAAATAAAAATAGTATTTTTGGATATTTTCCAGTAAGTTTGACATTTCCAATTAAGGTGGAAATTTGTACTGGTAATGAATTCCTTTAGTGACATTCACTTTTTAGCCAATTTTTTGTATTTCACAGTAGTGTTTTGGATATGCATTTGGAAAAATGGGATCCACATTTCCTTGAATAACATTTTTTGTGACCATTTTATTATTTATAAAAAGTTATTTCCTTTGTTGTCCGAAGGTTGGTATTTGGTGATGATGACATTGCTATGTGAAAACTACTGTAGAAATAAACAGAAAGCTAATGTGTATGGCAAACTTGTCTTCTGAAAATGAACTTGACAGTACTGGCCTTTTCAGTTCTACTGCCAATGTAGAGGCTGTAATGTGTATGTAAGCTAAAGCTGATCATTCAATGTTGGACATGTTTTTATCTGACATATCCATTGATTATCTTTCTTTCACTCTTTATTTTTCAATGTTGTATATACATTTTGTATGAAATAATTTTAATTTGTGAAGGTCTTTATCCCATGGAAATATCTGTATGAATCTTCAATGTGTTTCTGCTTTCTCTTTTACTACCACCATTTATAAATGTTGTTGAATTCCTTTTGTACATAACTCATTACACTAATTGTGCAAGAAATAAATTTGACTCATGGGGTGTGAATTGTCTGAATCATTTTAAACATTTTCAATGCGTCTGAACAGCAACTCTTCTTTAAAAGTAAATACAGTTGCACTCAAAATTATTGAAACCCCTTCACTTTTGGCACACTTTGTGTTGTAGATTTAATTTTAAATGGATAAAATTGTCATTTATGCCCATTAGTCTACACTCGATATCCCATAATGACAAAGTGGAAACATGTTTTTAGAGATTTTTGCAAAACTGAAATCTCATGTGCATAAGTATTCAACCTTTTGCTTTAATGTATTTTTAAAGTATCGTATTTCATATTTGGTCACATATCCTTTGCATACTGTTACTTCCTGAAGTCTGTGACCCATCAACATCAAAAGACTCGATATCTTATTTTTAGGTACTGTTACAAGTGATACTATTACCTCTGCATTTGAATGGAATAGGAATTGGGGGGTGAGGCAAGATTCAGCTGTAAATTATGCTGGTACAGTATGGAACACATGGTTGGTAAAATGGCTGTAAGTCATCAAGGGTCTGAGCCAGGGGTAGGCAACCCTGGTCCTGGAGAGCCGCAGGGTCTGCTGGTTTTAGTTGTTACTCGCCACTTAATTGATCAATTAAAGCAGTTGATTACACAGTTAACTCGCCTCACCTGGTTTCTCTGGTCTGAGTAATTGTCATATTTATGGTGAAAACAAAAACCAGCAGACCCTGCGGCTCTCAAGGACTAGGGTTGCCTACCCCTGGTCTGAGCTATCGAACGAGCCCTAAACCATCACTCTACGGCAGGGGTGGCCAATTCCAGGCCTCGCGGGCCGGTGTGTATGCAAGTTTTTGCTGCCGCCAGTTACCACGGTTCAATCAGCTAATTAGTCATACACACAATCACCGATTCACTTGTAAATTACAGAACGATAAAATGCTACAATACACGCATTGACGCATACCGGCACAAGAACATTCATCAGCTGCTTTTCATATCGCGGATATGTAGATTAAAATATCAGATCGTGTAAACGATTGGGCTAATTAAATAATTGTTAACTGGCGGCAGCAAAAACCTGCATACACACCGGCCCGCGAGGCCTGGAATTGGCCACCCCTGCTCTACGGCCAGATATGGAGTAGATGTGGATGGATCATCACTTTAAGGAAGATAATCACAGACTTCAGGAAGTAACATGCAAAGGATATGGGACCAAATATAAAATATGATACTTTAAAAATACATTAAAGCAAAGGGTTAAATATTTATGCACGTGGAATTTCAGTTTTAAATTTTTAATACATTTGTAAAAACTTATAAAAACATGTTTTCACTTTGTCATTAGTGTAGATTGATGGGCAAAAATGGCAATTTTATCCATTTAAAATTAAATCTAAAACCCAATAAAGTGTGCAAAAAGTGAAGGGGTTTGAATAATTTTGTGCAACTATGTTTTTTGAAACTCCTCTGAACCAGTATCCAGAATGGGTAATGATTACAGATTGCATATCAGTATATGAGTAGAAATTTATTTTTGTAATTTTTATTTTTTCCATCAAAAATTTGTTCCAATGGCATTCCAAAGGGCAAATTTTTAGGAATCATACTGGGTCTCACCACTAGGGGCAGAATTTGAATGGGTAGTGCAGCTCTGAAGTTTCAACCTGGGGGTAGTTTGAAAATATAAAATATTATTTTATTTTGAAACTTGTTCCAGAAACTACACGGGAAGTTCAATTCTTATTGGGGCAGCTTCTATAGATTCACACTGCGATGACGTTTGTGTGGCGGAATGGCGGAAGATGTAGAGTTTGTTGACCGACCGGGAGATCCAGAGTTTAAAAATCCAAAATAATTAGCTACAACTATAGGTTGCGATTTTTCAGAACCCACAGTGTGTCTGTATATGTGCTTCATATAAGCATAAATATATATATATTTGAGAGGGAGTTCTGGTGGCGGATTCGCAACAACTGTACCGTGAATGTAGTGTCATGGAAGGTATCTCAGATGGTAGGGATTCTGATAATGGTATGGCGTGGTCTGAGGCTAGGAGTGTTCGGAGGAAAAGGTTAGAGAGAAGGCAAGAAATGCAGTTTCATGCTTAGACCTCACACAGGTATCTGGCTAATTCATGTGAGTGGAACGTTAAGGGCGAGTTGAACATAGGAAGTGACCATTTTCCAATCCTATGTACTATGAATATTAATGTTTGTATATACACAAGAAGAGAGTACATTTAGGAAATGCTGTTTTAAGAAAGCTGAATAAAGATGTAAATGAGGAAAAGGATGATGATGGATCAGCCCTGGATGTGTAATCTACGCTATTCCAGATTAAATCCGCTTTAGATGGTTGTGGGTACACGGCTCCAGGACAAGATCAGTTGTGTTGCGCATTGTTCCATCAATTATGTGGAGAGAATTTAAATATTATAATATATTAAGACTTTTCAACAAGATCTGGAGAGAAGGAGTTATGCCTATTGAGTGGAAAAGTACTAATATTGCTTTATAGGCCCATTACTCTGACTTCCCATTTATGCAAATGGATGGAAAAGATTATAGATCGTAGAGTAACACACTTTTTGGAGCAATTCAGAGTGGTTTCTGTCAGGGAATGTCCACATTAGATGCAATTGTAAATGTGAGTAGTGACAGAAAAGACTTTGAAAATGAAAGAATTAATGAAAGTAGTATACTTTGACATTGAGGAGGCCTATGATTCTCTGTGGAAAGAAGGTATATTAATCAAAATGAGTAGACTGGGTATTAGTGGGAGATTATATAATTGGGTGTTAGAATTCCTATCTGGCCAAAAGTTCAGAGTTAAAGTCGGGTCAGATCTATCAGATGTTTTTGATATAGAAAATGGTGTTCCATAAGGAAGTGTGATGAGTTCTATTCTATTTCATACAATGATACTTTTTTATCTATTTAGTTATATGCAGACGATGGAGACATCTGAATGAGAGGAAGGAATATCATGAAAGCTATTCAATTAATAATATTAATAATATTAAAGCTATTAAAAGCAGAACAGTGGACCTATGATTGGGGATTTAAACTATCCACAAGTAAGTCATGTTATATTGGGATGGCAGGCATGCCATCCGTCAAGTTACGGCTTTGTTGGGGCATGCCCCATACCTATACAGCACAGAGAGTTCTACACTTGTCAGGGTTTCCTACAGTAGTAAGCACAATGACCACAGACTCTCAGCCCTTAAAAACATTAACTTCTTCACGTTCTGACCTCGTGTAACCACACATAATTCAGATGCAACTTTACACATCCCCACAATAAAGCCCCAAACTTGGGTTATTTATGCCGTTTTTCCTTCTTCCTCTTCCGCTTCTTCTTCTTCCCATTCTTCCTGTCGATTTCAATCTCCTTGCCCACAAATAATAATTATTCCCATTGGATAACAACATCTCATCAACCAATTACAAAGTGTTATCAAAGTCTTAGATAGACTGCATGATACACAGGCACAATGAACGATGTGTATTATGTAATGCTTTTTTATATGCACATAAGGATGTGAATGTCATGGTTTTGGATTTGTAAGGAAGTGCACATGTGATGCTACTTCAGCCAATAAAACATGCCATCTCTGATGCCACAGAATATTTTTCAAAAACTGTTGCCTTCGCCATCTTTGTTTTGTGCAGCAGCTAGCTTGTTTTAATTTACACCTGAATAATCTTTGTAGGACGCTCTTTTTTACTCTTTTTTCTGAGATGCGTTCTCTATCATTTCACTTAAAAATCCCGTAATATCGTTCCATGACTCAGGTAGCTACATTAATACAAGGTAGGCCATAAAAGCCTGAATTTGTAACTTAACCCCACACAGCGCTCTGTCATTCGCTAGATCGCCCAGTTGTAAAATGTTGTGGCTACGTAGCTTACTGCTGCTCTGCTAGAGAATCCAATTTGTGTCCGAGTATCAAGTATCAACCAAAACAACATTCAAAAGAACTATGCTGGGCCGCTGCGGTGGTACAACGGTAAGAGCGACGACTTTCTGTCGGTGCAGTTGTACTCCGAGAATCGGGGTGCCCTGTGGGAGCGGCAATTGGCGGCTGCTCCCGGGTGGGGGGGGAGTTGCTTGAATTCCCTGAATTCCGTCCTTATTTCCCTATTGAGAATCTATCAGATTTTTTCCACGTTCCGTTTCGGGGTTTGCTTTCTCTCATCGTTGTTTTCACCTGTGCCTCTACCTGCGGGGTATTTTAAGTTTCTCACTTCCGCTTCCCCAGTGCTTCTTTGTCATTCGACATTGCATTGAGCCAGGTATAGCCAGGTACTAGCGACCTTGTGATATTAAACGCTGTTTATGTTCACGGGGGACTTGCTATTAGCTTTTAGTTCAGGTATAGGTATTATTCCTTCTGTTACCTTTCTGTGCTATTTATTTTATTCTTTGCTGTTCTCTCCGAGACAGTTTTCTTTGTTGGTTTCATGTGTTTTACACTTTTTTCTGGCCGTCCGAAGGTGTTTTTTTTGCTAAGTTTCCCGTTTTGGCTCCAGTATTGAGTTCGGGAGATTTAGTTTGTGTTTCACTTGTTATTCAAGTTCGCCCTATTTTAGTGGGTTGATTTTCATTTAGCTGTTTCGCCACAAAGAATTAGTTTCCTGTCTTTTCTTTCTTTGCATTTATTTTGTTATTCCCTTTATTGGTCCTCACTGCGTGAGTGACTTGTTTCTGATCCCCCTACCTCTGCGTTTCATTATCCGCCACTAAAATCCATGACAGCATCTTAACGTCCGACCTGCACACAACAATGGCATTAATTGACGACTGAGTGACTATCCAAATGATGCACAATATGCTTCTGTCTGTTAAGTAGGCTATGCTATAGCCAATTATGGCAAGTAAACAGTAATTTTGGTGAAAAAAAATTAGATGTCTTCTAAACCGAAAGTGTATCAGGTACTGTCAGTGTTGGGCAGTAACGAGTTACTAGTAATAATATTACCATTCTCAGTAACGAGTAATATAACAAATTACTATTAAGTTGTATTTGATTACAGGCTATTTTATAGCGAGGCCCTTTGGGCTTAACACACATGAGATGACACAGAGCATGGCCTTCGAAAAGACTGGTTGATGATTAGAATCAGGTGTGTAACTGCTTGGTTGGAACAAAAACCTGCACCCTCACCGGCCCTTTCTGGATAAGATTGGGGACCCCTGCTCCAGCAAGTGAGTGTGACCGTTACGGGCGCAAGAACAATGTTAATAAGCTAACGACCGGATCTTCTTGTTTGGAAAAAGTGTAAAATATTGTAGCGACCCGGAAGCTGGGTCGCGTCATTGTGGACTTTGGGGCGCAAAGCGCCATGGGAAATCGAATGTTCTGGCGAAAACTCTTATAAGTTAACGTTAAAATGTACAGTTTTAGTTCAGTGTTGTGATGAATGTTTTATATAAGTAACCGTGTTTATTTTGCTGTTGTCTGTTGCTGCTGAATGTGAACACCGTGATGGAAATGTGTGTTGTAAATGTTGACCCCCGCCATTGGCGGTTGTTACCGGGAGTTCCTTCTCGCTTTGTTTGACGAATAAACAAGCAAACCTGGGGTCGTGCGGTGTATGGGGCACAGGTTGCTAAGCGCAGTTGAGAACTTAGTGTGGAAAATCCATTCTTTAAATGCACGCTCGCCACAATATCATGAATGGAGCTTTTTTATCTTTTAAAACGGTCGGATCCGGATGTCGTGATTTTGTATATCGGCATAATCCGCGTTGTTTGCATTCCTTTCTGTGCTAAAAGTGTGATTTTGAGACCCGTTTCCCCATGCAATTGGAGTGAATGGAGAGAAAAAAAGGTCATTCTTCGTTGGCCAGTTGCTGACCGCTTGAATATTACGACTCACGGGTATACAACATTATGTTCTAACAAAGTTCAGTATTCCTTTAATAGCACAGGGTTAGTGAAGAGGATTCAAAATGTAAATAATAAATGGCATGAGTTACACACTCCAGTACAGTAGGTGGCGGTATGCACCTTAACGTTGAATAAAAAATCCGCAAAAAATAACAAGAAGAAGACCGCTTTTTGGTTCGTACATCTTAAACACGCGCACGGGGTCATTCGCCGCCGAGGCTTGAGAGAGTTAAACAGGAGTTTCAGTAGTAACGTAACCGGATGGAATGGTTGTAGCGTGTTTTTTTTTTTCTTATTTGCTGTTTGTTTGTTTTGTTTGGTTTGTTTTGGAGGAAATAATAATTAGAGAAGCACTTGCGCATCCTGGCTTGGGTTTTCCGGCCGGGGTTAGCAGTGTAGAAATAGGAAAAAAATAAAAATAATAATAATAATAAAAAAATAATAAGAATAGGAAAAGCTATAGCGCACAGACGCTAAAATTGTCAGAAGAGAAAAACTTTTGGAAACCGGTAGAGTTGTTTTGGCTCTCGGCGGTGGCATAAGCTGGTCTGTGACTGGGCGAGATGACGGGGAGTAGTGGGGGGGAGAGTGAGGAGGAAGGTATGGAGCACGGGCAGGGCGAGTGGACGCCGGCCCGGGAGAGCGGCTAAGAAGCGGGAGTAGTGGGAGAGTGAGGAGGAAGGGAGGGCGGGTGGTAAGCTGGCGCGGCGGGGGGGTGAAGTCAGGGAGGGATTTAAGGTGATTTTGCGGTTTAAGGATGGCCAGGATATAAGGAAGGTGAGTCCGGTGGCTTTGTCTCGTGTACTGCATGAGAAGCTAGGGGAAATAGTGTTGGCGAGGGTTCTGGTTGATGGTGCGTTGTTGGTCCAATGCAGGGACGAGAAGCAGAGGGAGAAGGCGATGAAGCTGACGAGTGTGTGTAGCACAGTGGTGGGGTTAGCTAAGAAGGTTGGTGAGGAGTCGGTATTGAGAGGGGTTATATATGGTATTCCGGTGGAGGAAGATCTGGAGGAAGTGAAGGAGAGGGTTACGGGGGGCAAGGTGGTAGGCATTAAAAGGTTGCAAGCTAGGAGGGATGGTGAGAAGGTGGATAGCTTGTCAGTGTTGCTGGAATTTCAGGGGAGGGTGCTGCCAGAGAGGGTGAGGGTGGGCTACATGAGCTTTAATGTGAGAGCGTATGTGCCGCCTCCGTTGAGGTGTTATAAGTGTCAGAGGTACGGGCATATTGCGGCGGGGTGCAAAGGTAAACAGAGATGCGGGAGGTGTGGTGGGGATCATGAGTATGGGAAATGTGAGGAGGGGGCGGAGGTGAAGTGTGTTAATTGTGGGGGGGCTCATAGTGTGGCCTATAGTGGGTGTGTAGTGAGGAAGAAGGCGGAGGAGGTGCAGAAGGTGAGGGTGATCAGGGATATTTCATATGCAGAGGCGGTCAAGGTAGTTCAGCAGGAGAGGTCTGGGGCAGTGGAGGATAGGGGGGTGGTGCCTCCTGAGAGGGAGCAGGCTAGAGAGCAGGCCAGGGAGCGGGTTAGGGAGCAGGCCAGGGAGCGGGCTAGGGAGCAGGCCAGGGAGCGGGATATGGAGCAGGCTAGGGAGCAGGTTATGGAGCAGGCAGCGGGGCTGGTCAGGAGCAAGATGGTTGAGGACCAGGTCCTGCTAGTGACCAAGGAAAAGTTTGTGTATTTCATGGCGGATATCATTAACTGTGCATTCCAGACGAAGGGGCGGTCAGAAAGGATAGAGATGATAGTGAGGAGTGCTACCAGGTATCTGGGTATCCAGGGGGTCACGGGGGCGGGTGTGCAGGATGAGCTTAGAAGACAAGAGCAGGTGGGCAAGGACTCATGTTCAGGGAAATAGTCTTGGTAATGATAGTGCTCCAATGGAATGCCAGGAGTCTGCTGGCCAATGGCCAGGAATTTAAGGGGTTTATTCAGGGGTTGGAGAGCCCGCCTGGGGTTATATGTGTGGTGGAGACCTGGCTAAAACCGGAGTTGGATTTTGTGATTCAGGGGTACGTGTGTGTGCGACGGGATAGGGAAGGGGGAGGCAATGGGGGTGGGTGTGCTACATTTATTAGACAGGGGGTCTCCTATAGAGTTGTTGAAATCGGGGTGGGTTTAGAATATGTTGTGGTTGAGGTGTGGATAGGGGGAGGGAGAGTGTGTGTAGTAAACTTCTATAACCCGTGTAGGAGGCTGGAGCTGGGTTCGTTAGAGGCAGTAAAGGGCTTGGGGGGTAGGAGGGTGCTTTGGTGTGGGGACTTTAATGCCCATGGGGTGCTTTGGGGGGGGGAGAGGACAGATGGGAATGGGGTGGTTGTGGAGGAGCTAATGGACTCTGTGGGCTTGGTGTGTCTGAATGATGGGACTGGTACTAGGATTGATTATGGGACAGGTAAGGTGTCCAGTTTGGATTTGACGCTAGCGTCGCAGGCCTTAGCAGGTTCCTGTCAATGGGAAGTTTTAGATGAGTCAACGGTGGGGAGTGATCATTTTCCGATCAGGTGTACAGTGGGAAGTGACGGTGAGGTAGGGGAGGTTGTGCCTTTGGCTAGATGGAACTTTGGGAAGGTGGAGTGGGATGTCTTTAGGGAGTTTAGTGAGGCTAGACTTAGGGAGGTAGGTATGGAGCAGGAAGTTGGACTAATTAATGAGCAAGTGACGGACGCTATTATAGGGGTGGCAGAGCAGACCATATTGAAGAAAGCAGGTGTGAGAAGGCGGAAGTTGGTTCCCTGGTGGTCTGCAGAGTGCAGCGAGGCAATCAAGGCTCGAAACAGGGCGTTTAAGGCTTTGCGGTCGGCGCACACGTTCCAACTGCTTGTACAATATAAGAGAAAGCAAGCTGTGGTGCGGCAGACAATTAAAGTAGCGAAGAGGGTGTATTGGAGGTCATTTTGTGGAACCATAGGTAGGACCACTCCGCTTGGGGAGGTGTGGGGTATGATACAGAAAATGAGGGGGGTGCGGCAGGAGTGGAGGTATCCTGTATTGGAACAGGGTGGGGTTCTGGCGAGTGAGGATGGTGCGAAGGCAAATCTGCTAGCCAAGGTTCTGGGTGAGGTAGGTAGTTATGGGCTGTCGGAGGAGGGGGTGAGGGGCATTCAGGGGACAAGGGAGGAATTTGGTGAGCTGCTGGAAGAAGTGGGTGAGCAGGGAGGGGCTATTAATGCGCCCTTTACGTTGGCGGAGATGAGGAGGGCAATGGGGAAGTCAGGACTTACTTCCCCAGGTAAGGATCAGGTGTGCTATGTCATGCTGAAGCATTTATCTGATGAGGCGTTGGGAGTGGTACTGGGGCTTTATAATAGGGTGTGGCAGGATGGGCAGTTGCCTCAGGAGTGGAAACGGGCAGTTATTGTTCCTATTAGGAAGCCAGGCAAAGATCCTTCAGATCCATCCAATTATAGGCCCATTGCGCTGACCTCTCATCTGTGCAAGGTTATGGAGCGTATGGTCACTGACAGGCTGACATATTTTTTGGAGGTGAGGGGGCTCAGGGCGACCTACCAGAGTGGGTTCAGGAAAGGGCGGGGGACGATGGACTCGGTGCTGAGCCTGGAGTCGGAGGTGAGGAAAGCCCAGGTGAATAAGGAGGTAGTGGTCTCTGTGTTCTTTGATGTGGAAAAAGCCTATGATCTGATGTGGAGAGAGGGGGTGTTGATTAAGCTCAGGAGGCTGGGGGTGTCGGGTAATATGTTCAGCTGGGTGAAGGATTTTTTGTCGGGGCGCTCTATGGAGGTGAGGGTGGGGAGGTGTTTTTCCTCAGGTCAGGAGGTGGGTACTGGTACGCCGCAGGGGAGTGTCATTAGCCCGCTGTTGTTCTCCATCATGATTGATGATGTGTATGCTGACGTTGAGCCTAGTGTGGGGAGGTCATTGTTCGCGGATGACGGGGCGCTGTGGAAAAGGGGGAGGAATGTGGGCCATGTGGTGATACGATACGATACAGCGTGTGGAGCAGTGGGCCTTGCGGTGGGGCTTCAAATTCTCTGCGGGCAAAACAAAGGCGCTTTTCTTTGGGTGGAAGAAAATTGGGGCAGAGGTGAAGCTGGTTTTGTATGGCCAGGAGCTTGAAAGGGTGGAGTCATATAAATTTCTGGGGGTGTGGTTTGATACCAGGCTCACGTGGAAGGTGCATATAGAGGCACTGGTTAATAAGTGTAACGGGGTGTTGAATGTGATGAGGTGTTTGGTGGGTATGGAGTGGGGGGCCGACAGGGCTGCGCTGCACACTATTTATGTGAGCCTGATCAGGTCTGCTCTGGACTACGGGTGTGTTGCGTATGGGTCGGCGTCTAAAACCTTGTTGGGGAGGTTGGATGTGCTCCAAGCTCGAGCTCTCCGGTTGTGCAGTGGGGCCTTTAAGACGACGTCGGTGCCAGCGTTGCAGGTAGAGATGGGGGAAATGCCTCTGGGGCTGCGGAGACTTCAGCTGCTGGTGACGTATTGGGTGGCTGTTCAGGGTCATGAGGGGAGGCATCCAGTGCGGAGAGTTCTTGAGCCCTGCTGGGAACATCAGAGGCAGCGGGTAAACAGT
Organism: Ilyophis sp. 1 JC-2022; assembly: GCA_022702515.1. Taxonomy (NCBI): domain Eukaryota; kingdom Metazoa; phylum Chordata; class Actinopteri; order Anguilliformes; family Synaphobranchidae; genus Ilyophis; species Ilyophis sp. 1 JC-2022. Next base: position 6,227,607 of record CM040405.1, read on the forward strand.
TTTGGTTGGGTGGCGGCGCAGAAGGCGGGTGAGCTGGGGTTGGTGGATAGGGGGTTTGCTCCAGCTGTGGCCTGGCCAGCAGTGCCACCATGGTTTTTGCCTGAGCCGGTGATAGACTTCGGACTGCTGGGATGGCACCGGGATGGCAGTGGGGTCGGTCCTCAGGGTCTGGGGTCATATGTGGGGCGGGAATTCTATAGCTACCTGCAGATCTATACGGATGGCTCGAAAGATCCTGAGACTGGTAGGATGGCAGCGGCGATGGTGATCCCAGAGTTTGACATCGAGGAGGGGAAGAGGCTCACGAATGACATATCAGTGTTTGCATGTGAAATGGTGGCCGTGGTGCTGGCTTTACAGTGGGTGGAGGAGGTGCGGCCTGAGCGGGTGGTGATTGCGTCGGACTCCTGTGCAGCGCTGGCTAGCTTGCAGTCTGGGACATCTGAGAGCAGAGAGGATTTGCTGTATGAGATCCTCCAGTCACTTTACAGGATACAGCAGATGAGGCTGGTGGTGCGGTTCGTGTGGGTCCCTGCCCATGTGGGGTTGGAGGGGAATGAGAGGGCTGACAGGGCTGCGAAGAGGGTGCTGAGGAGCAGTGGCAGGGTGGAGGTCAAACTGGGGAAAACGGAAGCTAAGGCCATTATTAAGCAGCAGGTGAAGAGGAGGTGGCAGGCGGCATGGAATGCAGAACGGAGGGGCCGGGGTCTGTTCAAGTACACACCAGTGGTTGGGAACGTAGTGTATGGGGGTCGGAGTAGGACACAGGAGAGGGTCATCACGAGGCTGAGGTGTGGGCACGCGGGGTTAAATCGTTCACTTTTTCTGGTGGGGAAACATGCAACTGGGCGGTGTGATTACTGTGGAGAGGAGGAAACGGTGGGGCATGTGTTATTGTCGTGCAGGAAGTATGTTGGGGAGAGAGAGGTATTGCAGAGGACTTTAGGTGGGGTTGGAGTGGGTTGTATTGGTGGGGTGTTGGCGAAGCGCTCAGGGGATCACAGCTGGGATCTATTGCTGGAGTTTTTGATGGTGACAAACCTGCTCCATAGGATCTGAGGAGTGGAATGTGAGGGGATAGTGGGTGGGGATCTCGTCCACACTCCAGACCAGTGGGTGGCGGTAATGCACCTTTCAGTTGTTTGCCAACCGCCATAAAACCAAAAGAAGAAGAAGAAGCTTTTTGGTGACTTGAACCGGAAGTAACTGGAGGGAGGTTTCAGGAAGGCGGATGCTGGAATGGTCGCGCGTTTTTTGAAAAATTTTCTTTGCTGTTTGATTGTTTTGTTTGGTTTGGTTTGTTTTGGAGGAAATAGGAATTAGAGAAGCACTTGCGCATCCTGGCTTGGGTTTTCCGGCCGGGGTTAGCAGTGTAGAAATAGGAATTAGAAAAGCACTTGCGCATCCTGGCTTGGGTTTTCCGGCCGGGGTTAGCAGTGTAGAAATAAAAAATAAGATTAGGAAAAGCTATAGCGCAGACTTCGACATTAAACAAAAAAGAAGAAGAAGGGAAGCGATTGGCGGCGGTTGGCATCCAAATTACCGAACGGACGACGGAACGAGAGTTTGACACTGGCGGGAGATAGAAACGCGACGACTTGAAAGAAGTTTTGATTGCGGTTTGTGAACGGTAGGACTTGATAGTAGACTGGTGGGAAGTTTGGTGGGAATATCGACCGACGGCCTGTATAGGTCCGGACCGGTATTTCTACAATATTCCTTACAGTCTGCGACTGTATGATAGGTGATCAAAGTATGGATGAGAGTGAGGAAGGGGAGTGGGATTTGGTGGGAGGAAAAGGAAAGGAGAGGCAGAATAAAAGAAAGAAGAAGAATGGGTTAGCTCAAGTGAAGAGGGGAGTGAAGAGGAGGAGGGGGTTTTGTCTCAGCAAAAGATATTAAATGTTGTGGTGAGATTTGAGGGAGAGGGTGGTGTAAAAAAGTGTGGGTTTATGCAGGTATCAAATTGCATTCATAAGGGTGTGGGAAATGTGAAGTATGCAAAAATATTGGGAGATGGAAATTTGCTCATAGGGTGTGGAAATGAAGGGCAGGTGGAGAAGGCGAAGGGGTTGAAGCAGGTGGCAAAAGTTAAAGTTTCTAAAGTAGTAAGAGTGGGGGAACAGCGGAGTGGTGGGAGTAAGGGGGTCATTTCTGGAGTACCTAAAGAAATCAAGGAGGATGATATGCTGAAAGATCTGAGGAAAATGAGTAGTTCAATCAAAAGTATTAAAAGAATGAGAAGGGGAGTTGAGAAAATAGCAACTGAGTCCATGGTGATTGAGTTTGAGTCAAAGGTTCTCCCAAAGGAAGTATACTGTGGACACATGATGTTCAGTGTAAGGGAGTTCATCCCAAAGCCAATTAGATGTTTTAACTGTCAGGGATTTGGGCATATGGCTATGATGTGTAAAGGGAAGAAAAGATGTGCAAGATGTGGTGGGGGACATGAGTATGGGAAATGTGGGGAAGGAGTGGGACCAAAGTGCTGTAACTGTGGGGGGGAGCACAGTGTTGCTTACTGGGGGTGTGAAGCTATGAAAAAAGAGGTCGCAGTGCAGCAGATAAAAATTAAAGAGAAAGTATCTTATGCAGAGGCAGCTAAGATGGTGGGAGGATGGGAGAAAATGGGCCATGCTAGTAGTAAACCAGAGGGAAGGAAAGAGCAGGTGTTGATAGACAGTATTATGCAGAAAGTGGAGAAGAAGATAGAGGAAGAGAAAAAGAGATTGGTGACATTCATAGCAGGAGTTATAAATTCGACCGTTGAGTTAAAGTCAAAAACAGATAGGATTAAAGTGATTGTTATTGCAGCTATCCGTCATTTAGATTTGAAAGGAGTAAAATGGGAGGAGATTCAGGAAGAGTTGAGTCTGGCAAGACCAGAATCGGAATGTGGTGGTCAATAGTAATTATGTTAATCCTCCAGTGGAATGCAAGAAGTCTGATTGCGAATGGTCAGGAGTTCAAGCAGTTCATTTACAGTAGGGGGGATAAACCAGATGTGATTTGTATACAGGAATCATGGTTAAGACCAAACTTAGATTTTATAATAAAAGGGTATGTGGCAATAAGGAGGGATAGGAAGGAGGGGATAGGTGGGGGGTGTGTCACCTTTGTGAGGGAGGGTATCCCCTATAGAACTCTAGAGGTAGAAACTGAATTAGAATGTCAGGTTGTAGAGGTATGGGCAGAAAGGAAGAAGATGGTGGTTATAAATTTCTATAATCCGTGTAGAAAGTTAGAATTTAGTAAAATGGAGGAAGTAGGAGTAAATAGGGGTAGTGTTGTATGGTGTGGGGACTTTAATGCTCATAATGTATTATGGGGGAGTGATAAAACTGATTATAATGGTCAGGTGGTGGAAGAGATACTCGATGAGAATCACCTTGTATGTATGAATGATGGGAGAAGCACACAGGTAGATGTGAACACCGGGAGAGAATCTGTGCTAGACTTGACATTAGTGTCTAATACCTTAGCTTCACTGTGTGAGTGGCAAGTGTATCAGGAGGGGACTATTGGAAGTGATCACTATCCAATATATATTAAAGTAAATGTAGCAACAGGTCAGGTCTCAGAGAGTACAGGAGGTAAATGGATTTTTGGTAAAGCTAATTGGGGTAAGTTTATGAGTGAGTGTGAAAGAAAGTTACAGGAGGTTAGTGAGAATATGAGTGCAGAAATGATCAACAGTAAAGTAAGTGAGGGTATAATGGAAGCAGCAGTAAGGGCTATTCCTAGAAGTAAAGGGAAGGCTAAGAGAATATTGGTGCCATGGTGGGATGATAAGTGTAAGCAAGCAGTAAAGGATAGAAATAAAGCATTTAAACTGGTTAAAAGAGATCATAACATGCTTCATTTAGTTCAGTATAAGAGGGCTCTAGCAGTGGTTAGGAGAACAATAAAGCAGGCTAAGAGGACTTATTGGAGGGAGTTCTGTGGGACTATAGGGAATGATACTCAAATAGGAGAAGTTTGGGGAATGGTAAGGAAAATGGGGGGAGATAGGAGGGAGTGGGATTATCCTGTTTTGAGCTCAGGAAGTGAAATGGCAATAACAAATAAGGAAAAGGCAGAGTTAATGGTAAATACTTTTGTTAATGTGCATAGCTCTAATAGTCTGACTGAGGAGGGAAAGAGGGGCAGGGAAAAAACTAAAGATGGAAATAGGGAGGCGTTAAGGAGGAAAGGTGACAGTGAGAATGAGATAGATTTACCATTTACTGTTGGGGAGTTGAGGAGAGCTCTAGGGAAAACAGGGATGAGTGCACCAGGGAATGATGGAATATGTTATTGTATGATTAAACATTTAGGGGAAGGAGAATTAAATAAGTTATTGATGTTATTTAATAAAGTATGGAAGGAGGGGAGAGTTCCTAGGAGTTGGAAGGAAGCAATTATAATTCCAATCAGGAAGCCGGGGAAAGATCCTAGTAATCCATCTAAATACAGGCCCATTGCTCTAACGTCCCACATCTGTAAGTTGATGGAAAGGATGGTCAATGAGAGGCTTATGCATTTTCTGGAAAGGAGGGGGTTGGTGGCAGCATATCAAAGTGGCTTTAGGAGAGGGAGGGGTACAATGGATCCAGTGGTGTGTTTGGAGGATGAGGTAAGAAAAGCACAGGTGAAGAAGGAGATAGTGGCTGCAGTGTTTTTTGATGTGGAGAAGGCTTATGATATGTTGTGGAGAGAAGGGTTGATGATTAAGCTTCATAGAATGGGAGTTGGGGGAAATACTTTTAACTGGGTTATGGATTTTTTAAGTGAAAGGGTTATTCAGGTAAAGGTAGGGTCAGAGCTTTCAGGGAAACATGTGGTGGAGAATGGTACGCCCCAGGGGAGTGTGATTAGTCCGACGTTATTCTCAGTTATGATAAATGATATTTTTGAGAGGAGTCCAGTGGGGTTGGGCAGGTCTTTGTTTGCAGATGACGGGGCTTTGTGGAAGAGGGGAGGGAATTTAAAGTATATAGTTAAGAAACTGCAGGAAGGGGTAGATCAGGTAGAGAGATGGGGAATGGAGTGGAGTTTTAAGTTCTCTGTGGAAAAAACTAAAGTTATGTTCTTTACAGGTAAGAAAAGTAGGGAGGAAAGTAAGTTAAAGTTATATGGAAATGAGTTGGAGAGAGTGGAGAGTTTTCGTTTTTTGGGAGTCCATTTTGATTCCAGGTTAACATGGAGAGAACATATTAGTAGTTTAGTCAAGAAAACTAAGAAAGTTATAAATATAATGAGATGTCTGGTTGGATTAGATTGGGGAGCTGATATTAAGTAATTAAAGTATGTGTATGTAGCATTAATCAGGTCAAGATTAGATTATGGGTGTGTGGTGTATGGGTCAGCAGCCAAGACGGTGTTGGCCGTATTAGATGTGATTCAGGCTAGGGCTCTGAGGATATGTCTAGGGGCAGTGAAATCAGCACCAGTGTGTGCACTTCAAGTTGAGGCGGGAGAGATGCCGTTGGGGATGCGACGAAAGCATCTGATGGTTAATTATTGGATTAATTTGAGGGGGCATGATGATAATCATCCGACTAAGAGGGTTTTGGAAGATTGCTGGGAGAGGGGAAGAGCACAAAAAGCTAGTTTTGGGTGGGTAGGTAAGAGTATGGCAGAACAAATGCAGGTTCTGGAGTTAGAGTTTGGTCCAACTGTGTTGTGGCCTGTTAGACCAGTGTGGACTATGGAGCAGGTAGAGGTGGATTTTGACATTCTGAAGGTAAAGAGTAGGAGTAAAAATGTAGATTTAGTAAAAGAATACTATAGTCATATGGGTAGTAAGTATAGGGAATATGTAAGTATTTTTACAGATGGGTCTAAGGATCCACAGAAGCAGGTAACGGGCAGCAGCTGTGATCCCTAGTCAAAAGGTAGAGATTAAAAAAAGGACATCAGATTATTTAAGTGTGTATGCAGTTGAGATAGTGGCCATCTTGTTAGGGTTACAGTGGGCAGAAGAAGGGGTAGAAAATAAAATAATCATATGTAGTGACTCGGTGGCAGTGTTGTCTAGTATCAAAAGTGGGGTAGGTAAAAGCCATCAGGATTTACTATATGAGGTGCTATACACGAAAGCAAGGGTAGATAGGCAGGGGAAAATTGTTAAATTTATGTGGGTGCCAGCGCATGTGGGAATACCAGGAAATGAAAAAGCAGACAAGGTGGCTAAGGAAGCAGTCAGGAGAGAACAGGTGGACATCAATATAAAACGTTCAAAATCAGAGGGGAAAAACATAGTGTGGGGGGAAATAGTAAATCAGTGGCAGCAGAAGTGGGATAGGGAAGTAAAAGGGAGACATTTACATGAAATACAAAATAAAGTGGGAGTGGTAGGAAATAGTGGGGAAAATAGGAAAGAACAAATAGTAATTAGTAGACTGAGAATTGGGCATAGTCATTTGAATGGAACACTTAATATAATAGGGAAGCATCCGACTGGTCAATGTGATCAGTGTCAGGAAAGGGAGACGGTGGAGCATGTCTTAATCTCATGCAGGAGATATGAGGAGGAGAGAAGGACTATGTTGACTGGACTGCAGAGACTGAGACAAGTAGAGTTGAGGGTGAAGGACATTGTGGGTAGTGTGGGAGAAGTGCAGGGGAGAAAGGTGTTGTTCAGTTTTTTGAAAGAAACTGGACTAATCAAAAGACTCTAGTAGAGTAAGTGTTGGATCTTCAAATACAGATAAAGATTAAAGTGAAGAAAAATAAGTGGTAATTGCTAGCACATACCGGTAGGAATAGAGCAGCGTTTCTCAAACTGTGGGGCACGCCCCCCTAGGAGGGCGCAGTGGTATTACAGGGGGGGCGCAGGGGGAAATGCAGAATTGTTTTTCATACTTGACGCGTGTATTTACGTGGCTATTTAACGGGGAATTACTTTTACGATATAACAGACAAGCGCAGACCCGCGGTACATACGTTAAATTAACCGAGAAATAAAGTTTGTATTAAAAATAATAAGACGATTAAACCCCCCCCCGTCAACAATTTCAATCGAGGCTAGCGGAAATTCTTGATAGCGCACCCCCCTCAACAATTAGAATCGAGTCCGCGAAAATCCTTGATAATAAAAAGGGCGGGGGGGCATGAACACTTTTCTTCCTCCAAAGTGGGGCGTGACAGAAAAAGTTTGAGAACCACTGGAATAGAGGCACATAGAAAATGGAAAAATATTAGAGTCAGACCCAGAGTTTACAAAAAGATAAAGAATTATTTAAATAAGCAACATAAGGAAGCAGTTGATGGAGATAATCAGAAGGAGGCGGTAATGCAACAATTTGGATGCCAACCGCCGTTAAACCCCACAGAAGAAGAAGAAGTAGAAGAAGAAGACACATTGTTGCGGCTTTTCTGACTAGTTTCACACTCTTCAGTAGATTCACGCTGATCTATTGAACTCTATCGACCGCTTTTTGTTGTATATAGCTTTAATACACTCGTCAGTTGCCGCCGAGAATTACATTAGGCTACTGTGTAATTTAAGTTCAACGACTGATCGATTTAGTGAAGTATTTGGTTATGTAATTGAGTCAACGAATGGGGTAAGTTTTTATTTATTTTTTCCCCCCCATCATCTTAATGCTTTAATAGTTCTGTTAGTTTTGTTTACCCGTTTGAAATCGGCTTACTTACCTTTCACTAACGTTAGCGCTGTTTGGTCGTGTGGCAGTAGCTGATAAAGCGCTCGTGATTGTAGAATTAATTTTAGAGGCGAAAACTTCGTAGCAGAGGCTACTGGCCCAATGTTCTCAGTGCGATTACAATCAGTTAAGGATATCGCTAAATAATGTTGGCTACCTTGTAGGACTCTTACGGTTGTTCAGTAGCCTAAATTAATCAGTGGAACGTGAGGACATCCGAGAAATATTATGAATTTTGTTGTAGGCCTACCACATGTTTTGTTCAGTTTAGGAATATTGTACAATAGGCCGACAGTTGAGTGAATTCATTCATTTTCAGCCACGTTATGCACATCCCGGCCAATTGCTTGGAAGCTTAAACATTGTCATGGAATTGAGATTTGGTGAAAATACTGAACCTGTAGGCGAAGGAGAATAAAGAGAATTATTGTGCTTCATTCAACAATCACTTTTCACATTCAACTTGTTAAGACGTTCTTTAAAACGTTTTTGCAAACATTTCGGGATGTTTGCGTCCTGAGCTTCTCTTCTATCCAAGAAAAATCCCAAATAAAGTCTTAAGAGCTCATTTGTATGCAGAAGGGTTGGTGAATGAGGCCCATTGTTAATTATTTGTCCTGTTGTCAACAACGGGACTAGTTAAATCATCGGGTTCATTCCGATCTTTATTTCATCGGTACTAGTCATTGTTACATTGGCATTAGAATGTTTAGTTTAGAAAATTATAACATATTTGTGTTCTATACGCCTTGATGGGTTAAGGACATTGTATTTCACTAAATGCTCTTCATAGCCAACAGGGTTTTTGATCTTGGTGTTGCTGATCATTTCTCCATTGCCTGTATCAGAGATATTGAGGTGGAAAAAAAATCTAAACTACGAGTTTTAGTTGAGAGAAATGCTTGTTATTTGAACAATGCTTCATGCCTGACCTATTTACCAGTGAATTACCTTTCACTGTAGATATCTCTGATGCTGATCTGGCTTCTTGGTTAATGCTTTGCCTGATAGACATACTCCCTTTAAAAAGCTACATGTAATAGATGTAATCCTTGGTTTTCACACAAGCTATGAAATGGTTTCATTCAAGGAATAAAGCATGGGCCCTGGCGAGACATTTAGGTGACCCGTCTCACTGGCTTGCTTTTACATTTTAGAAATTGATGCGCTTCCTCAGTAAGGAGAGCCAGATCCCAATATTATTTTAATTACATTTTCAGCTCTTATGCTCATCCAGCAAAGTTCTTCTATGTTACTGGCATGTCTTGAGTCATGTTCTTTAAGTCAGGGCCATGGCATTTGTTTCTGGATATCTTAATTAACATTTTTTTGTTGTTGCATTGATTATTGATGATGGCACCTGAATAGAATTAAATTCATGGAAGCTCCACAACCCCTGACAGGAACATGAATGGACTGAGGGAATGTCAGGCAACTGCAGGACAGCAGAGTGTAAAGACTGTATCAGGTGTTGCAGTAGGACCTGTTGTATTAAGGCTAAATCCTTTCCCCTGTTTCCCTCCAGCAGCTGCACTTCTGCACATCTTTGAGCAGCAGTATGATGCAGGCAGGAGTCTGTCTGAGACGGGACACTGAAACAACACTACCAGAGCTCACTGAGCAGCACAGGATCAGACAGAAAGAAGAGGAACTCGGTGGACTGGAGTCTGTCCGCATGGCAGAGTCAGAGACAGACCGTGCTGCACCAGGACTCAACACACTGGAGCCAGAGTGTGTTACAGCACACAGTGGGGTCAGTGATGTACACCATACACACACATCATTGATAAAAACAGAAACTGATCTGAGCTTCACCCAAACTGGGGATTTTATTAAGACAGAGAGTCTTGACAGTGCAGAGCTGGGATATGTAACCCATCTGCATCCAGACCAAATCAAAACAGAGGCTGATTATGGAGGATACCTTAAACCAGAACACATCAGTGACTTGCAGGATATTAAATGTGTCAATATTAAATCTGGTCAAATGAAGTGTGAATCCAGTGAAAGTTTAGTGAGTGATCCGCTGAAAACTGTAATTTTGTGGAGCTTGTGTTGATCAGAAAGACCAGACTGAACCAAAACAATATAAAGGAGAGCAAAATACAAAATGTAAAAAAGAAGAAAGTCATTATCTGCCGATCCAAGGTGGGGGCAAAATACAACACTGTGATTTTAACAATGAAAATAATCAGACCAGAATTGTGCATAAAAATACACTCAGTAAAAACAAACGTATGAATTGTCAGGGAACGAGTGTGATAATTGATCCAATTGTAATTAATTCAAGTAAAACCCCAAGATTTTTGAATTCTTTTCAAAAGAAGAAAATTCAGAGAAATCAAGATGGAATTCATACAAGTGAAAAGCCCTACAAATGTTTTCATTGTGGGAAGTGCTTTACCCAAATATCTAATTTAAAATGCCACCTGAGAATCCATACAAGTGAAAAGCCCTACAAATGTTTTCATTGTGCAAAGTGCTTTTCCCAGAAAACTCATTTAATTCGCCACCTGAGAATCCATACAGGTGAGAAGCCTTACAAGTGTACACAGTGTGAGAAGTGTTATAATACAATATCTGATTTAAATCGCCACCTGAGGATCCATACAGGTGAGAAGCCTTACAAGTGTACACAGTGTGAGAAGTGTTTTAATACAAAATCTGATTTAAATGTACACCTGAGAATTCATACAGGTGAGAAGCCAAACAAATGTTTTCATTGCGGGAAGTGCTTTACCCAATTATCTAATTTAAATTGCCACCTGAGAATTCATACAGGTGAAAAGCCTTACAAGTGTACAGTGTGAGCAGTGTTTTCATACAAAATCTAATTTAAATATACACCCAAGAGTTCATACAGGTGAGAAGCCGTACAAGTGTACACAGTGTGAGAAGTGTTTTGATACACATGGATTCACTTTTAATGAGTCCATCTCTGGGGAGAAGAGGGGGATGTAATGAGCTGAACACATAAAGAAACACAAATGCAGGGGAAATGTATTCAGCAAGGCATGAGAGGTGTGAAAGTGAAAACATCAATTCTGAGAATTATCTAACAATTTCAAGTACACTGTAAAAATGAATAAATCTGTGTTCCACCCCCTAAAAGCCACCCCTAAGATGGGTCATAGAATTCTTCCTTGTGCTATGACTTCTTGAGCAGAGAGAGCGGGATAACTCATTTAAGTGCACTACCGTTTAAAATCACTGAGACTTATGTTTTTGAAATTAATTGATACTTTTATTCACCAAGGTAGCATTAAATTGATCAAATGCAGTCAAGACATTGATAATGTTACAAACTACTATTTATTTTTTGTTCTTTCTCTACTTTAGCAATTGTAGCCATTTTTAGACACAGTCCCACCATTTTAGGGCACCAACAGTAATTTACATGAATTGAAATAGTCATATTATTTACTAACCCAAATTCCAAAAAAGTTGGGACAGTTTGTAAAATGCTCATAAAAGCAGAAAGCAGTTATTTGTAAATTCTCTTTTACATGTATTTAATTAAACAGTACAAAGAAAAGATGTTACCTTATTACCTTATTAATCTTCGTGATTTTTCTAAATATATGCAAATTCTGAACTTGATGCCTGCAGCTTGGTCCAAAAAAGTTGGGAAAAATATTCAAAAACTACCTGTTTAGAACATTCCACAGGTAGACAAGTGATGCTATCATGACTGGGTATCAAATGTTATCAAAAAACTCTTAATGTCTTCTTTCATTATAGGCATTTCCAGGTACTCTTACAAACAATACTATAACCTCTCTGCATTTGAATGGATCTCTATCGGAAATGGGGTGGTGGGACTAGATTAAGCCGTACATTTCACTTGTGAATAGTATGGAACCCATGATTGGCAAAATGGCTGTAAGTCAACAAGGGTCTGAGGTATCAAACAAGCCTCAAATCATCACTCGACTGCCAGATATGCAGTAGATATGGATGGATCACTTTAAGGGTTGTTTCTCCTGACAAATTTTCCTATTGAACTCTATGGAAAAATAGGTCAGGAGAAGAAACCCTTCAAGTTTTCCATCCATATCTACTGCATATCTGACAGCAGAGTGATAGTTTAAGGCTCGTTGCAGCCATTTAGCCAACCATGTGTTCCATACTGTTTCAGCATAATTTACAGCTTAATCTAGTCCCACCCCCCAATTCCCATAGAGATCCATTCAAATGCACAGAGGTTACAGTATTGCTTGTAAGAGTACCTGAAAATAAGATATCAAGAGTCTTTTGATATCCTTTTATACCCAGTCATAACAACATCACCTGTTTACCTGTGGTAAACAAACTTCAAACCATCACTCTGCTGTCAGATATGCAGTTGATGTAGATGGATCGCTTCACGGGTTGTTTAGAGTTCAGTAGGAAAATGCGCAAATCTAGCCTCGCTACTGTCAGGTCGTTCAGTTAAGCATTCATTCCCTGTTCGCTGGGCTGTTACACAAAATGGCTCTTTATCTAGGCCTAATAAGTAGAACAAAAATCTTTAAAGTCGTAGAAAATAATGAATGGTGTGTTTATTTTGAAAGGTTTTATTTGTATGAACTCGCCAATAGAAAGAAAATGTGTGACGACAATATGACAATATGAATAGCCTTTTAGAGAGGAAGAAAAGCAACAAACATTAAAGCACATTGTGATTTGCTTCCATGACACTGTGTCCTTGTTTTAAAGACAAACTACCCTGTTTTGGTTTACACATGGATGTTTTCATGCTCGTGATGGGTGTTTAGGTTGAGATCAAGGAGTGAATAAAAGGTGGTAAGCCAACCGTTTTGCAGTGTTTGTCGAAGCACAGTTTAAAGTTCTTCTGATATTCCTTGCTGATCATATTTTGGACAGACATCTGAAAAAATAATGACTGTGACAAACTGTGATGCCATTTTCCTTTTATTACGAGTGTTTGCGACTGTTTTTGTTTTTTAAAAATGTAATTTTGATTCCTTGTAAATGTAATTACTTGTGATTGGAGGGTGATGCTTCGTGATGATGAAATTGACACCAGTGTAATTTGTCTGGTAGAAACTACGTGAAGTGTTTGGGTATGCTGTAGAAAGAAACCTGGTAATGTTTACTGCTTACAGTCTGAAAATGAACTTTATTGTACTGGCCTTTTCAGTTCTTTTACTGCCAATGTAGAGGCTGTAATAATGTGTATGTCAGCTAAAGCTGATCATTAGACTTCAGACAGTAGGTTTTATCTGAGGTATCGGTTGAGGCTCTTTGTTTCACTCTTTATTGTTCAACATTGTATAGGAATTGCACTTTGTGTGGATCTGGGCGCTCAATTTGTGTTGTTTTTGCTCTGCACACCGTCATATTGTATTTGAAATAAAACGATGGATATGAAGTTAAAGTGCAGACTGTTCGTCAGCTGTATTGATGTAGCAGGTGTAGTGATTGGTTGGAATGACAAGCTGCATACTCTCAGCCCTCCATGGCACATGATTGGGCACTACTGGTCTAGTTTGACATCTTGATATTGTGAGTTATACGAAATAATTTGTACATTGAACATTAATTTATGCAAATGCCGATGGACACACCTCTTCCAATACAAAAAATCATCCACAAAACCTTGAATAAAATTCCTTCAAAACAACACATCTCTCTCTAGGCAAATTGCGTTAATAATGGAGTCCTCCAGTGAAATTGCGTTCTGACCGTGTGGCCAAAACTGGGCTTTGTTGTTGAAGCTCACTTCCTGGTCTTGTTGAGAGCATGAGGCTGTGTCCGAATCAGAACCCTATCTACTCACCAAGGCTACTCAATAGTGTGGAAGAGTGCTGATTCGGACACGGTCTTTGTCTCTGGCGCCAGTGTGGTTGGCTCCAGTACAGGTCTTTCAGGCCTGTTTTTTAATGCAAGTGGTACTAAATGCAGTCAAAATACGAAGTCAATAAATGATTTCTTCCAAAACATTGTTGTCGCAATCTGTGCTTTTTCTTCGTCTAATGTCTCCCGATGTGCAGATTTGCATTTTATTGTGTCGTTTGGACAATATTTTAACATATTTGGACGAATCCAGGACATATTCTTTTCTACATTCAATGGTTCTAACATTTTAGCACCCTGTCTTGTCAATGAGGCGTCATTACGTTCTGTTCAAGTTGTGGAAGGGAGGGAACTGGGGGGTATACTACGAAGGAAGTTTAACATAGCCAGGGTTTCTTTGCGTGAGCTGGCTACAGAAAGCCTAAACACCGCAATCTGGCTTAACTGGTACTACGAATGTGGTTATGAACTTGCTAAGTGAACAGGGGCTTTATTAATCAAGGTACGGGCGCATTCCCATAAAAGGGGCGGTGTCTGCAACAACGAGCCTATAGCGGTGCAGCATGGGCTGTACTGTAGTGTATTTCTTTCCTGTGTAAAACAAAAGACAGACACAGACAGATATAATGGACGGATACGAAGAACATAAAACAAGCATAAAGGCAAAAAGCAACACCGTTGCCTCCAACAAAACCAGGAAGGAGCTTTTGCAAAATAAATAAAATAAATGCTCGTTGTGTAGGTTAAATTCGTTAGGCTAGTTAATAGCCTACCGTATTCACCTTACAACTCATGAGAAATAAATCTACTCTCAGTACATTGTAATACAGTTTATTTATAATGTGACAACTGTAGCCTACTACTACATTCTAGAGCTCTAAACATTAAACTTGATAGAGCAAGTTTAAAATATTGCTGAAGCAATCGCATCAACGTTTTTTCATTTTAAAAAAGTCAAGCATTTTCTGGAACTCTTTTTTTCTTTTGTGGAACTCACTAATCTCGCCCTGCGAAGAGATTCCCTCAGTATCCAAACATATCTTCGGAATCCTTTGGAATGGAGACGCCTTTTTCCAAAGCCAAAGAGTTGATTGGTCAAAGGGCGGTGCTTTTCTATGTTTCAATCTGTTATCCTGATCATAACCTGCCCCGGAGCAGGTTGGCCATGCAGAGTAAGTTGCCATGGCAATATACCCCGATTAAAAGTGAGTCAGCTTTGTGATACAGAAAACCCAGGGTTGAAGCTTAATTTAGCTCGCTATTCCCTTCATCTCGCTTCGTAGTATACCCCTCTGGTCAACTGGGAGGTAGCAGCTGACTGGAGCACAGAGAGACGCACGAAAATGTGTTTGTTGGATGCATACAGTGTTGTTTGTTGGGAGCGGTTGGAAGACGCTGTTAGATGAATACAGTGTTCGTTGGGAGCGGTTGGAAGACGCTGTTGGATACATACAGTGTTGTTTGTTGGGAGCGGTTGGAAGACGCTTTTAGATGCATACAGCGTTGTTGGTTGGGTGTGGTTGGAAGATACATACAGTGGACTTTCGCTATTATTTCATTTCCGATTTCTTGTTTGAATTTTGTCTTTTGTTTATTTGGTAGATATTAATAAAGCAAAACAAAGGTATAAGCATTGTTTGTTTTCACTTAGCCTCTTTCCAGTGGGAAGAATGGCAGGGAGAGGGCAGATGGATGGTTTGAGTAAAGGGAAACCTGCAGGTTTAAAATCCAAGAAAGGAAATACTGGAGTGATGGGAGCTAATCAGGAAGATAGCGACAGAGCAACTGAAGAATGGCAAGATGAAATGAGAGAACGGGGAGATTGGCAGAAGAGTAGAGTTAAAAGCAGAAATTTTAAAATGTGGGAAGTGCAAAGGTCAGAAAATTCTGACTTTCAAGAGGAGGGTAATGTGCAAAGTCATTTTGAGGTTCAAGGAGGAAGAACGCAGGAAAAGGGTAAGGTTCAAAGCCATTTTGAGGTTCAAGGAGGAAGAAGGCAGGAAAAGGGTAAGATTCAAAGTAATTTTGAGGTTCAAGGAGGAAGAATGCAGTTAAAGGGTAAGGTTCAAATCTATTTTGAGGTTCAAGGAGGAAGAAGGTGCCAGGGGGATAAATCCAATAAAGCTGACCTTAGAATTAAAACGTTTGTTAGGAGACAAAGTGCTGTAAAACGGTCGTATAATTATAGAATGTACAAGCAAAAAGCAAAGCGACTCAGTCTTAATCATTAAGCAAGTGGGGAAGCTGAAAGTTTCAAATGCTGTTCCTTTTCAGTGGTAAATTGAGTAAGGGAGTCATATCAGGAGTTCCAGTTTGCATGAAAAGTGAAGAGATTAAGGATAATTTGAAAGGGGGAAAAATACTTAATGTTCAGAGATTGCAAACAGCGAGGGAGGGACAGAAACGAGACTTTGAAGCAGTGTGAGATTGCAAACAGCGGGAGAGGAACAGAGACCAGACATTGAATCAGTGTGTGATTGCAAACAGCGGGAGAGGAACAGAGACCAGACATTGAATCAGTGTGAGATTGCAAACAGCGAGAGAGGGACAGAGACCAGACATTGAATTAGTGTGAGATTGCAAACAGCGAGAGAGGGACAGAGACCAGACATTGAATTAGTGTGAGATTGCAAACAGCGAGAGAGGGACAGAGACCAGACATTGAATCAGTGTGAGATTGCAAACAGCGAGAGCGGGACAGAGACCAGACATTGAATCAGTGTGTGATTGCAAACAGCGGGAGAGGAACAGAGACCAGACATTGAATCAGTGTGAGATTGCAAACAGCGAGAGAGGGACAGAGACCAGACATTGAATCAGTGTGAGATTGCAAACAGTGAGAGAGGAACAGACACCAGACACTGAATCAGTGTGAGATTGCAAACAGCGAGAGAGGGACAGAGACCAGACACTGAATCAGTGTGAGATTGCAAACAGCGGGAGACCAGACATTGAATCAGTGTGAGATTGCAAACAGCGAGAGAGGGACAGAGACCAGACACTGAATCAGTGTGAGATTGCAAACAGCGAGAGAGGGACAGAGACCAGACATTGAATCAGTGTGAGATTGCAAACAGTGAGAGAGGAACAGACACCAGACACTGAATCAGTGTGAGATTGCAAACAGCGAGAGAGGGACAGAGACCAGACACTGAATCAGTGTGAGATTGCAAACAGCGGGAGACCAGACATTGAATCAGTGTGAGATTGCAAACAGCGAGAGAGGGACAGAGACCAGACACTGAATCAGTGTGAGATTGTAAACAGCGAGAGAGGGACAGAGACCAGACACTGAATCAGTGTGAGATTGCAAACAGCGGGAGACCAGACATTGAATCAGTGTGAGATTGCAAACAGCGAGAGAGGGACAGAGACCAGACACTGAATCAGTGTGAGATTGTAAACAGCGAGAGAGGGACAGAGACCAGACACTGAATCAGTGTGAGATTGCAAACAGCGAGAGAGGGACAGAAACCAGACATTGAAGCGGTGTGAGATTGCAAACAGCGAGAGAGGGACAGAGACCAGACACTGAATCAGTGTGAGATTGCAAACAGCAAGAGAGAGAGACAGAAACCAGACATTGAAGCGGTGTGAGATTGCAAACAGCGAGAGAGGGACAGAAACAAGACTTTGAATCAGTGTGAGATTGCAAACAGCGAGAGAGGGACAGAGACCAGACACTGAATCAGTGTGAGATTGCAAACAGCGAGAGAGGGAGAGAGACCAGACACTGAATCAGTGTGAGATTGCAAACAGCGAGAGAGGGACAGAGACCAGACACTGAATCAGTGTGAGATTGCAAACAGCAGGAGACCAGACACTGAATCAGTGTGAGATTGCAAACAGCGAGAGAGGGAGAGAGACCAGACACTGAATCAGTGTGAGATTGCAAACATCGAGAGAGGGACAGACACCAGACACTAAATCGGTGCTCTTGGAGTTTGAAGACGAGGTTAGGCCAAAATGAGTTACTATAGGTTATATGAGCTATTATGTAATGCTTTATGTTCCAAAGCCTCTAAGAGAATTATCATCCATTGTGTATGGGTCCCATCTCATGTGGGAGTGAAGGATAATGAAGAGGTTGACAGTATTGCTAAAAAAAGGCTTTGCACGAAAAGGAGATCAATATAGATAGAGCATTACGTAAATTAAAGGCTAAACAGTTAGTGTAGAGGAAAGCAATAAACGTGGCAATCTTGTTGGGATTCAGAAGTTAAAGGGAGACATCTATATACGATTCAAAATAAAGTAAATTCATTTAGGTAACTTGGGAGGAACAGGAAAGAATTTATCATTAGAAGACTTCGATTAGGACATCGTACATTGAACAACAAGCTGAAGATTTTAGGGAAACATCCAACAGGATTATGTGAGTACTGCCTTGTGCATGAGTCAGTGGAAGATGTGCTAATGACTTGTGGAAAGTATAGTGCTGAAAGAGAGGAAATGGAAATTTAAATGATAGAGATAGAAAAACAAATGTATCTTAGAAGTATTATTAAACCGCCTATAAAACACAAGAAGAAGAAGAACTGGTCAACTGCCTCTGTTTCTACAGTCCTCTCATCACTTGGTTGACATGGCATGCCATTGATATGAGCACAGCACAAATTTTTAAATGTAAATGTCATGTGAGTGGCTGGGGTTCAATCAGCTTAGTGGTACAAAGTGCTCATGTTTAAATCTGGGCACTGATTGGAAGTAGCTACCAAACCATTTCCAGATGAACACAGGCTGACTGAACCCACCCTTTTGGGTGATCTTTCTCCAGGAAGCTAGTCCACAGAATAAAGCTTCCAGTTTTATACTGCCTTTTTGTATTTGACAATGATTTTTGGCAACGTAAAAGCAAGTTCTTCTTGTGCTGCTTAAGAGATTAGAATTCTAACTACAGCTGATGCATCAGGAATTTAGAATTCTGAGCATATACACTTGAAGTCTGATACCAAGTAGGGTGAAATGGTTTCCTCCGAATATCTAATATTGGAGAAACATTTGTGATACCTACTTTGCAAGTAAGGCTGGACATAGGGTTGTTAAACCCCAAACCATTCCTCAGTGTGTTGTCCAAAACGCATCTGATTTCTATAGTACACACTCTCAGGAATTCATTTCACCCTATAAAACCTATTTGGTTTACCAAGTGATTTCCATGTCTATTCTATGTGCATATGGCATGTTTTTTTCGTTCAATACTACAACAAATATTGAGAACGTAAATTTTACTTTTATGGTGAAATTTCCCCCCCGAAGGCCTACGCTTACCGGAAGTCACATTGTTGTGCCTTCTCTGACTAGTTTCACACGCTTCAGTGGATTCACGCTGGTCTATTGAACTCTATCGACCGCTTTTTGTTGTATATAGCTTTAATACGCACGTCAGTCGCCGCCGAGAATTTCATTAGGCTACTGTGTAATTTAAGTTAAACAAACGACTGATCGATTTAGTGAAGTATTTAGTTATGTAATTGAGTCAACGAATGGGGTAAGATTTTTTAAATTTTGTTCCCTCCTCCCCATCATCTTAATGCTTTAATAGTTCTGTTAGTTTTGTTTACCCGTTTGAAATAGGCTTACTTTCCTTTCACTAACGTTAGCGCTGTTTGGTCGTGTGGCAGTAGCTGCTAAAGCGCACGTGATTGTAGAATTAATTTTAGAGGTGAAAACTTCGTAGCATAGGCTACTGGCCCAATGTTCTCAGTGAGATTGCAATCGGCCATTGCTTGGAAGCTTAAACATTGCCATGGAATTGTGATTTGGTGAAAATACTGAACCTGTAGGCGAAGGAGAATGAAGATAATTATTGTGCCTCATTCAACAATCACTTTTCACATTCAACTTGTTAAGACGTTCTTTAAAACGTTTTTCCAAACATTTCGGGATGTTTGCGTTCTGAGCTTCTGTTCTATCCAAGAAAAATCCCAAATAAGAAAGTCTTAAGAGCTCATTTGTATGCAGAATGGTTGGTGAATGAGGCCCATTGTTAATTATTTGTCCTGTTGTCAACAACGGGACTAGTTAAATCATCGGGTTCATTCCGATCTTTATTTCATCGGTCCTAGTCATTGTTACATTGGCATTAGAATGTTTAGTTAAAAAAATTATAACGTATTTGTTTTCTATACGCCTTGTAGGGTTAAGGACATTGTATTGCACTATCTGCTCTTCATAGCCAACAGGGATTTTTCTGTTCAGCACAAATTCATGGCAGCTCCACAACCCCTGACAGGAACATGAATGGACTGAGGGAAATTGGGCTTATGCCACAGCCAGCCCAGT
The DNA here is from genome assembly GCA_022702515.1 of Ilyophis sp. 1 JC-2022. Taxonomy (NCBI): domain Eukaryota; kingdom Metazoa; phylum Chordata; class Actinopteri; order Anguilliformes; family Synaphobranchidae; genus Ilyophis; species Ilyophis sp. 1 JC-2022. Next base: position 6,247,340 of record CM040405.1, read on the forward strand.
CTTCTCTATTGTATGTGGCAACAGTTTATTTTTTCACAGACAAACGGCGCTAAAACAAATGCAAACCTGCACATGTTTCATGGCACTTCAGAAAGGGCTTTCTTCCACTCTTGAGTCTTGGTATCAACCAGGGGGAGAGGAAGCTTCACCCCACCTCATAATACAAGAGCGCCCCCTGTGGTCAGTCGGGCATCTGCAGGACTGCAGAGTGTAAAGACTATCAGGTGTTGCAGTAGGACCTGTTGTATTAAGGCTAAATCCCTTCCCCTGTTTCCCTCCAGGAGCTGCACTTCTGTACATCTTTGAGCAGTAGTATGATGCAGGCAGGAGACTGTCTGAGACGGGACACTGAAACAACACTACCAGAGTTCACTGAGCAGCACAGGATCAGACAGAAAGAAGAGGAACTCAGTGGACTGGAGTCTGTCCGCATGGCAGAGTCAGAGACAGACCGTGCTGCACCAGGACTCAACACACTGGAGCCAGAGTGTGTTACAACACACAGTTGGGTCAGTGATGTGCACCACACACACACATCACTGATAAAAACCGAAACTGATTGGGGTTCCACCCAAACTGGGGATGTCATTAAGACTGAGAGTCTCGACAGTGCAGAGCTGGGATATGTAACCCATCTGCATCCAGACCAAATCAAAACAGAGGCTGATTATGGAGGATATCTTAAAACAGAACACATCAGTGACTTGCAGGATATTAAATGTGTTAATATTAAATTTGGTCAAATGAAGTGTGAATCCAGTGAAAGTTTAGTGAGTGATCTGCTGAAAACTGCGATGAGTGGAGCTTGTGTTGATCAGAAAGACCAGACTGAACCAAAACAATATAAAGGAGACCAAAATCCAAAATGTAAAAAAGAAGAAAGTCATTATCTGCCAATCCAAGGTTGGGGCATAACTCAACACTGTGATTTTAACAATGCAAATAATCAGACCAGAATTGTGCATAAAAATACACTCAGTAAAAACAAACGTATGAATTGTCAGGGAACGAGTGTGATAATTGATCCAATTGTAATTAATTCAAGTAAAACCCCAAGATTTTTGAATTCTTTTCAAAAGAAGAAAATTCAGAGAAATCAAGATGGAATTCATACAAGTGAAAAGCCCTACAAATGTTTTCATTGTGGGAAGTGCTTTACCCAAATATCTAATTTAAAATGCCACCTGAGAATCCATACAGGTGAAAAGCCCTACAAATGTTTTCATTGTGCAAAGTGCTTTTCCCTGAAAGCTCATTTAAATCGCCATCTGAGAATCCATACAGGGGAGAAGCCTTGCAAGTGTACACAGTGTGAGAAGTGTTTTAATACAATATCTGATTTAAATGTACACCTGATAATTCATACCGGTGAGAAGCCTTACAAGTGTACACAGTGTGAGAGCTGTTTTAATTCAAAATCTAATTTAAAACGCCACCTGAGAATTCATACAGGTGAAAAGCCCTACAAATGTTTTTATTGTGCAAAGTGCTTTTCCAACAAAACTCATTTAAATCGCCATCTGAGAATCCATACAGATGAGAAGCCTGACAAGTGTACACAGTGTGAGAAGTGTTTTAAGACAACATCTGATTTAAATGTACACCTGAGTATTCATAGAGGTGAAAAGCCGTACAAGTGTACACAGTGTGAGAAGTGTTTTAAGACAAGATCGTCTTTAAATATACACCTGAGAATTCATACAGGTGAGAAGCTGTCCAAGTGTACACGGTGTGAGAAGTGTTTTAATACAAACTCTGATTTAAATGTACACCTGAGAATTCATACAGGTGAGAAGCCATACAAGTGTACACTGTGCGAGAAGTGTTTTAATACAAGATCGTATCTAAATACACACCTGAGAATGCATACAGGTGAGAAGCCTTACAAGTGTACACAGTGTGAGAGCTGTTTTAATACAAATTCTAATTTAAATATTCACATGAGAATTCATAAAGGTGAAAAGCCATACAAGTGTACACTGTGCGAGAAGTGTTTTAATACAAGATCATATCTAAATACACACCTGAGAATTCATAAAGGTGAAAAGCACTACAAGTGTACACAGTGTGAGAAATGTTTTAATACAAAATATGATTTAACTGTACACCTGAGAATTCATACAGGTGAGAAGCCACACAAATGTTTTCATTGCGGGAAGTGCTTTTCCAAAATATCTAATTTAAAACGCCACCTGAGAATCCATACAGGTGAAAAGTCTTACAAGTGTACACAGTGTGAGAAGTGTTTTAATACAAGATCGTCTTTAAATGTACACCTGAGAATCCATACAGGTGAAAAGCCATACAAGTGTACAGTGTGAGCAGTGTTTTCATACAAAATCTAATTTAAATATACACCCGAGAGTTCATACAGGTGAGAAGCCGTACAAGTGTACACAGTGTGAGAAGTGTTTTGATACACATGGACTCACTTTTAATGAGTCCATCTCTGGGGAGAAGAGGGGGATGTAATGAGCTGAACACATAAAGAAACACAAATGCAGGGCTCTGCAGTTCAAATGTATTCAGCAAGGCATGAGAGGTGTGAAAGTGAAAACATCAATTATGAGAAATATCTAACAATTTCAAGTACACTGTAAAAATGAATAAATCTGTGTTCCACCCCCTAAAAGCCACCCCTAAGATGGGTCATAGAATTCTTCCTTGTGCTATGACTTCTTGAGCAGAGAGAGTGGGATAACTCATTTAAGTGCACTACCATTTAAAATCACTGAGACTTTTATGTTTTTGAAATTAATTGATACTTTTATTCACCAAGGTAGCATTAAATTGATCAAAAAATGCAGTCAAGACATTGATAATGTTACAAACTACTATTTATTTTTCGTTATTCCTCTACTTTCGCAATTGTAGCCATTTTTAGACACAGTGGGACTGCCATTTTAGGGCACCAACAGTAAAAAAAATCTCTTTTACATGTATTTAATTGAAAACAGTACAAAGAAAAGATATTTAATGTTTTACCTTATTAATCTTCGTGATTTTTCTAAATATATGCAAATTCTGAACTTGATGCCTGCAGCTTGGTCCAAAAAAGTTGGGAAAAATATTCAAAAAATACCTGTTTAGAACATTCCACAGGTAGACAAGTGATGCTATCATGACTGGGTATCAAATGTTATAACCTTACAAACAATACTATAACCTCTCTGCATTTGAATGGATCTCTATGGGAAATGGGGGGGTGGGACTAGATTAAGCTGTAAATTTCACATGGGAATAGTATGGAACCCATGATTGGCAAAATGGCTGTAAATCAACAAGGGTCTGAGGTATCAAACAAGCCTCAAACCATCAATCTACTGCCAGATATGCAGTAGATATGGATGGATCACTTTAAGGGTTGTTTCTCCTGACAAATTTTCCTATTGAACTCTATGGAAAAATAGGTCAGGAGAAGAAACCCTTCAAGTTTTCCATCCATATCTACTGCATATCTGACAGCAGAGTGATAGTTTAAGGCTCGTTGCAGCCATTTAGCCAACCATGTGTTCCATACTGTTTCAGCATAATTTACAGCTTAATCTAGTCCCAACCCCCAATTCCCATAGAGATCCATTCAACTGCACAGAGGTTACAGTATTGCTTGTAAGAGTACCTGAAAATAAGATATCAAGAGTCTTTTGATATCTTTTTATACCCAGTCATAACAGCATCACCTGTTTACCTGTGGTAAACAAGCCTCAAACCATCACTCTGCTGTCAGATATGCAGTAGATGTAGATGGATCGCTTCACGGGTTGTTTCCCTGACTTATTTTTCCATAGAGTTCAGTCGGAAAATGCGCAAATCTAGCCTCACTACTGTTGGGTCGTTCTGTTCGCTGGGCTTTTACACAAAATGGCTCTTTATCTAGGTCTAATAAGTAGAACAAAAATCTTTAAAGTAGTGGAAAATAATGAATGGTGTGTTTATTTAGAAAGGTTTTATTTGTATGAACTAGCCAATAGAAAGAAAATGTGTGACAACAATATGACAATATGAATAGCCTACCTTTTAGAGAGGAAGACAAAAAACAAACATTAAAGCACATTGTGATTTGCTTCTATGACACTGTGTCCTTGTTTTAAAGACAAACTACCCTGTTTTGGTTTACACATGGATGTTTTCATGGTTGTGATGGGTGTTTAGGTTGAGATCAAGGAGTGAATAAAAGGTGGTAAGCCAACCGTTTTGCAGTGTTTGTCGAAGCACAGTTTAAAGTTCTTCTGATATTCCTTGCTGATCATATTTTGGACAGACATCTGAAAAAATAATGACTGTGACAAACTGTGATGCCATTTTCCTTTTATTACGAGTGTTTGCGACTGTTTTGTTTTTTAAAAATGTAAATTTGATTCCTTGTAAATGTAAAATGTAATTACTTGTGATTGGAGGGTGATGTTTTGTGATGATGAAATCGACACCAGTGTAATTTGTCTGGTAGAAACTATGTGAAAACTGTTTGGGTATACTGTATAAAGAAATCTTGTAATGTTTACTGCATACAGTCTGAAAATGAACTTGATTGTACTGGCCTTTTCAGTTCTTTTACTGCCAATGTAGAGGCTGTAATAATGTGTATATCAGCTAAAGCTGATCATTAGACTTCAGACAGTAGGTTTTATCTGAGGTATCAGTTTAGGCTCTTTGTTTCACTCTATTGTTCAACATTGTATAGGAATTGCACTTTGTGTGGATCTGGGCGCTCAATTTGTGTTGTTTTTGCTCTGCACACCGTCATATTGTATTTGAAATAAAACGATGGATATGAAGTTAAAGTGCAGACTGCTCGTCAGCTGTATTGATGTAGCAGGTGTAGTGATTGGTTGAATGACAAGCTGCATACTCTCAGCCCTCCATGGCACATGATTGGGCACTACTGGTCTAGTTTGACAGTTTGATTTTTTGAGTTTGACGAAATAATTTGTACATTGAACATTCATTTATGCAAATGCCGATGGACACACACCTTCCAACACAAAAAATCATCCCCAAAACCTTGAATAAAATTCCTTCAAAACAACACATCTCTCTATAGGCAAATTGCGTTAATAATCGAGTCCTCCAGTGAAATTGCATTCTGAATATGTGGCCAAAACTGAGCTTTGTTGTTGAATCTCACTTCCTGGTCTTGTTGAGAGCATGAGGCTGTGTCCGAATCAGAGCCCTATCTACTCACCAAGGCTACTCAACGGTGTGGAAGAGTGCTGATTCGGACACGGCCTTTGTCTCTGGCGCCAGTGTGGTTGGCTCCAGTACAGGTCTTTCAGGCCTGTTTTTTAATGCAAGTCAATGGTACTAAATGCAGTCAAAATACGAAGTCAATAAATGATTTCCTCCAAAACATTGTGTAAGATACTTATCTTGTTAGTATATAGGAGAGGCAGGAACGAGACGAGTGCTTAGCTTGGCTTGTGTTTATTCACTGCCCGTAGCGCTCAGCCGAGCACAACTACGGCAGGCGTGGAGGGACATAAAGTGCCCTGTACCAAACTCTTAAAGGCGCAGTGCCAATTCAAACACATACATTACATCCCCCTTCCTCAGTAATGAAAGGCAATTGTAAAGAAGTAATCTATATGAACTTAAATAAGACATTCTTATCAGACTTCTACTCATAGTGCAAATGATTCAGTTCCTCTTGTACAATAAACAAATTAAACAATCCTGTCCGATGTCTCACACATTCTCAAATTGAACTTTAAAACTTTACTCAAGTTTAATCTTATTTACTAGTAAACATTTCAACACAAATGAACTTCTATTACTAACTTGGAAGGAGAGGTTCAAGCACGTCACTTCCTTCAGACACCTTTCCTGCGCGTCTGTCCCTACTGAACTCAGGTGCAAACAATTCACAAGTCCATTCTAACAGGAGGCTTTATGACTCTGCCCCGCCTAGTAGTATACAGTTCACCTGGCTGGGGCTGTGGGGAGTGCTGGGGTACCTCAGGTGGTGCTGTACCTTTACGTGGCAAAGGATACAGTTCTGGGGGGGCTGCAGGGGGTCGTTGCTCCTTTGGCGCTGGTGTCTCAGGTCGTTCGTGCCACAGTTCATCATCACACCAGACATGGCGTGACTGGTTGGCAGTTGCAGTGCTGGGGCGGAGGTGTTGACTGCTGCGGCGGAATGTCCTGCCTCCACTCTCCACGACATAGGATCGTGGTGCGCTGTGCTGCTGAAGTATGACACCAGGGGTCCATCGCTTGTTGCCAGGGTACGGCTGCATCCGTACTTCGTCTCCAGGCCGCAGGTCAGTTCGGGGACGGCCAGCTCTCTTGCGGTCGTGGAAGAACTTCTGTGCGACCTTGGTCTTGTCTAGCTGAAGCTTGACTTTGAAGGGGTCATAGTTCATCGGCTTGAGTAGGGCACGAGCCGTGGGCAGGTTGTTGCGAGGCCTTCTGCCCATGAGCAACTGAGCTGGTGACAGGCCAACTGACTCAAGTGGTGTAGTTCTGTAGTCTAGCAGTGCGAGGTGTTTGTCGGGCGCTTTACTCCAAAGCCTCTTGACGGTCTGTACCGCGCGCTCAGCTTCACCGTTTGAGTGCGGCGTGTGCGGTGAGGATGTTTTGTGAACAATCCCGTAGCTCTTACAGAACTCCTTGAATTCCTCTGCTGAATACTGGGGACCGTTATCTGTCCTGAGAGTGGCAGGGATACCGTGCCTGCTGAACTGAGCTTTCAGGGCCTCGACGGTAGTACGGCTTCGCTGGTCTTTCAGTTCGCTGACTTCGATGTACTTGGAGTAGTAATCCACTAGTACCACGTACTGCTTGCCTTCGAACTCGAACAGGTCAGAGGCTACCTCTTCAAAGGGCAGCTCTGGTGTTTCGGTGGGCATAAGTGGCTGGTTTGGAAGTCTGTTCTGGATTTCAGCACACTTACTGCAGTTTCTGATCATACCTTCGATCTCGGCGCTCATGCCTGGCCAGTATAGCACTTCACGTGCCCGCTGCTTGCTCTTCACCATTCCAAGGTGAGACTGGTGTATGAGCCCTAGCATGTGTTTCTGCATGGTTGGGGGCACCACGATGCGCATTCCCTTGTACACTATGCCATCGGACACAGCTAGCTGGCTCCTAGAGTCCCAGTATGGTTGAACAGGGGTTAATACTTCTCTCCTGCTGTCTGGCCAGCCGCGCTGAATCGTCTGTTGGAGCAGTCTTAGCTCCTCCTTTGTGCGTTCTTGTAGTTCGGCGTACTTCTCGTCACTCACTGACACGAAGTTGAGCATGGAGACACACTCGTGACTGCCTGACTCTGGCGTGTTGTCTGGCAGCTGTGCTCTGGACAGGGTGTCGGGGAGCTCCATGTCTTTTCCTCTTCTGTACTTCACTGTGATGTCGTACCACTGCAGGCGCAGGCGCATTCTTTGTATGCGCATGGGAGTGGAGAGCAGCGGCTTCTTGTAGATGTCTTCAAGCGGTTTGTGGTCGTTGTAGACTGTGACATGTTTCCCGAATATGTAATGGTGAAACTTTGTGCAGGCATGGACAATGGAGAGCATCTCCTTCTCAATTTGCGCGTAGCGCGTCTCTGTGTCCGTCATTGACCTGGAGGAGAAGGCAACAGGCTGATTGTCCTGTAGTAGTACTGCTCCTAGTCCAAAGCTACTAGCGTCACAGTGGATTTCCACCGGCTTCGTTACGTCGAAGAACTTGAGCACTGGGTGGTGTGTGCACAGGTGCTTGAGTCTCTCGAACGCCTGCTGTTGCGCTGACTCCCATGTGAACTCAATGTCGTTCTTTGTGAGTTGCCGCAGTGGAGCATCGATCTCGCTCAGGTTTGGTATGAACTTTGACAAGTAGGTCACGAAGCCCAGGAAGCGGCGAACACCTTCCTTGTCCGTTGGAGGTGGCATGCATCTTACTGCTTCAGTCTTGGCTGGGTCTGGTTTCAGACCGTCGGCTGTTATCAGATGACCCACATAGGACACTGCAGATTGCCGGATGTGACACTTGTTGAAGTTCAGCTTCAGGTTGTAGCTCGTGGCTCTCTCCACGACTTTGCGGAGTATTTCATCATGCTCCTTCATGGTGGGCGCCGCGATGAGGATATCATCCATGATGCCTGTGGCTCCGCTGATGCCTTCCAGCATTTGGTCTATGATGCGCTGAAATATCTCTGGTGCACATTTAATTCCGAAGGGCAGTCTCAGCCACCTAAATCTCCCTATTGGGGTGTTGAATGTCGTCAGGAAAGATGAGTCCTCATCTAATTCTATCTGTAGGAACCCTGACTTAGCATCCAACACTGAGAACACTTTGGCATCGGGCATGGTTGACACGACCTCTTCTATCGTGCGCATGGGATAATGCTCCCTTTTGATCGCGTTGTTCAAGTTGTTCGGATCGATGCATATTCTGATCTTGTCCTTGCGTGTGACGACAACCATGGAGCTGACCCACTCCGTGGGTTGGTCCACTTTAGCGATGTGGCCATCTTCCACCATCTCATTGAGCTTTTCCTCTATCTTAGCTCTGAGTGCGACTGGCTGGCGGCGCACTGGATGAACTACAGGCTTTACCTCAGGGTCGATCTTTATTGTGTACTTGCCTGGCAATGTTCCTGTAGTACGTGACAGCTCAGGAAAATCCTCCAGACCAACTGGCCCGTGTGTGTTCTGTTTCTTCTTGGCATCGTTCACAGTGCTCACCTTGTTGCCATCATGTAGAGAGTCCAGTCTGACGATTAGGCCTAGGGCCTCAGCTGTTGTGCCACTGAGCACATTCTCTTGTTTGATGTCTATTATTTCCAGCTCTGCTCTTGTTTTGCGATCCTTATATGCTAGTGGGAGATCAACTGCAGCGACCGGCTTCAGCTTGTGGTTTGAATAGGTCCGGAGGACTTTGTTGGAGCGCTTTAGCTCGCCTGTGTGCATTAGTGACTGGTACGAGTTTAGAGTCATTGTGTTGCACTTTGCACCGGTGTCTATCCTAAACTCTACTTGCTGGGACAGAATGCTGATTTCTATGATCCACTTGTCGTCTGTCACAATTGCTACTGGAACATCCTCTCCTGTCAGGTTTATGCCCAGAATCTCCTCATATTCATCATACTGTGGGTCACCTGTTTCCACTTCCACTGAGCTCACTGTACGGCTGCGACAGACTGCTGCCCAGTGGTTTGGTTTGTGACAGTGTGAACATATAGAGCCTTTTGCTGGGCATTTTCCCTCATTCCACGGATGTCTTGGATCTCTCCCGCATTTTGAGCAATTCCTAGTTTTGTTTTCACTAGTTTGTCTCTGTTGCATAGGTTTCGCCTGTTTGTGGTCATGTGACTCAATGTTTTTACGGTGGGCTGCATGCATTGCTTTGGATGACATTGCTAACACTTTTGTATCCTCCTCTCTGACAATTTTCATTTGCTTCTGAGACATTTCAAATTGCTGGGGGATTTCCAAGGCATTAGCGAGTGTTAGGTTTTCACCTTTATCTAACAGTCTCTCCTGGACTCGTCTTTCACTAACTCCTGCTATTATAGCATCAATCAACATGTCATCTGAGTCTGCATACTCACAGTCCATCAGCATAATTCGCAGGTCTTTCACAAAGCGGTCGAAACTCTCTGTTGCACCTTGTTTTCTTTGTTTGAAGCGGTGTCTGGCGATCCTTTTATTTTTCCGAGGTCTGATGTAAGCGGCAAATTTGTCCAGGACTTTTTCGGCATCATCTTTTTCACCATCTCCCCATTCCAGGGTCTTGTAGATCTCTCTACCTTGCTCGCCTATCCATGTTCCTAGCCAGCCTGCTTTTTGTTTAGCCTCGAGCTCCGAAAGAGGACCGGCAAAAACGAAACTAGCATGGCTGCGAAACCTCTCAAATTCTTTAAATAAATCCGATGCATCCCAGTCAATTTTTGGGTGCTCAAACAGACTGGCCATCCTGGCTGCGTGTTTATGTTCTTTTACTGTTCTTGACAGCTTTCTGACACCATGTAAGATACTTATCTTGTTAGTATATAGGAGAGGCAGGAACGAGACGAGTGCTTAGCTTGGCTTGTGTTTATTCACTGCCCGTAGCGCTCAGCCGAGCACAACTACGGCAGGCGTGGAGGGACATAAAGTGCCCTGTACCAAACTCTTAAAGGCGCAGTGCCAATTCAAACACATACATTACACATTGTTGTTGCAATCTGCGCTTTTTCTTCGTCTAATGTCTCCCGATGTGCAGATTTGTATTTTATTGTGTCGTTTGGACAATATTTTAACATATCTGGACCAATCCAGGACGTATTCTTTTCTACATTCAATGGTTCTAATATTTTAGCACCCTCTCTTGTCAATGAGGCGTCATTACGTTCTGTTCAAGTTGTGGAAGGGAGGGAACTGGGGGGCTATACTACGAAGGTTTTCTTTGCGTGAGCTGGCTTCAGAAAGCCTAAACACCGCAATCTGGCTTAACTGGTACTGCGAACGTGGTTATGAACTTGCTAAGTGTACACAGGCTTTATTAATCAGGGTACGTGCGCATTTCCATAAAAGGGGCGGTGTCTGCAACAACGAGCCTATAGCGGTGCAGCATGGGCTGAACTGCAGCGTATTTCTTTCCTGTTTAAAAAAAGACCGACACAGACAGATATAATGGACGGATACGAAGAACATAAAACAAGCATAAAGGCAAAAAGCAACACCGTTGCCTCCAACAAAACAAGGAAGGAGCTTTTGCAAAAAAAATCAATAAATGCTTGTTGTGTAGGTTCAATTCGTTAGGCTAGTTCATAGCCTACCGTATTCACCTTACCAAAGGTGACAAATAAATCTACTGTCAGTACATTGTCATAGTTTATTTCTAATGTGACAACTGTAGCCTACTACTACATTTTAGAGCTTTCAACTTTAAACTTGTTAGAGCAAGTTTAAAATATTGCTGAAGCAATCGCATCAAGTTTTTTCATTTAAAAAAAGTCAAGCATTTTCTGGAACTCAAAATCTTTTTTGCGGAACTCACTAATCTCGCCCTGCGAAGAGATTCCCTCAGTGTCCGCACATATCTCTACGGAATCCTTTGGAATGGAGACGCCTTTTTCCAAAGCCAAGGAGTTGATTGGTCAAAGGGCGGTGCTTTTCTTTGTTTCAATCTGTTATCCTGAACATCACCTGGCCCGGAGCAGGTTAGCGATGCAGAGTAAGTTGCCATGGCAATATACCCTGATTAAAAGCGAGTCGGCTTTGTGATACAGAAAACCCAGGGTTGAAGCTTAATTTAGCTTGCTCTTTCCTTAATCTCGCTTCGTAGCATACCCCTCTGGTCAACTGGGAGGTAGCAGCTGACTGGAGCTCAGAGAGACACGCGAAAATGTGTTTGTTGGGAGTGGTTGGAAGACGCTGTTAGATGCATACAGTGTTGTTTGTTGGGATTGGTTGGAAGATGCTGTTAGATGCATACAGTGTTGTTTGTTGGGATTGGTTGGAAGACGCTGTTAGATGCATACAGTGTTGTTTGTTGGGAGCAGTTGGAAGACGCTGTTAGATACATACAGTGTTGTTTGTTGGGAGCAGTTGGAAGACGCTGTTAGATGCATACAGTGTTGTTTGTTGGGAGCGGTTGGAAGATGCTGTTAGATGCATACAGTGTTGTTTGTTGGGATTGGTTGGAAGATGCTGTTAGATGCATACAGTGTTGTTTGTTGGGAGCAGTTGGAAGACGCTGTTAGATGCATACAGTGTTGTTTGTTGGGAGCAGTTGGAAGACGCTGTTAGATGCATACAGTGTTGTTTGTTGGGAGCAGTTGGAAGACGCTGTTAGATGCATACAGTGTTGTTTGTTGGGATTGGTTGGAAGATGCTGTTAGATGCATACAGTGTTGTTTGTTGGGAGCAGTTGGAAGACGCTGTTAGATGCCTACAGTGTTGTTTGTTGGGAGCAGTTGGAAGACGCTGTTAGATGCATACAGTGTTGTTTGTTGGGAGCAGTTGGAAGATGCTGTTAGATGCATACAGTGTTGTTTGTTGGGATTGGTTGGAAGATGCTGTTAGATGCATACAGTGTTGTTTGTTGGGAGCAGTTGGAACACGCTGTTAGATGCATACAGTGTTGTTTGTTGGGATTGGTTGGAAGACGCTGTTAGATGCATACAGTGTTGTTTGTTGGGAGCAGTTGGACGACGCTGTTAGATGCATACAGTGTTGTTTGTTGGGATTGGTTGGAAGATGCTGTTAGATGCATACAGTGTTGTTTGTTGGGATTGGTTGGAAGACGCTGTTAGATGCATACAGTGTTGTTTGTTGGGAGCAGTTGGAAGACGCTGTTAGATGCATACAGTGTTGTTTGTTGGGATTGGTTGGAAGATGCTGTTAGATACATACAGTGTTGTTTGTTGGGAGCGGTTGGAAGATGCTGTTAGATGCATACAGTGTTGTTTGTTGGGAGCAGTTGGAAGACGCTGTTAGATACATACAGTGTTGTTTGTTGGGAGCGGTTGGAAGATGCTGTTAGATGCATACAGTGTTGTTTGTTGGGAGCGGTTGGAAGACGCTGTTAGATACATACAGTGTTGTTTGTTGGGAGCTGTTGGAAGACGCTGTTAGATACATACAGTGTTGTTTGTTGGGAGCGGTTGGAAGACGCTGTTAGATACATACAGTGTTGTTTGTTGGGAGCTGTTGGAAGACGCTGTTAGATGCATACAGTGTTGTTTGTTGGGAGCTGTTGGAAGACACTGTTAGATGCATACAGTGTTGTTTGTTGGGAGCGGTTGGAAGACGCTGTTAGATACATACAGTGTTGTTTGTTGGGAGCTGTTGGAAGACGCTGTTAGATGCATACAGTGTTGTTTGTTGGGAGCGGTTGGAAGACGCTGTTAGATACATACAGTGTTGTTTGTTGGGAGCGGTTGGAAGACGCTGTTAGATACATACAGTGTTGTTTGTTGGGAGCTGTTGGAAGACGCTGTTAGATGCATACAGTGTTGTTTGTTGGGAGCAGTTGGAAGACGCTGTTAGATACATACAGTGTTGTTTGTTGGGAGCTGTTGGAAGACGCTGTTAGATGCATACAGTGTTGTTTGTTGGGAGCAGTTGGAAGACGCTGTTAGATACATACAGTGTTGTTTGTTGGGAGCTGTTGGAAGACGCTGTTAGATGCATACAGTGTTGTTTGTTGGGAGCTGTTGGAAGACGCTGTTAGATGCATACAGTGTTGTTTGTTGGGAGCGGTTGGAAGACGCTGTTAGATACATACAGTGTTGTTTGTTGGGAGCTGTTGGAAGACGCTGTTAGATGCATACAGTGTTGTTTGTTGGGAGCAGTTGGAAGACGCTGTTAGATACATACAGTGTTGTTTGTTGGGAGCGGTTGGAAGACGCTGTTAGATACATACAGTGTTGTTTGTTGGGAGCTGTTGGAAGACGCTGTTAGATACATACAGTGTTGTTTGTTGGGAGCAGTTGGAAGACGCTGTTAGATACATACAGTGTTGTTTGTTGGGAGCGGTTGGAAGACGCTGTTAGATACATACAGTGTACCTTCGCTATTATTTATTTTCAGATTTTTTAATTTTGTTTTTTGTTTATTTGTTAGATATTAACAAAGAAAAACAAAGGTATAAGCATAGTATAAGCATCTCACTTAGCCTTTTCCCAGTGGGAAGAATAACAGTGGAGAGGGCAAATGGATGGTTTGAGTGAAGGGAATCCTGCAGGTTTAAAATCCAAGAAAGGAAATACTGGAGTGATGGGAGCTAATCAGGAAGATAGCGACAGAGCAACTGAAGAATGGCAAGATGAAATGAGAGAACGGGGAGATTGGCAGAAGAGTAGAGTTAAAAGGAGAAATAAAAAAATAAGTGCACAATAAGGGAAGTGCAAAGGTCAGAAAAATGACACTTTCAAGAGGAGGAAGAAGGCAGGAAAAGGGTAAGGTTCAAAGTCATTTTGAGGTTCAAGGAGAAAGAAGGTGCCGGGGATAAATCCGATAAAGCCTTTATCCAAAGCGCTTTACAATGGCCTCTCACTCACCCGTTCACACACACATTCACACACCCAACAGGGACGTGCGGTCAGGGGAGGCAGGGCAGAGCCTCACCTGTCATCATGAGAAGTAAAAAAAGAAATAATAAAATAAAATAAGTATTCATATTTGTCCACTCGTCTGTGCTTTCAATGCAATTTCGGTGTGGTTCCTATAAGTTTTGATCGTTTTTATAGTCAAAATCGCTGAAATTCTGTATTTCCTGTTCAAATACAACAGAGAGACGAGAGGTGAGGCAGTGACGAGACGAGCCTCTCCCCAGATTGCGCAATCCCTCACAAACTGGATTGAGCGCGTGCAATTGGCGCGTGCTTGTTGCCATTTCTCTGTATGTTTCCAATATCATGTTTGAAGACACTTTTATTATACGTCTTAATTTGCATAGTGTTCGGTAATGTATTTCACGTATGTGTGTAATATTTAAGTCTTATTGATCTGACATAAATCAACAAGGAAAAGGCTTGCCTTGAGGCAGCCAGTACCTCTGCCTCACAGACGGGGGCGATAGTGAGCCTGAAGTTTACGACTCGGTTTACTCTTGCAAAAGTTAAAAGAACAACAACCAAACAAATGCACTGATTTTTCACTCTGAAAATGGAGGATTTGATTTCTAAACTGAGAAATTTTTCAAAACTGGACTTTCAATCAAAGCAAGAAGTCATAATTACTGGGAGACCGACGCCGGAGCTACGAGGTTTGCTTCAAACGACGGGACGGAATATAACTCGTTCTTTTCAAACGGACTGGTATACTCGAAAAGATTGGCTTTGTGGCTGTGCTACAAAAAAACGCCTTTACTGCTTTCCCTGCCTTTTATTCTCTACGTGTGACAATGTCTGGACCCAAACTGGATTTTGTGATTTGAAAAACTTGCCAAGAAGCCTCAGCAAACATGAAAGATCAGCTACTCACATTCAAAGTCTTTAAAAACTTTTGGAACCTCGCGGATTGATCTGGCTCTGAATGAACAAGGGAGACTTAATATCAGCATCCACAATGCGAAGGTAAATGAAAATCGTGACTGACCAAGGACGACTTTCTTCCCTGGCAATAATCTCAATTGAGACAGATACTTTTAAAACTCAAAGAAGAAAAGGAGGACTTTTACAACAAAGTCACGGAGATTTTCGTCCAGAAGGAAAGGCGAATGGACTTAATTTACAAGTAAAGGTAAGCTAAGCAATATTTTCACTTTAACTTGTGCGTGTGTCAGGATTATAACAAAATAATAGCAGTGGAAATAGCCTAACTGAAATGAAAATAAAAACTAAAACTAAATAAAATCTACAATGAACGACACAAAACTAACTAAAACGAAAGTGAATTGCATCTAAAATCAGCTATATTTTTCCCGTTTTTTAACAATCACGTTCAAATTTTCCCGTTATTCAGCGCTTACATAGCCGAGGCCAGGGGTCGGTAGGAATGCCCCTCCGGTCCTCGCCGTCAGATATAACGTCTTTTTTAAATAATTGGGGCGGGCTATTTGGTGTGAAAATCAGAATGTTTATGTTATCTGTATTAAAACATTGTATAATAGCACTGTAGATCTGCATTTTCGGTGCGCGTGCACGTGCGGCGCGTTCATATAGCCTACAAAGTGTTCAGGTTTGAGGTTTTGAAAATCTGGTCGCCCTACTCTGATATCCAGTGCCTCCCCAACCATTGACCTCACCGCACGTCACTGCACACCAATGACGGCAGCTGCCATGCAAGGCGCTAGCCTGCTCATTGGGCGCAATTTGGGGTTCAGTGTCTTGCCCAAGGGCACTTCGACATGTGGACAGGAGAAGCCGGGGATCGAACCTCCAACCCTACGATCAGCAGACGACCCGCTCTACCTCCTGAGCCACAGCCGCCCTTGTTGGAGTATTTACATTCAACAGGTTTAATAAATAGAATATGAGTTTTAATATTAATATAAACTTAAATTGTATTATTAGTATTTAAAAAATTTATTTTATTATTAAGCAAGGGTATTACTGATTCCCAGTCCACACTCCAGACCAGTGGGTGGCGGTAAATGCACCACTAAAGTTGCTTACCAACCGCCATAAAATAGAAGAAGAAGAAGAAAGTAGGAGATATTGAAATGGCAAAAATACTTTGAGATGGAAGTTTGTTTTTAAAATCCAAAAACGAAGAAAAGAAAAATAGGGTGTTGCAGATTGAAAATATCGGCAGGAAAACGGTGATTGGAAAAAAAAGTATTGGGTGAGGATAGATTTAAATGGGGAGTGATAACAGGCATACCGATAGAAGAAGATATGGATAAGATTGGAAAGGTTATCGAAGGAGGAGAAGTCCAACCTCCCCCGACGTATCAAGATCAGTTTCTTCTCTGCGACCGTGGAGTCCGTTCTCCTCTACGGCTGTGAATGCTGGACACTAAAGCAAGCCCTACAGAAGTCCCTGGACGGGTGCTACACCAGAATGTTACGTGTAGTACTGAACATCATCCAGGATGAGCACATTACCAACAAGCGTCTGTACGGGGCACTACCAAGTGTATAAGAAAAGATAGCAGTCAGGAGGATGAGACTAGCCGGCCACTGCCATCGACACCGAGAACTCCCGGCCAAAAAGCTCGTACTGTGGGAACCAACACATGGGCATCGACCAAGAGGACGTCCCACACCTACCTACGTGGACGTACTAAGGAAAGATGCTGGTGCAGAAAGCACAAAGGAGCTGGCCAGATGTATGGAGAACCGAGATGACTGGAGACGCCGATGGAGGGCTCGTCTGAGGACGACGTAGAGAGAGAAGTGAGTAGAATTAGAAGACTGTTTAGAACAGTGAATGGAAGGAAGGAAAAGAGTCTATCAGTACTAGTGGAGTTTCAGGGTTCAATCTTACCTGAAAGGGTAAAAATAGGATATATGAGCTTTAGGGTAAGGGCTTATGTACCACCACCGCTACATTGCTACAAATGCCAGAGATATGGGCATATTGCCACAGTTTGTAGGGGGAAACAAAGATGTCCTAAATGTGGAGGGGATCATAAGTATGAAGAATGTGGGGATAATGTGCAAGCAAGCTAAATGCTGCAACTGTGGAGGTGGTCATAGCGTGGCATATGGAGGATGTGACATTAAGAAAAAAGCAATGAAAATTCAGCAAATCAAAACACAAAATAACATAACATATGCAGAGGCAGTAAAGAAAGTGCAAGGAGAAAGCAGAGGAGAAGAATCGGAGAGAAATTACCAACCTTCTATATTTGAAGTGCAAGGAGAAAGAAGAGTAGAGGATTCTGAGAGAACAATCGTTAACCAAACTTCTAGAGTTGGGATCGAACAGTGTAGTCAAACTAAAGGGTTAAGTACTGAAAAATTGGTTTTATTCATTGCCTATGTCCTCAGTTGTTCAGACCAAGCTAAAAGCAAAACCGAGAAAATAAGAATAATAGTTAAGGGAGCGGAGAAGTTCTTGGAGGTGAAGGGTCTTTCTTGGAAACCAATTCAAAAAGAATTGAGTCCATATCAAAGTCAGGAAACATGTTCTAAAGGACCCATGTAGGAATTCAAATTGAGATGAGAAGAGATTCAAATATGATTTAAGAGACGTATATGTAGTAACTTCACAGGACAACTCGGTATTTCTAACGTGGTTATTTATTTCAGCTTTCCTGAGTAACAACAAACACAGCCTTGCAGCTTGCCATGTGCTGGTGACTGACTTGCTTCCTGTATCTGGTCAGAGTTGGCTGATCACTTCAGAGTAGGACTGCACTGCCCTCTGGTGGGTAGGCAGGGTAACCAATAACCAATAACTAATACCTGCTAGGTTCACATTATTACACCCTTCCCCCCTTAAGAAATCGAACACCCTGAAACTTCCAAAAACCCATAAAGGGAAAAACTTCTGCCTCAACCTGCATTAAAGCAATTATTTTCTTTTTTTTTTCTTTTTCACTGTTCAAACCCCCAACCCCACAGTTCCTTAGGTCAAAGCAAAATCCTTGAGCCGACTTGGCAAGTTTATTTGTCTCTTCGACCGTCTCAGGCCAGCCCCTGTGTCCTTCCGCTCAGATTGTGGGACCCCGAGTGCCTCAGTCTCTAACGGCCCAGAGACAGTCCCTTCCGGCCCAGTGGCAGTCCCTTCCTCCTCGCCACTGGGCCTAACAGTCTCCATGACTTGATCAATTAGGGCCCTGTGTCCCAACAGAGCAGGCTCCCATGTGTCCACTGACACTTTTTCCATGCACTTGTCCGGTGCCTCCTGTCTGGAACAGACCTGGTCCACATGTCTCCGGACCACTCGTCCATCCCCCAGCATCACTGTATATGACACCGGCCCAGTCACTGTTTCTATGAATCCAGGGACCCATTTCGGTCCATAACTGAAATTCCTGACTAGTACTGAATCCCCTACTCTAAATCCTCTTCCCTTTGCTCTTTTGTCATGGTCGTGTTTCTGTTTCTCCTGTCTGTTAATGACCTTACGTGCAATATCCGGATGAATCAAATCCAGAGTGCAGCGCAGCTTGCGCCCCAACAACATTTCAGCCGGTGACAGGCCTGTTGTGGTCTGCGGCGTCACTCTGTAACTGAACATAACTCTAGCCACTCTTGTTTCCAGGCTTCCCTCTGTACTCATGTTCATCAGGCGTTTGAAGATTTGTACGGCCCTTTCTGCAAGACCATTAGTGGAAGCATGATAGGGTGCTGAGGTCACATGTGAGATGCCATTTTTGGTCATGAACTCTTTAAACTCTGTGCTAACAAAGCTAGTGGCATTATCTGAAACCAGAGTTTCTGGCAAACCGTGTGTACTGAAGCTCTTGCGCAGACACTCAATAGTAACAGCGGATGTGGAAGAGTTCACTGGATAGACCTCCATCCATTTTGAGTGAGCATCGATTAGTATGAAGAACATTTTTCCCAGGAAGGGCCCAGCATAATCCACATGCAGTCTCTGCCAGGGTCTGTCCGGCCACTCCCAGGGGTGCAATGGGGCCACGGCAGGGACATTCCTGTGTTCCTGACAAACACTGCAGGCTTTAACAGTGTTCTCCACCTCTTGATCCATCTTTGGCCACCACACGTAGCTTCGTGCTAAGGACTTCATTCTGGAAATCCCTGGATGACTTTGATGTAACTGTCGCAGCACATCTGCCTGCCCCGGCTTTGGGACAACTACTCTGGCACCCCACATTACACATCCATTTTCCACACTCAACTCATTTTTTCGAGCAGTGTAAGGTGCAAAATCAGCCCCCTCATGCTCCGGAAGCCAACCTCTCTGCACCATCTCTCTCACTCTTGAGAGCACGGGGTCCTTAGTTGTCCATGCGCGCACTTGCTCTGCTGTCACAAGTGTGATGTCCGATGTCTCCAACATGAGCACCCTCTCCTTTGGCGCAATGGAATCTGGGCTCCCTGGCAGAGGCAGACGGCTCAATGCATCCGCATTTCCATGGTACTTTCCTGCCTTGTAGATGATGTGGTACTCGTATGCCATCAAGGTCACCGCCCACCGTTGGACACGAGGGGACACGATCTGTGGAATTGCTTTCAACTCATCAAATAGTGACAACAGGGGTTTGTGATCTGTCACAATAGTAAACGGTCGGCCAAATATGTACTTATGGAACCTTTTTACCCCGAAAATGACAGCCAGCCCTTCTTTGTCTAGTTGAGAGTAGTTTTTCTCAGCTGAGGTGAGCGTGCGAGATACAAACCCTATAGGTCTCTCAGCACCATTTGGCATGCGGTGAGAAAGTACAGCCCCTACCCCATATGGTGAAGCATCGCAGGATAGGACAATGTCTTTCTCTGGGTCATAGTGGACCAACACCTCTGCAGACTGCATTAACTGCTTTGAATGCTGGAAAGAGGCTTCCTGTTCCTTTCCCCACTGCCACTTGGTGTCTTTCCTGAGCAGCTTGTGGACTGGAGCTAAGACTGTAGATAAGTTTGGCAAAAACTTGTTATAGTAATTTAATAAACCTAAATAGGCCTTTAATTCTGTCACAGTAGTAGGTGCAGGTGCGTCTTGTATTGCCGTAACCTTATCGTATACAGGGTGTAAACCTGTGGCGTCCACCCTGTGCCCCAGGAAAATCACTTCCTTGCTCATGAACATGCACTTATTCCTCTTCAAGCGCAATCCAGACCTTTCCAATCTTTTTAGCACCTCCGTCAGGGTCTGAAGGTGCTCTTGGTCATTCCGCCCTGTCAGGAGGATGTCATCTAGGAACACTGCTACATTCGGGATACCTTGCAATACTCCCTCCATAGTGCGCTGGAATATAGCAGGGCTTGAGGAGACCCCGAAAGGTAAAACATTGTAGGTAAACAACCCCTTGTGGGTGTTTATGGTCACATACTTTTTAGACTCCTCCTCTAAGGGGATCTGGTGGTATGCGTGGCTCATGTCCAGCTTTGTAAACTTTTGCCCTCCTGACAGACTAGCGAACAAGTCCTCCACTCTAGGAATGGGGTATTGCTCTAACTTGGACGCTCTGTTTACTGTTAGTTTATAATCCCCACAGATCCTAACACTGTTATCCGGTTTTAACACTGGTACTATTGGGGCCGCCCACTCTGCATATTTGACAGGTTGCATTATCTTCTGTTGCACCAAGCGTTCAATCTCTGCCTCCACTTTAGCTCTCATGGCATATGGGACTGTTCTGGGTTTGAAAAACCTGGGGACGGCCTCTTTGTCCACATAGATTTTGGCTGGGGCCTCTTTAAGTCTACCCAATTCCTCCTTGAAGACCCTCTCATACTGACTGAGCACCCCTTGTAATTCACATTCTGCCCCCACCTGTATGTTATTTACTGCCCTCCAGACTATGCCCAGCTTCCTTATCCACTGTCTGCCTAGAAGGCTGGGGCCGGTTCCTGGGACTACCACTATTGGTAGTGTTTTAACAGTATCTCTGTACTGTGCTGTAACTTTTACAGTCCCCAATGTCTCTACTGGTTGACCTGTGTATGTTTTGAGCTTAAAAGGCCATGGTTTCAGTGGGGGTATTTTACCTTCCTCCCACAGCTCTGCAAACTCGTCCCTGTTCATCACTGTCACCCCACAGCCTGTGTCAAGTTCAAATGTCTTTGCGCCCCCATTCACCGTTAATGTTTCCCTGAAAGGTTCCTCTTTGGTGATCTCTGTTTCCTTCATATTATACATTGTGAAAAACACTTCCTCATCATTAGACTCCTCTTTTTCCTCTTCTAGAGTGACATGATGGGCTGCCTGTGTTCTCCCTTGCCCCTCTGTCTTCCGCACTCCTCCCCCCTTAAACTTTTCAGCCCCTGCTGTCGAACTTTTTGAACGACACACCTTTAGAATGTGCCCCTTCTTACCGCAGCTATGGCATGTCTCCTGTATGAAACGACACTCGCTTGCTATATGCTGCTCACTGCCACACCTGTAGCATGCCCTTCGTTGACCACTTACCGGCCGTTGGCTCCGCTGCATTGCCATTTTATGCACAGTCTGGGGGGGCTCACCATTTTGGGATTGCAAATCCTTTGCATCCCTATTTGCCGTCTCTATCGCCTGGGCAAGTTTCAGCGCCTTGTCGAATGTCAGATCCGTCTCTGACAACAGTCTGCGTTGAATGCGGTCATCAGCAATCCCGCAGACGAGTCTATCACGCAACATGTCCTTCAGTTTGTCCCCATAATTGCAATCTTGCGCCAGCTTCCTCAGCACAGCCACATAATTCAGTACAGTTTCCTCCGATTTTCTGTTCCTGGAATTAAACTTGAAACGTTGTACAATCTCGCTAGGTTTAGGATTGTAATGCTCTTTCAACAGAGCCACCAACTCATCAAATGTCTTGTCCCCTGGCTTCTCAGGGCTCACCAGATTCCTCATCAGGCTGTAGGTTTGACTTCCCACCGAACTCAGCAAGATTGCTTTCTTCTTATCAGCATCATCAATGTCATTGGCTACAAAAAAGTAACTTAACACTTCACAATATTCTTCCCAAGACTGGGTTTGACTGTCGAATGGAGCGGTGTTTCCCAACATACCCGTCATAATGTCACTTCTCCTGTATTTCTGCCGTTTTCGTTTTTTTAAAAAAAAAAATTTTTTTTATCAGCTTGTCACTTTTATCCTCGTCGCCATTTATGTAGTAACTTCACAGGACAACTCGGTATTTCTAACGTGGTTATTTATTTCAGCTTTCCTGAGTAACAACAAACACAGCCTTGCAGCTTGCCATGTGCTGGTGACTGACTTGCTTCCTGTATCTGGTCAGAGTTGGCTGATCACTTCAGAGTAGGACTGCACTGCCCTCTGGTGGGTAGGCAGGGTAACCAATAACCAATAACTAATACCTGCTAGGTTCACATTATTACAGTATAATAGAGATTGTTTGGTATAATTTTAGGTTTTATTAGTTTTTAGTTAGTATTTATTTATTTATTTTTTATAGATACAGACCTAAGATAAATTAAATTGAATGAATCCTGATCTACACTCCAATCCGGTTGGTGGCGGTAATGCACAATTTAATTGTTTGAAAACCGCCATCAAACAACAAAAGAAGAAGAAGAAGAGGTCCTTTCATCACTTGGGTGACATGGTATGCCATTGATATGAGCACAGCGCAAACATTTTTTATAAATCTCAATGTAAATGTCACGTGAGCGGCTAGGCTTCAATCGGCTTAGTGGTACAAAGTGCCCATCTGGGCACTGATTGGAAGTAGCTACCACACCATCTCCAGATGAACACAGGCTGACTGAACCCACCCTTTTGGTGGTTTCAGTGATCTATCTCCCTGAAATATTTTTCTATATTTTTGGGTGATCTATCTCCTGGAAGCTAGTCCACAGAATAAAGCTTCCAGTTTTATACTGCCTTTTTGTATTTGACAACTATTTTTGGCCACGAAAAAGCAAGTTATTCTTGTGCTGCTTAAGAGATTAGAATTCTAACTACAGCTGATGCATCAGGAATTTAGAATTATGAGCATATACACTTGAAGTCTGATACCAAGTAGGGTGAAATGGTTTACTCCGAATATCTAATATTTGAGAAACATTTGTGATACCTACTTTGCAAGTAAGGCTGGACATAGGGTTGTTAAACCCCAAACCATTCCTCAGTGTGTTGTCCAAAACGCATCTGATTTCTATAGTACACACTCTGAGGAATTCATTTCACCCTATAAAACCTATTTGGTTTACCAAGTGATTTCCATGTCTATTCTATGTGCATATGGCATGTTTTTTCGTTCAATACTACAACAAATATTGAGAACGTAAATTTTACTTTTATGGTGAATTTCCCCCCTCGAAGGCCAACGCTTACCGGAAGTCACATTGTTGTGCCTTCTCTGGCTAGTTTCACACGCTTCAGTAGATTCACGCTGGTCTATTGAACTCTATCGACCGCTTTTTGTTTTATATAGCTTTAATACGCACGTCAGTCGCCGCCGAGAATTACATTAGGCTACTATGTAATTTAAGTTAAACAAACGACTGATCGATTTAGTGAAGTATTTGGTTATGTAATTGAGTCAACGAATGGGGTAAGTTTTTATTTATTTTTTTCCCCATCATCTTAATGCTTTAATAGTTCTGTTAGTTTTGTTTACCCGTTTGAAATCGGCTTACTTACCTTTCACTAACGTTAGCGCTGTTTGTTCGTGTGGCAGTAGCTGCTAAAGCGCTCGTGATTGTAGAATTAATTTTAGAGGCGAAAACTTCGTAGCAGAGGCTACTGGCCCAATGTTCTCAGTGCGATTACAATCAGTTAAGGATATCGCTAAATAATGTTGGCTACCTTGTAGGACTCTTCCGTTTGTTCAGTAGCCTAAATTAATCTGTGGAACATGAGGAAATCCGAGAAATTTAAAACGTTTTTCCAAACATTTCGGGATGTTTGTGAACTGAGCTTCTGTTATATCCAAGAAAAACCCCAAATAAGAAAGTCTTAAGAGCTCATTTGTCTGCAGAATGGTTAGTGAATGAGGCCTATTGATACTTATGTGTCATGTTGTCAACAGCGGGACTAGTTAAATCATTGGGTTCATTACGATCTTTATTTCATCGGTTCTAGTGATTGTTACATTGTCATTAGATTGTTTAGTTTAGAAAATTATAACGTATTTGTGTTCTATACGCCTTGAAGGGTTAAGGACATTGTATTTCACTATATGCTCTTCATAGCCAACAGGGATTTTTCTGTTCAGCACAAATTCATGGCAGCTCCACAACCCCTGACAGGAACATAATTGGGCTTATGCCACAGCCAGCCCAGTCTTCTCTATTGTATGTGGCAACAGTTTATTTTCTCACAGACAAACGGCGCTAAAACAAATGCAAACCTGCACATGTTTCATGGCACTTCAGAAAGGGCTTTCTTCCACTCTTGAGTCTTGGGCTGCATTCCAATCCCATATTTTTACTGCTTGCATCTTTTCCTAGGTCCTTTCCTCGCTCATTAGCTCCACCCAGTGGAGGCCATAAGGAAAGGATCCAAGGATCACATACGAGGACGCAGCAGCGAGGCAACATGAATTAAGCAAATGGAACGTCCTTGCTCAGTCAAGCGTCAGCTGAAGCGACGTCAATTACTAATGACGTGTGCACAGCTGTATCACCTGTCAAAAAAAGAAGGCTAACGGATTGTTCTGTAGCCTATCGTATTTTTATCTCTGAGCTTGTTTTTGCATGCAAAATGGTATAAGCTATTGTTTTATTTGACGCTATATTGCACTGTGAAGTTATCACAATTCTTTTCAATGATTTTCTCCCGTGGAATTTGACAGATGTGAAAATGACATGGGAAATAGGGATATTGTCTCTCAATTACAGGTGTTTGTGTTTGACGTACAGTGTCCCATTAACACATCCACAACAACCGGCTATTTATTACTGTGTGAATAAAGATCACACGAAGAATAATTAAAATTGTAAGTAGGCAACGCCTATATTCCACACGCTCAATGGCCAATTCATCAATGGACTCGAATGCATGTTTGTTCGTTAAAATTGGAGCGCATTACAAATGACACTTCCAGCCAATAACCGAGCTGATGCCGTTTAATTAATTAATCAATCAACAATTAAGCATGTATGATCTGATGGTATATAAGCGACAGATACTGATTTCAAAACTTAGATCGCGAACTTCAATAGGCTAGTATACTGGTCTGCTACTGTACGCAATCAACATTTCCGCAATGAACCTAGCGTTCGCCATAAACGCATGGCACCGGCTTCAGCGGGAACGGTGGCGTTGCCAGTTCAGGGGATCGCGACTGCTTCGCTCCGTCCTGTTCCTAAGTGAGGTAAGAATCACGTATTCTCAACAGTAGTCATAAGACAGTGCTCTTGATCAAACATGGACATTGATAAGCATGAAGCACTTTTAACAGTGGGTGGAGTAGAATTCACCTGGATAAATATACAGCAAAGTTATGTCATGCACACATAGTAATTGCATGTTCTATAATACCACACATTTACCTGCATGTCGGACTACAAACTATACATTTGGCTACTGTGGTTTGGTGTTAATCAATCAACTTGTGTGAACTGTAGGCTGCATGTACACACTTCATGTTTTTCATTTCAATCTTTTTTAGGTCGACGATCCAACAGCTGGGCATTATGCCCAAGAAAATGCCACTGTGCCAGTGCTCCAGCTTTACTTTAATGGGGACCAGGACCTCATGGAGGACTACCGTCTGAGCCATGGCTCCATGGAAGCATTGATAATGCTACTGCCGCATGGGGGAGCGTTGTCTGGGCACACCACTTAAGGGTCCAGGAGGTGCCTGCTCTTCAAGGCTCTGGAGGTGGACCACACCTTTGTACCCACGGTCATCACCGCATGTGCCATGCTCCATAACATCTGCCTGACAAAGGGGGACATCCTTGAGGTTGTCGAGGATGTTGGTGATATTGGTGTGGCTCCACCACGTCCAGTGAGGGGGGAAAAAAGCGGACATGGCCGGCGAGACCGACTGGCGGGGCAACCGTCTGCTCCAAATATGTGTCCAGTAGCACTGAATGAACATGATTATATGTAATTTGGCAATTGTTTGAAATATTATTTATACAGGAGAGCTTTTTGTTAGTGTCTCCGTTTCTTGTTATGTTTGTATATTCTCCCTTGCAGCCCCTCTTTCTGTCCAGTGTTAATCCACGTTTTATTTGTTATGTTAGTGTTAATAAAATCACTTATGGATACTAACATATCAGTTTCATACATCTTTTCTGTGCCACTTTTTCATTACCTTTATTTATTTCAAAACACACTATAAGCATACCACTTTGACACCAATGTATGTCAACCACCTGTCGGGGAAGTGAGGATTCTGTAAAATGTCTATTTTCTGAATCCAGTGTTTCCAACGGTCAATGCCCTTCCTTGTTTAAATGTTCAGCACTCTGAATACTGAACACAGGCGATATTGCGTGCTAGAACCACTCACTTATCCTGCAGTAAAAATATATTTAACATCATTTCATAATTATTAGAAATGACAATCCTCAATTCAATCGCATAATTCGTCCATAGGACAGTAACCTGGTGGAAGCAACAAGTCAAAACAAAGTCTAATTCAGACCTAAGAGTACAGTAAAATAAAAACAGTAAATTAGAATAATGACTGCAAATCATTCATTAATGAATGTAGGCTGACTACTTAGAATTTACAAAAAGGAAGACATTCACTTGAAGTTACCAGTAAAGAGCGAGAGACCGATAAGCCAGAAATAGCCTAGGTATTACCCTCCTGAAGCTTACACGATCAGCAAAATTGTTAGTATTTGTGTGTTTCTTTTCTCCCAAATAGTTTTGTGCTACTGAAGGGGGCACTCAGATGAAAACTATATCTTAAAAGGTAAAAACACAAGTAAAAAACAAATTGACAAACACTTGTGAACTATTTACATTTTATTAAGAATTTTCTCAAACTCATTAGAGCTTTCCAGTGTGGCCTTGAATCGCTCCTCTTTTCTGGCAGCATCTTCCTTCAGGAACCGCAGAACGGCTCCCTCACCGGTCCTTCTCCTTTTGGGGGGTGTGGGACAGGCACAGCCTTTAGCCAGGCTGTGCATCCTCTTCCTCCTCCTCCACACACGCCCGGCTACAAGTGACCGCCACAAATCCAGGAAGAGATGAGCCAGTGCCATCTGAGGTCTCATCAGCCACATGTGCCAGGTTTTCTGAAACACATGAATCCATCAGGACAGGAGGATCAATAGATGGCCTCCCCCCGATGGCCTCATGCATTGCATTAAACCATGGCCATGTGGCTGCTGTGGCCTCTCCCCTGTCTGTTCCGTCTCTGTAGCAGGGCATCTGAGTGCCTACAAGGAAAGATGCAAGGGTGAAGGTGAGCTGTGAGCCTATTGCACAGGCATAATTTTGTTTCAGTATGCAATAGAAACTACAAATTCGCAAAGGAAAAACATCATAAATTGAACCTCACCTTATATTTTTGCTTGAGGTTGTCCCATTTCTTTGCAATTTGGGCGGGGCTCACCTGGCCCTGTAGGCCCATCTGCAGACGAATTTCACTGAGGAAAACAACACATGTTACCATACCATACCCAAGTGCCCTACAACAATTACTGCCATGCCATAACATGTTTATGTGTTATCCATTTACAGGGGCAGGCATGCCTCTTGCCATCACACTTACATTAGGGATATCAGAAGTTGTCATTTGCATACAATTAACTACTTCAACACAAGACATGAATCATGGTGCTGAGGAGTGATTCCGTCAACATTAATCTATGACATGTAGGAACACCAATATGGACAGTGACATGGTCCTGCAAGAACATAAAAAATGGCTTATTGCCAATGTTTCTGTGTAACATATTTTAGTTCTATGTGACATCACACATTATAGAATGTCACTAATGACTCACCCCCAAGCTTTCTTTGCTACATGCCTCTTCCCCGTAAACAGATGCTCATTCTCACACCTCAGCCGAATGAGGCTGAGGGTGCTCTCATCTGTCCCTGTAAATGACACAACAGACCTGCAAGTAAAAACCAGCTAGTAATGTCTGTGTATAGCCCTAAATCACAACGGCATGTGTCAAGGGGCTTCACAAGCCCATAATTCAGACATGACATATGTAAGTAGGCTACATGATGCAAAATAGTAGCCTATCCTAATAAGCTAGCCTAATGTGCATTTCATCAGTCAAAGACAGCAAATGCAATAACATAGACTGAAATAACATTATTTCTGTCATACAAGAGTGAGGAAACATATATTTTAAACGCAAAGCAGCTGCGTGTTCATGTTTCAATTGTTACACTGGAAATCGAGCAGCGACTGTAGAGCCTATTTCTCAGTTAGCCTACTTGCCGGGATGCATTCAACAGTGTGAACATAGGCTAAACGTAACATAGCCTATTGCATAGCGTACAATATAAAATTGTATACAGTTTTGAAAGGACATGGGTTAATTGAAGCTTGCGTTTCCTATGCAGTAACGTTAGCTAACAAACAACTATATGGGACAGAAACATGTCCTAAATATTACGCTTACACGCTGAACTACAATATTTGTTGTCTCTGTTTTCATGAATAAACTTGCCTTTCGTTTGTCCGAAAGAACGAGTGACATTATAAATGAAAGCGCTTTATAAATTACATAGAAAGGAACGATAAGCACTTACATTTGTGTACCAGTGGTCCCGCCATGTTTTCAACTGCAGATGTGATTGTGGATCAAACACGTCACGCGTTCTGAGTAAAGGCTTCCGCAAAGGCTGCACTCGTGTTTCCTCACTGAAGAATTCTCCGGGAGCCTCCTATGTCCCCACTCCTCGCTCCTCGGTGGAGCATTTAGCGGTTTGGAATGTCCTTAAAGATGGCGGACCTCGATCGATTTCCGGGTCAGACGAGGACCAAGTAGATAGGACGGCTAAAAAATGCGATTGGAATGCAGCCCAGGTTAAATCATAGGGTCCGTCCCAATACTGGAAAAATGCATTCTCCTTTCCTCCACGACCACATCCTCTCCTGCGTGCCCCGGAAACAGAACCATAACACTTAACCTGTCGCAGTCTGGATAAGAACGTCTGTTAAATACCTGTAATGTCATTTAAAGCGAATGCACAATGACAGGTTTGAATGAGCTGGCTATGTTACAAGTGTAACCAGTTTTGAGATTTTTTGTTGTGAAAATACTTGTGAAACTATACCAAGTCGATAAAAAAAACGAATAATTGTAAACATAAGTGTGAAAGAGGAATATTGAGGATGAGTTTGCAAGAGATGGGGGAAATAACTTAATGTTATTAAAATTCAGAAGATTCTACAGGAGATAGACGTATGAAATTTCTCTTGTAGTATTTCAGAGCGTTAGGACCAAGATCGTCTCATGCAGAAAGGCACTGAAGAAAATTGCTTTGTGTCTCGAAGATAGGTAGGGAGAGAAGTGACTATCGGTCTTAAAACAGAATCAACAAAATTCAAAAGAGGTTCTGAAAAACTGTTTATACCAGCTACAATTGGTCATCCTGGGCATAACCACTAGGCCACCACCTTTATCAGCAGGTTTAACAATAATATCTTTATCCTTGCATAATTTCTCAAGGGCTTGTTTTTCTGTAAAAGTCTAATTAGATCTAATCAAATGATAATTGACAAACAACATGTCAACATCCCTCTCTAACAATCTACTAAATGTATCCAAAGACTAATTATTGACAACAGGACAAAAGGTGCTCTTAGGTCAAAATGTTTTACGAGCAGTCGAGATGGAGTTACAAGAACCATAAGAGGATATTCCATTTTTGTAATACACTTTAAATTTTAAATTACGAAAAAACTTAGAGATCAATTTTAGTCATAAAGGGATCTGTCTTGGTGGAAGGAACAAAGCTTAGGCCCTTATTAAGCAGACTGACCTCGTCTGGATTGAAGATTTAAAATTAAGCCATTATGCGACTCGCCTTTCGGCTGGAGTGATGGGCTCCGTCTTGTCCGACCGCGTCTCTCGCGGCGGGTCTTCTTTGACGTATTCGTGAGTACGGGGATTGCCACTCCTTGTATCGCCCGTCCCTGCCCCTAAAAAATCTGCTTCACCGTCCCCACTTGAAGCAGAGCTATAGAAGGAGCGGTCCTCAAAGTGAACTCTTTGTGAGGATGGGGCATGGAGACCTTTCTGTTGGAGCCAAAGATAGACTCTATTGTCCTTATAGTCCAAAGTTTCCCTGCGAAATGTTCTCATTTTCATCTGTTGGACGTCACGCCTGAATTGCTCCAGTGACTCAGTCTGTTGATTGAAAATAGTTGCACTTTGCGATGAAATAAACGAAGCTTGAGTCTCTGCAATCTGTTCTTTGATATGATTAAGTTCCTTCTGTGTATATTCATTGACCCACAAGGTTAGGTCCAGTGAAGCTTTGTTCATGATTTCGCACCATTTTCCACAAAACTCTGGGTCGTCACAGCCAATGGTAGGAGCCTTCTGAATTCTAAGACCTCTAAGATTTATTAATATCAAATATAGTGAGAATCTGCGCAGTATGGAGCAAATGGGCGGTGTGTGAGTTCCAAGTAGAATTTGTAATCATTCTGATACATTTCTTTTGAAATAGGAAAATGGTATTAAGGCTGATTTAAGTGCTGTTTCCCTCCAGGAGCTGCACTTCTGCACACCTTTGAGCAGCAGTATGATGCAGGCAGGAGTCTGTCTGAGATGGGACACTGAGACAACACTACCAGAGCTCACTGAGCAGCACAGGATCAGACACAAAGAAGAGGAACTCAGTGGACTGGAGTCTGTCCACATGGCAGAGTCAGAGACAGAGTGTGCTGCACCAGGACTCAACACACTGGAGCCAGAGTGTGTTACAGCACACAGCGGGGTCAGTGATGTACACCACACACACACATCACTGATTAAAACAGAAACTGATCTGGGCTCCACCCACACTGGGAATCTCATTAAGACTGAGTGCCTAGATTTTACAGAGCTGGGATATGTTACCCATCTGCATCCTGACCAAATCAAAACAGAGGCTGATGATGGAGGATACCTTGAGGCAGAACACATCAGTGACTTGCAGGATATTAATGTTGATATTAAATCTGATAAAATGAAGTGTGAATCCAGTGAAAGTTTAGTAAGTGATGTCATGAATACTGTGATGAATGGAGCTGGTGTTGATCACAAAGACCAGACTGAACCATGGCGATGTGCAGGAGAGCCAAACACAAACTGTCAAAAAGAAGAAAGTCATGAATTGCCAACCCAATGTGGGGACTTAAATCATCACTGTGATGTAAACAATGAAAATAATCAGACCAGAATTGTCCAGAAGAGTACAAACAGTAACAAGAAACATACACATTGTTGGATAATGAAAGTGATAATTAAACCCTTGATAACTAATTCAAGTAAAGGGCAAAGCCTTTTGAATTTTATTCAAAAGAAGGCAATTTATAGAAGTACAGATGAAAAGCCCTACAAATGTCCACAGTGTGAGAAGTGTTTCCGTATGAAATATAATCTAAATAGACACATGACAGTTCATGCAGGTCAAAAGCCTTACAAGTGTACACAGTGTGGGAAGTGTTTTCGCAGAAAATCTTACTTGGCTACACACCAGAGAATTCATTCGGGTGAAAAGCCCTACAAATGCACTCAGTGTGAGAAGTGTTTTTACCAAAAATCTAATTTAAGTAGCCACCTGAAAATTCATACAGGTGAAAAGCCATACAAATGTACTCAGTGCGATAACTGTTTTACAAGAAAATCGCATTTAGTAACACACCAGAGAGTTCATATAGGTGAAAAGCCCTACAAATGTCCTCATTGTGTGAAGTGCTTTTCCACAATATCTTTTTTAAATAGCCACCAGAGAATTCATATGCGTGAAAAGCCCTTCAAATGTCCTCAGTGTGAGAAGTGCTTTTCCCACACATCTTCTTTAAATAGCCATCTGAGAATTCATACAGGTGAAAAGCCCTATACATGTTCTCAGTGTGGGAAGTGCTTTTTCCAAATGTCTCATTTAAATAGCCACCAGAAGATTCATACAGGTGAAAAGCCATACAAATGTACTCAGTGTGAGAACTGTTTTACAAGAAAATCACATTTAGTTCTTCACCAGAGAGTTCATACTGGTGAAAAGCCCTACAAATGTCTTCAGTGTGGCAAGTGCTTTTCCCAAACATCTTCTTTAAATAGCCACCAGAGAGTTCATACAGGTGAAAAGCCTTTTGTACACATTTAGTTAATTACATTTTTTGTGCTATTTTAAATTACCATCAGAAGATTTATTCAGATGAAAAGACAGACTCTTATTGTGCAAAGTATTTTAAGAAAGCAAATCAAAAATCCCTTCATGTACTCAGTAGGAGGTTTGATTTCAACAGAAAAGTCCATCAGAAACTAAATGAGTGTAACCCATGTGGGAAGATTCCTTACCATGTGAAATAGACATTTGTAAGTCACTGCCAATTGACAAAATTTAAAATAATTATGTTAACATACATGACACATATTTACCTACACTTCTTCACTTGAGTTTTTAAACTTCTCTCTTCATATATATATTTTAAAAAACGAATTCTGTCTAGCATATGTTAAAATCACCAGCACTAAAATATTTTTTGTGAAAAACTACAGCTTTTTCCAGGCTAAATGGACTTGTCCACACTCCACAGCTCCTTCTTATCAAGGCACTACTAAAGGGTACTGACTCCTGTAATTCATTTTAATTTTGTAAATTTTCAGGTGCAAGCTGAATGCAATAACTTCTCATTAATTCATTTTGTGAACTGCAGTTTAGTAGCAAAATGTTCCAGTTGCATAGTAGCCCAGTGCACAGTGCCCCTCTAGTATTCCTTGCCGATCGTACTTTAGACAGTTGGAAAACCAGCAACAATGTCAAAGAGGCAAGCTGTGATTCTATTTTTCTTTTACAACAAGCCAGGGGGTTGGAACTATTACAGATGAACCTCGATCCAACGGACACCGATGCAACGGATTCCGGATCCAACGGACACAATCTGCTAGTGAATATCTGGTCCGAACGTTTAAAACTCCCGGGTGAAGCGAACCGAGACCGCTACTTGAGTAAGCGTCCGCGAACCGAGACCGCTATTTGAGTAAGCGTCCGCTTGGCGGCGCGCACGTGTTGTTTACAAGCGTACAAGCGTCGGTTTGCCTGGTTGTTGTGCGCTACATATCTCTTGTTATAGTGATTTCGTCGCTGCAACGGACAAACGGCTTTAACGGACAACTGCTCCCCCCTATTAGTCCGTTGGATCGAGGTTCATCTGTATATTGTTTTAAAAAAGTTATGTTCTTTGGAGTCCGAAGGTTGATATTTTGTGATGATGCAATTGACGCCAGTGTAATGTGTTTGAAAGAAACAATGTGCAAACTGTTTGGATATTCTGTTGGAAGATGCGTGGTAAAATTGTCTTCTGAAAATGACAAAATGACTTGACAGTATTGGTCTTTTCAGGGCTTTTACTGCCAATGTAGAGGCTCTAGCATATATGTCAGCCAAGGCTGATCTTAGAGACTTTGTTTCTCTTTTTAAGTGTTGTATATGAATTGTGTATGAAATAATTTTACTGTGTGTGTGCATACCAAGGCCTTTATTCCATGTTAATTCTTGTTTTCTCTCTTGCTACCAATTTGTAAATGTAGTTTTATTACCGTTGCACATAAGACTAATTGTGCAAGAAATACATTTGACTCATATGGTTGTTGGAATTTTTAAATTCATTTTAACATTGTTAATTTGTCTGAACATGTAGTTTTTTTTAAAGAACTTCATATATATTTGAATTACAATAGATAACAAATGTAAATTATGCTGGTAGTGAAACTAATGGGACAAATACATTTAATAAACCTCCTCTGATTCAATCAATTTCCCACTTATTTTATTGAGTTTGCTTTTGCAGGAGAGCAAGATTTCTGGATGCTAATC
The DNA here is from genome assembly GCA_022702515.1 of Ilyophis sp. 1 JC-2022. Lineage (NCBI taxonomy): Eukaryota > Metazoa > Chordata > Actinopteri > Anguilliformes > Synaphobranchidae > Ilyophis > Ilyophis sp. 1 JC-2022. The sequence goes on from CM040405.1 coordinate 6,281,227, forward strand.
GCTGGCTATCTGAGTGGTGTCCATCTCATAACGTTGGCTATATAGATCATTGGCAGACATTTTGGGGGAGGCCTAATCTTTTAAAAAGAGATGGTGTTCACCCTACGTGGGGGGGGGTTCAGCTTTTATCTAAAAAAATCTGGCCTTTAAACTTGTCTGCTTGTTCCCCAAAACCGTCAACTAGGGTTCACTCTTTAGCCTTATTGTCTGGTTGCACTGGCTCAGCCCTCAATCATCTCCAACTTGTACAGAATGCAGCTGCTAGAGTTCTTACTAGAACCAAGAAATGGGAGCATATCAGCCCGGTGCTCAAAACTCTTCATTGGCTGCCTGTCAAATTCAGAATTGACTAAGATTTTACTTCTGGTGTTTATCACTTTGGATTATCAGAAAATTAATACCACCTACGTTTTTACAGGAAATTGGGAATAATACTGCACATGTTAGCAGGAATTTTTAAATATCTCTTGATCCAATTCATTTTTTCATAATTTGGTTAAACGAGGTGGTCTAATACATTAAGCCATCATGTTGCTAAAGAGTTTGATGTCAACTTTTTTCCAGCTCTGCTAATAGAATACACTAAAAATAACACACAAAAAATAGCAGTTGACTTTAAAACTGCGGCTGTGTTCAAAACCACAAACTAGCGTACTTCTAATACTTAACTGTGATGTAAAATAAGTATGTAGTATGTTCCCACTGCATAGTAATTTCAGTACGCAAAAAGTACCCTGATGTATACTACGGTTGCGTTTGAAACCGCAGACCATCTGTACTACTTGGCATACTAACTATGACTAGATTAGTATGTAGTGTGTTTCTAATGCATAGTATGTTCATTTTTAGCATGCAGATTTAGACTACATTAGCAACAATTTCTGAGTATACAACGGAGCTTGCTCAACGGTCAAAATACGCCCCATAATACATTGCGTGTCATCATCTGAGCAACCAATCGTATGGGGTGATTGCAAGGAATAATGCCTGATGAAACAACTAAAACGGCAACAACGCCACAGTTTGGAATTTTTGATATCCAGCCAGATTTTTGACACATCAATGATGTTGTCTATCGACCGAGAACTTCAGACCAGCCTTCACGTCATAATACGTGGAAGATTATTTTTGAAGATGATATCTATCATTATTGTGAATAATATTGGACTACACGTCCCTGGGGAGTACCATTATCTACATCATTGATAGTTCTGATCCCACCTTTACCCAAATACCCCTGTCAAACAGGAAGTTCATGACCCAGTTATATAGCCATCCACCTATACCCATTGTACTCATCTTAAGTAGCGTCCCTTCTCTCCACATGGTATCATAAGCCTTCTCAATGTCAAATAATGCCACGCTCACCACTTCTTTCACTGTCGGAGCCTTTTCCATCTCCACGCTCACTGTCACTCATGCATCCACAGTAGATCTCCTTCTTCTAAATCCACTCTGTGTATCACTGATCATACCCCTGGTTTACAAAAAATACATCAACCGATTCACTATCATTTTTTTCATCAATTTACATAGATTGGATATCAGGGCAATATGCCTATAACAACCCATCTTAGAGGGATCTTTACCTGGCTTTACAAAAGGTAACAACACCGCAACACAAAGGTAACCCAGTCTTCCAAACTTTATTATACAATTCTAATATTGCTTTAATCACATTGTCTGATGCATATTTTAACATCACATCGCAAACTCTATCTTCTCCGGGAGCCGTCCGACTCAATACATTTTGCATTGGGCGTGGCTTATCACCAAAATGCAAGTAATTCTAAGACTGTTTGACATAAAGTTCTGAAACTTGGTGGCTCGATTGAGAGTTACATCAAGACTTGAGCCCTGCAGTTTTAACCCAATCAATCCACGTGGTGACGCTATAGAAATAGAAATGTTTACCTGCCATCCGCCAAGTACCATCTATGCTTAACAGGCTGTTTACCCACCTTACAATCTATGTAAGTTTCTGTAGCTTAGTGGTTAAGGCATTGTACTACCATGTAGTAGGTTGATGGTTCAATCCCCACCTGTTCCTAACATTTTTTCTGAGGTACACAATCTGCACGTCACATTAAGAATGTTCTATTACAGTTTTTTACGATTGCTTTGACTCATTTTGCACAGCAGAATTTCAATGTACAAAACTCAAAATGCAAAGTGCCAAACTGACTTTCAAAATTCGTACTCTAAGACACTACATCCAATGCTGACATACAAAGTGCAAAACTGTTAATACAAATGCAGATCACTAAATCAATTCAACATGTGTTTGTAGTCATGTCTCAGTACTTCCAACAACCTTGCCCAGGTGAGTAGCATTGCAACACAATTGATAATCTCTTCACCACTACATAAAATGCCACAGCGTGGAGCCAACATCTCAATGTGTCCTGTCATTTCCCGCAATGGAGTTGAGGCTCGTGACCCTCTGCTGGGGGCATACAACTCCATGCGCCTCATACATTTTCTGGAGGGCCTGTACAATCGTCTCGTACAGCCAAATGCTCAGATGGTGTTCATCATTGTCTGGGACAATGTAAACTTCCATCGTGCATTGGCTGTGCGAGACTGCCCGATGGATCACTGCAAGGGTTATTTCTCCTGACTCATTTTCCTATAGAACTCTATGGGGAAAAAAGACAGGAGAAACAACCCTTAAAGGGATCCATCCACATCTACTCCATATCTGGCCGCAGAGTGATGGTTTGGGGCTCGTTTGATACCTTAGACCCTTGATGACGTACAGCCATTTCGCCAGTCATGTGTTCCATACTGTATCAGCGTAATTTACAGCTGAATCTAGTCTTACCCCAAAATTCTCATAGAGATCAGTTCAAATGCAGAGAGGTTATAGTATCGCTTGTAACAGTACCTGAAAATAAGATATTGAGAGTCTTTTGATGTTGATTGGTCACAGACTTCAGGAAGTAACAGCATGCAAAGGATATGCGACCAAATATATGCGATACTTTAAAAATATGTCAAAAAATAAAGGCTTGAAATATTTCACTCTATGTGTAATGAATCTATATAATATATGAGTTTCACTTTCTGAAATGAGTGACAAAAAATATTGAACTTTTTCACGATATTCTAATTTTTTGAGCTGCACCTGTATATACACTGCAGTCTATCACAAGGGATGCTTGCTGTACATCATTTCAAGTACTTATGAGGAAATGACCCTTGCATAGTCTTTTTTGATGGCAATTATTTTGTGTTTGACAGCATTATTTGATAATGGCCGTTGTATTTGGAAATGCACCAATAATTAAACTTCAACGATAAATATATCCAATGTTCTGGTGCTATGATAAACATTTGCATATAATGTTCTCTGATTTGACACAGGTATTTTTATTTTGCATGCTATATTACATTTTGAACCCAAAATGAGCAGTATAGCATTCTGTGTTAAAAGTTTTGCACATTGAAACTTTGTTGTGCAAAATGAGTCAAAGCAATCGTAAAAAACTGTAACATAAAATTATAAATTTTTATTGCAAAGGCTAAGAAATGTCACAATATTAACTGTTTACTGTTTGAAGGAAGTCAGTAACACAATCTGATACCGCAACACAAACGTTTTATTTGGCTCTTTTCTGCTAACCTGCTTTGGCAGCTCGTTTCTGTTAACCTGCTGAGTAAAACCCGCCACTATACTTCCTGTTATTCCCTTCTAGCTGTTCTAGTACTAATGGTTTACAAGGGTTGGAGTAGTTTATAATTCCACTGTTGCCCCCATTCCTGTATATCTCAATTCCAACACATTCCTTTTCCTGTAACAACACTCTATGCCACCCATTCTTTAATAAATGCAGCACAGCTACCTCCCGAACCCTCTAGTCTGTCACATCTTACTATATCCTGCTAACACAAAATCCAACTGTGGTTTAAGCCACGTCTCTTGTACACATATTATATCTGGTAACATATTTAAATGACATACATCGTTTAAACTCTTGCCTATTCCATATTAGGCTTCTTGCATTCCACTGAAGGATCAAAAGCACCATACTAATTAACAGGAGTTTCTGATAAATCATCTCTGATCTGATTTATCATCTCGTGAATCATTTCTCCGGTCACCTTTGTAATTCCTCTGTAGTTCTTTGGCTGCACGTCCCACCATATCTATACGCCTAGATTTTTTTTGTCAATACATTGCATATAAATGCCACACAGTTAACTCTATTCACTATCAATGTCTTTTTTGTCACTGTACACTGATTATCACATTTCTTAGTGTTGCCACTTTCCCCATCTGTTGCATCTGCTGACCCTGCACCTTATTCCTTCCTCCCGGCACAACATTAGAACTGCTTTGCACCTTATTCCTTATTCCCGGTACAACATTAGAACTGCTTTGCACCTTATTCCTTATTCCCGGTACAACATTAGAACTGCTTTGCACTTATTATGTGGCAGCAGTGTAGTATAATGGTTAAGGAGCTGGACTTGTAACTGAAAGGTTGCAGGTTCGATTCCCAGTTAGGACACTGCCGTTGTACCCTTGAGCAAGGTACTTAACCTGAATTGCTTCAGTATATATCCAGCTGTATGAATGGATAAATGTAATAAGAAGTTGTGTAAGTCGCTCTGGATAAGAGCGTCTGCTAAATACCTATAATGTAATGTAATGTATTTCTTACTCCCGGTACAACATTAGAACTGCTTTGCACCTTATTCCTTATTCCCGGTACAACATTAGAACTGCTTTGCACCTTATTCCTTATTCCCGGTACAACATTAGAACTGCTTTGCACCTTATTCCTTATTCCCGGTACAACATTAGAACTGCTTTGCACCTTATTTCTTACTCCCGGTACAACATTAGAACTGCTTTGCACCTTATTCCTTATTCCCGGTACAACATTAGAACTGCTTTGCACCTTATTCCTTATTCCCGGTACAACATTAGAACTGCTTTGCACCATATTTCTTACTCCCGGTACAACATTAGAACTGCTTTGCACCTTATTCCTTACGCCCGGTACAACATTAGAACTGCTTTGCACCTTATTCCTTACTCCCGGTACAACATTAGAACTGCTTTGCACCTTATTCCTTATTCCCGGTACAACATTAGAACTGCTTTGCACCTTATTCCTTATTCCCGGTACAACATTAGAACTGCTTTGCACCTTATTCCTTATTCCCGGTACAACATTAGAACTGCTTTGCACCTTATTTCTTACTCCCGGTACAACATTAGCTCTGCTTTGCACCTTATTCCTTATTCCCGGTACAACATTAGAACTGCTTTGCACCTTATTCCTTATTCCCGGTACAACATTAGAACTGCTTTGCACCTTATTCCTTATTCCCGGTACAACATTAGAACTGCTTTGCACCTTATTCCTTATTCCCGGTACAACATTAGAACTGCTTTGCACCTTATTCCTTATTCCCGGTACAACATTAGAACTGCTTTGCACCTTATTCCTTATTCCCGGTACAACATTAGAACTGCTTTGCACCTTATTTCTTACTCCCGGTACAACATTAGAACTGCTTTGCACCTTATTCCTTATTCCCGGTACAACATTAGAACTGCTTTGCACCTTATTCCTTACTCCCGGTACAACATTAGAACTGCTTTGCACCTTATTCCTTATTCCCGGTACAACATTAGAACTGCTTTGCACCTTATTCCTTATTCCCGGTACAACATTAGAACTGCTTTGCACCTTATTCCTTATTCCCGGTACAACATTAGAACTGCTTTGCACCTTATTCCTTACTCCCGGTACAACATTAGAACTGCTTTGCACCTTATTCCTTATTCCCGGTACAACATTAGAACTGCTTTGCACCTTATTCCTTATTCCCGGTACAACATTAGAACTGCTTTGCACCTTATTCCTTATTCCCGGTACAACATTAGAACTGCTTTGCACCTTATTTCTTACTCCCGGTACAACATTAGAACTGCTTTGCACCTCATTCCTTACTCCCGGTACAACATTAGAACTGCTTTGCACTTTGTGCACTGCTTCTGCATAAGTTAACTTGTTAAGGATCTTAAATCTTTGTACTTCCACTTCCTGTTTTTGAACTTTACATCCCCCAAAAGCAGCGTTATGCTCACCACCACAATTACAACATTTACTTTTAACATTTTCTCCACACTGACCATATTAGTGTGGTCCCCCAGACTTTGCCCATCGTGTTTGCCCTTTACTGTTATTAGCCACATGTCCCATCCTTTGACGTTTAAAACACCTTAGTGTTTGGTATGTATTTGGTGCTGGTATGTATTCCCTCACAGAAAAACTCATAAGTTCCAGCTGAATTCATGTTGGTAGCTTCTTTAAATTCAAGCATGACGCATGTTGTGCGTTCTACTCCATTTTCACTTTTCTTTCCCATACGCTTCAACAACTTTCGCCCCTTTCACATTTTTCTTAAGCTCCTCCATTGATACTTCTATTGGTACACCTGCAATCACCCCTCTCAGACCAGCCCTACTGCCTGGGATATGGCACTTCACATTTTCCCCATTCAGACTGTTTAGCTTTAGCAATTTGTGTCTCTGCTTTATACTGTTCACAAAGATCAACACCCTCCCATTAGCTAAACACCTTGCATTTACACCTTACAGTGTAATAGGATGTAACATTTTACTATTTGGTTCAGTGAACACTACCATAACTCAGAATTCCTGGCCCTCCTCTCTCTGGCTACCTGCTTTCCTAGATGGCCCCTCTGCTTCAGTTGCAGATCCACTTCCATCACCCTCTCTGTTTCTTTTTCCTCTCCGCTTTACCTCTGTAAAATTAGACTCCTCAATGCTCATTCCACCTACAATCTCGATATTATAGTGATAGTTATGTTCATCATCTTCATCTGAACGACTTGCCATTCCGACCTCAGTCACAGTACAGTTGCCACACCACAATTATCTCTCGCGTTCAACTTTCAAAGTTTGCCACGGTCTTCTCCTGTCAGCCATGACACTACTCCTACTCATGCCTTCTTCCCACCTGAGACCTGGGAAGAACAGTGCAGGATATATACAGTATCGGACCTTGATAGGTCTTCAGTGTAAAGAATGTGTCAGCTGCTGCAGTATGACCTGTTTGATTAAAACGAAATCCCTTCCACTGTTTCCCTCCAGGAGCTGCACTTCTGCACACCTTTGAGCAGCAGTATGATGCAGGCAGGAGTCTGTCTGAGACGGGACACTGAAACAACACTACCAGAGCTCACTGAGCAGCACAGGATCAGACAGAAAGAAGAGGAACTCAGTAGACTGGAGTCTGTCCACATGGCAGAGACAGAGTGTGCTGCACCAGAACTCAACACACTGGAGCCAGAGTGTGTTACAGCACACAGCGGGGTCAGTGATGTACACCACACACACATATCACTGATTAAAATGGAAACTGATCTGGGCTCCATACACACTGGGGATCTTAAGACAGAGAGTCTCGACAGTACAGAGCTGGGATATGTAGCCCGTCTGCATCCTGACCAAGTAAAAACAGAGGCTGATGATGGAGGATGCCTTGAGGCAGAACACATCAGTGATTTGCCGGATTTTAATGTTGATATTAAATCTGATAAAATTAAGTGTGAATCCAGTGAAAGTTTAGTGAGCGATGTCATAAATACTGTGATGAATGGAGCAGGTGTTGATCAGAAAGACCAGACTGAACTCTGGCGATATGCAGGAGAGCCAAACACAAACTGTAAAAAAGAAGAAAGTCATGATCTGCAGACCCAATGTGGGTACTTAAATCATGACTGTGACATAAACAATGAAAATAATCAGACCAGAATTGTCCAGAAGAGTGCAAACGGTAGCAAGAAACATACACATTGTGGGAGAATGAAAGTGATAATTCAACCCTTGATAATTAATTCAAGTAAAGAACAAAGCCTTTTGAATTTCCTTCAAAAGAAAGCAATTTATAGAAGTACAAGTGAAAAGCAGCAGAAATGTACAGAGTGTGGGAAATGTTTCCGTATTAAATCTAATTTAAAAAGACACATGACAGTTCATGCAGGTGAAAAGCCTTACAAATGTACACAGTGTGAGAAGTGCTTTTCCACAATATCTTATTTAAATATACACCAGAGAACTCATACAGGTGAAAAGCCATACAAATGTACTCAGTGTGAGAACTCTTTTACAAGAAAATCACATTTAGTTCGACACCAGAGAGTTCATACTGGTGAAAAGCCCTACAAATGTCCTCAGTGTGAGAAGTGCTTTTCCCATACATCTTCTTTAAATTGCCACCAGAGAACTCACACAGGTGAAAAGCCTTACAAGTGTACTCAGTGTGAGAAGTGCTTTTCCCTAAAAGTACATTTAAGTTGCCACCAGAGAATTCATACAGGTGAAAAGCCGTACAAGTGTACACAGTGTGAGAAGTTTTTTTGCAGAAAATCTTCTTTAACTACACACCAGAGAATTCATTCAGGTGAAAAGCCCTACACATGTTCTCACTGTGGCAAGTGCTTTTTCCAAAGGTCTCATTTAATTAGCCACCAGAGAGGTCATACAGGTGAAAAACCCTACAAATGTTCTCATTGTGGGAGATGCTTTCCCACAATATCTATTTTAAATAGCCACCAGAAAATTCATACAGGTGAAAAGCCATACAAATGTACTCACTGTGAGAACTCTTTTACAAGAAAATCACATTTAGTTCAACACCAGAGAGTTCATACTGGTGAAAAGCCCTACAAATGTCTTCATTGTGAGAGATGCTTTTCCACAATATATAGTTTAAATAACCACCAGAAAATTCATACAGGTGAAAAGCCATACAAATGTACTCAGTGTGAGAACTCTTTTACAAGAAAATCACATTTAGTTCAACACCAGACAGTTCATACTGGTGAAAAGCCCTACAAATGTCTTGATTGTGAGAGATGCTTTTCCACAATATATATTTTAAATAACCACCAGAAAATTCATACAGGTGAAAAGCCATACAAATGTACTCAGTGTGAGAACTCTTTTACAAGAAAATTACATTTAGTTATACACCAGAGAGTTCATACTGGTGAAAAGCCCTACAAATGTCCTCAGTGTGGGAAGTGCTTTTCGCGTACATCTTCTTTAAATTGCCATCAGAAAATTCATACAGGTGAAAAGCCTTACAAGTGTACACAATGTGAGAAGTGTTTTTGCAGAAAATCTTACTTAACTACACACCAGAGAATTCATTCAGGTGAAAAGCCTTTTGTACACATTTAGTTTATTTCATGTTTGCACTATTATAATGATCATTAGAAGATTCATACAGATGAAAAGCCAAACAAATTTTTAATGTGGGAAGTATTTTATGAAAGCAAATTAAACCCTTATCATGTACATTGCATCATTTAGCAGACACTTTTATCCAAAGCGACATACAGTAAGTGCATACAGAAACGTCATCGAAGTAACTACAGAACAGAAAAGACAAAGCACATCCTTCCCATAAAGTAGCAGCTATCCCTAGTAATGAACATTGAATGCAGTTCACAGTAAACTGGGTAAATCAGCTCTACTAAAATTCTATTCTAAATACTATTATAAACTTCAAAACACAGTTCAACAAGAAACAAGTACCATGAGAGGTCCTAGATAAGTGTATCAGTCCAGGTGGAGTCTGAAAAGGTGTGTCTTCAGGCCACGACGGAACACAGGCAGGGTTGTCATAGTATGTAGGGGAATGGGAAGTTCGTTCCACCACTGGGGAGCTAGGGTGAAAAAGCTCCACAGTCGGGAAGTGCGAGTCGCCCTGCTGTAGATGAGCGAAGTGGTCGAGCAGGAACATAGTTCTGGATCAAGTCTTGCAGGTAGGCGGGGCCTGTCCTATTGGCTGCAGTGTAGGCCAGGGTCAGAACTTTGATCCTGATCCTGGCTGCAACTGGCAGCCAGTGGAGTGACCTCAACAGGGGGGTAACATGAAAATTTCGGGAGGTTGAACACAAGCCGGGCAGCTGCGTTCTGGATCAGTTGAAGAGGCAGGATGGCGCAGGCTGGTAGGCTTGCGAGCAGGGAGTTGCAGTAGTTCAGGCGTGAGGTTGGGGCTGATGCGGTACAGGAGGAACCTGCAGGACCGTTCCGTCACCCTGATGCAGTTTTTGAAGTCCAGTTAGTCATCCAGGACCACCTCCAGGTTCTTTGCAGAGCGGGAGGCACCCACCATGGTCCCGTCAACGGTGATAGAGAGGTCATGTAGTGGGGAGGTCTTGTATGGCATGAAGAGGAGCTCTGTCTTGTCAAGGTTGAGCTTCAGGTGATGGGTAGTCATCCACTCAGACAGTTAGTTATGGACAGCTCATTCAAGAGTTTTGGACAGGAAGGGCAAGAGAAATACAGGACAGTAGTTCCTGACATCAGAGGGGTCTAAGCTAGGTTTTTTAAGGAGTGGGGTTACACGAGCAGTCTTAAAGCCGGGCAGCGCCTGTGATGGTTGGGCCTCCTGGAGCGAGACATAGAGCACAGAGGAATGGGGGTTAGACACATGGCAGGGGGTGATAAGCCAAGTTAGGAAGTGAAAGATAAGGACAAACAGACAAGTCATACAAATTGGCGACGAGGCTCTCGTATTTACTGCTTTTAACTTATACACTATTTGCTAATTCACTGTTTGCATTCAGTTTCTTGAAGCGCTAATTCACTCCGGTGAAACTAGTTCAGATTAGCAACACAAAAGGCCGGTTGTTGGCCTAATGATAGCTACCCAATAGCTACAATAGCTACTGTATGAGGTTTGATTTCAACAACAGAAAATTCCATCAGAAACTATAGTCCCGGCCAAAAGTTTTGTCGCATGAGTGGACAAAAGTGACAATTGCTAATTACCCAACTCTTAATTAACTATTAAAGTTAAGAAACAACACAAATTAATCATAAGTGTCTAAAGTTTATTAGTAGCTAGCAAAATGACATTTCAAAATTGTTACTAAATGTTACAGCTTGATAATGATCAACAGGCCGGACAAAAGTCTTGTCGCAATGGCCAACTCCAATTTCTAGGCCACAGTGAATAAGGAAGAAACAAACAAGGGGCTTGATTAGTCAGCTGTAGGTAACTTTGAGCTATAAAAGCAGAAATTCTACACTTTAAGCCAAGTTCATGCTCAACATTGCTTCTGTCAACATGCCCAAGATCAAACCAGAAACCAAAGTGCTGATCATCAAGAATCTCAAGTCCAAGTCTCCTGCTGAAGTTTCAGACATCTTCAATGTGTCTAAACGGCAGGTGGAAAGGATTCGCAAGCGCTACCAAGAGACTGGCGACGTCCATGACAGACCCAGGTCGGGCAGACCGTGCAAAGACAACTGCTCGAGACGACAGCTTGCTGGTCCGACGGTCAAAAGCCAGCCCCATGTCAACCGCCTCACAGCTCCAGGAGGAGTGGACGCCAGCAACGCCTGTTTCGTCAAGAACTGTACGTCGGATTCTTGCTCGCAATGGTCTCCACGGTCGTATTGCTGCCCAGAAACCAGCGCTAAACAAGAGACAGCTAAGAAACCGTGTTGCGTACGCCAAGGCCCACAGCCTGACGAAAGGTTGGACAGCAGAAAAGTGGCGAAAAATAGATTTTCAGATGAATCGTCAGTTGAGCTCCATCCCAAGCGCCGCCAGTATCGTTGACGACCCTCTGGGGCCCATCTGGACCCACAGTTCACCCAGAAGACAGTCAAATGTGGAGGTGGAAAGATTATGGTTTGGGGTTACATCCAATACAGAGGTGCCAGGGACATCTGTAAGGTGGATGGTAACATTGACAGTGCCAAATATCAACAGATTCTTGGCTCCCAATACATTCCCAACTACAAGAGGGGTCAGATTTTTTAACAGGATGGAGCTCCTTGCCATACCTCAGGTTCCACTATGAAGTTTCTCAGGGGGAAGAAGATCAAGGTCCTTCAGGGATGGCTAGCACAATCTCCAGATAAGAATATTATTGAGCATATCTGGGGAAGAATGAAGGAGGAAGCTTGGAGGACCAAGCCGAAGAACTTGGAGGAGCTTTGGGATGCCTGCAAGGTGGCCTTCCATGCCATCCCCGAGGACTTCATCAACAAGCTCTACGACTCTCTGCCAAACTGGATGGCAACTGTTCTGCAGGCCAAAGGAACCCATACAAGATATTAATTTCTTAACTTATAGTCCATGATGAAATACGAGACTGATTTTTCATTTGGTATTTTATTAACTTTTTGAGAAAGATAAAATTTAGTGATTATAATTTGATTTGCGACAAGACTTTTGTCCAGGTAGAAACTGGCTTGTTCATCATTATCAAGCAATAAACCTTATAAGCATCTATGAAATTTTTGTTTTGCTAGTATCTAAATAAACTTTAGACACTTATGATTAATTTGTGTTGTTTCGTAACTGTATTAGCTAATTAAGAGTTGGGTAATTAGCAATTGTCACTTTTGTCCACTCATGCGACAAAACTTTTGGCCGGGACTGTAAATGAGTGTAACCCATGTGGGAAGGTTTCTTACCATGTGAAAGAGACTTGTGTAAGTCACTGCCAATTGACTAACTTTTAAATAATTATGTTTCTAAACAACATTTAAACTATATTCACCTACACTTCTTCACATGTGTTTTTAAACCTTTCTCTTCATATTTTAAAATCACACTCATTCTGTAAAATTTATCTAGCATATGTTAAAATCACCAGTACTAAAATATTTTGAGTGAAAAACAATACAGCTTTTCTCCAGGCTAAATTGACTTTTCCACAGACCCTTCTTATCAAAGCACTTTTAAAGGGTACTGACTGAAATTAATTAAAATTTTGTATATTTTCAGGTGGAAACTTTCACTTCTAATTATTTTGTGAGCTGTAGTTTTGTAGCAAACTGTTCCAGTGCACAGTTCCCCTGTAGTATTCCTTGCTGATCGTACTTTAGACAGTTGGAAAACCAGACAAAATGTGATTCTATTTTCCTTTTTACAAGAAGTTTGGAACTATTGTTTAAAAAAGTAATTATCCTTGGAGTCTGACCTCCGAAGGTTGATATTTTGTGATGATGCAATTGACGCCAGTGTAATGTGTTTGATAGAAACAATGTGCGAACTGTTTGGATATTCTGTAGGAAGCTACGTGGTAAAAGTTTACTCTGAAAGTGACTTGACTGTATTGGTCTTTTCAGGGCTTTGAATGCCAGTGTAGAGGCTCTAGCGTGTATGTCAGACCATAAGACCTTATCAGTGGGGATCTTTGTTTCACTCTTTATTTTTCAGTGTTGTATATGAATTGTGTATGAATTAATTTTACTGTGTGTGCACCAAGGGCGTAGGTTTGGTCTCAACATTGGTAGGGACAATATAACAGCATAACCTGCATGTAAATTTTTTGCTGGGGACGGGACATTAAAAAGACCAAACTGATTGGACGGGGTCGGGGCTACATTTCTTGTGAATGTGAATCTAATGAATAGGTAGGCTCAAAGATCAATGCAAAAAAAAAATGTGTACTGACTGTATTAACTTTCACTTACCAGTAATATTACAGTGAAATAGAAAGTGTATTCTCATATCCACCATTATATTACAACACAACATTATAAACAACATTCAGCCTATTACAACTTTCTGTTCTATAGTACTCTTCCTTTTCTGGTTTTCTGCATGCATCCAACATCTTCACATTCATCAGTAAGCCCACCAGTCCAAATATAGCTACATTACTGTTTTCTTTCTGTTCTATAGAATGCCTCATTTTCAGTTCTCTCATTTCTGCATGCATCCTCCAACATGTTCATATTCATCAGTAAGTCCACCATTTCCAAATATACATTACAATGTTTTTCTTTCTGTTCTACAGAATGCCTCATTCTCTGTTTTACTCATTTATGCTTGCAGCCAAAATAGGGGTATAAAAGTTCACCTGATATACGGTCAAACCTTTGTTTTCAAAAACTACTAAAGAAACGTTTTGAAAATTTCCAGAATAAATGACTGGATTTTATTAATTAACAAATGATCCATTGCATGAACATAACTTCAATTATATTAATATACAGTTCACAATAAATAAAATCTTGTTAATCTCTTAACTATCAAGGAAAACAAAAAATAAATATTTGTCTTAAGACCAGTCTACATTGTCTAAATAAATAAATGATATATAACTGAAAAAACTTCTTACTGTCAAGGAATAACAAAAATAAACAAACACTTTTCTTAAAGCAACACTATGTAGTTTTTCTTACTTTACGCCTACTTTTTCTCTCCCCCTCCAAACAGGTGCCTGCGTCGGTCATTGACCCTAACAAACTGTTGGCACACATCACGTATCTCTACTTGGTCAAGGGCCTCTTGGTGCACATGGCATACAGCTACATTATTGAGGCGCTGCTGGGACATGGTAGATCTTAACCAAGTTTTCAGTCTTTTGAGTGCACTAAAGCTTCGTTCAGCTTCAGCCGAAGCCACAGGGATGACCATCAACAATCTAACCAGCGTCTCAACCTCACTGAATAAGCCTCTTACCTCACTGGGCATTACCCTGAGAATATCTGCTGCTTCACTAGCTGAAACGTAGGTATGCTTTAAGAGAAACCTTGGCAGCTGAATCTTCAGACTATCTTGATGTATCTCTGGATACTGTCCAATGACATCATCCATTTCCCCACTAAGGAGAACATTTTCCATTTTTTTCAAGGTCTGCAAATCTGGTTGGCTGAACCGTTCTTTGAGCTGAACATCTATGTTATCCAGCACCTTGAAAAAATCAGCCCTGTAGTGTTCTTCTGGTGTCTTGGGTTTATGCTGACTAGCCCCACTAGTGAACCTTTTGGGGGGTTTTCTTTGGTGAGGGATGACAATCGGCTCAATACCAAGGGACTCTGTCATTGATACTGCCTTCTCAAAGACGTCTTTAAACTTTTCCTCATCCCTCTTTCTTTGAAGAGCTGAGCTAACATACTCAACAGCAGCCTGCATGCCTCCGATTGTCTGGGACTGCTTTTGCAATGACTTGTTTAAGCACTCAAGCTCTCCCAACACCTCTGATGCTACCAACAGTCCAAGAACAGTTTTGCCCTTCTGGAAGCGATCTAGAAGACCGTTGGCCCTTGTGCCAGAGTCAGAACCAGCAGTGGCCATTTCCTCCAAGCTTGTCAGCACGGCCTCATACTGACTAAGAACTGTATCGACAGCTTGTCCACGCACTGTCCATCTAGTTGGACACAGGGGTTTCACTGTTTTAGTAGGCCTTTCTGCTATTGCCTGTCCAGCCAATATCCCCTTGAACTTCCCTGATTGGTTACTTAGTGTTCCAAGTTCATGGACCCACTGCAATGAGTCACGCACTAGGGGAGAAGCATTGCAAGCTGACTTTGTTATGAGATTTACACAGTGTGCAGCACAGTGCACATAGAGAGCCAATGGCTGTTCCCTCTTCAACACTGCCTGTGCCCCAGACCACTTCCCAGACATATTTGCAGCGCCATCATACGTCTGACCACGTAAACCTGACTTTGGAATATTCAGTCTCAAGAGTACATCAACAGCTAGTTTGGCTATCTGCTCACCAGTTGTCCCTGGCGTCTCATACAATCCCACAAAGACTTCCTGTGGCACCAGGTCATGGTCCACATACCTGAAACAGATGGACATTTGCTCCTTTCCCTGTACATCTTGTGTGCCATCCATTATAAGTGAAAACTGAACCACTGGTAAGGACCTGATTGTTTCTGCGATACCTCTGACAATTGTGTTGCCGAACAAGGTTAAGTATTCATTTTGGCACTGGGGACTGACATAATCATAGCAACGGGAGAGCCAGGAGGAAAGAACCGGGTCATCATTTGCGAGCAACTTCACTAGGTGGAACAAATTTCCCTCATTTGACTGATGTCCACGGAGTGCTAATCCCTGCCTACCAAGATACCTAACAGCACCCACTATTTTCCCCAAACAGTACCACGCTTCTGCCTGGGATTTAGCACATGCAATTGATAACTGTGTGTGCACTGGTGTCTGCTCTTGTGCATTGATGGTCACAGCATGCTGGTGTGCTTTGCTGGCTTGGTGGCGACTAAAGCTTGCTAGTGCATTCTTCCAGTTATTAAAGCCACTTGAGCAGAAGGCAGGGTCGTTTCTCCTCTCTAATGTGCTCTTTTTTACTGTGTATGCCTTAACACATTCGTAACACAAAACCTTTTTAAATGTAGGACTGTAATGAATCCAGGGATACTGACTGTACCAGTGATTCTGAAACCTCAGTGTCTTGTTCTGAAGTTGCTGCACTTCAACAAACTTTGCGTCAGGCTGGTACGGCTTGCTCCCCAGGTCCACTGCACTCACTTCTCTCACACTGACTGTCTCCTAAAGATAAATCAACAAATAACCTCAACATAAGTCATGGCTGAATGGCTTTTACATCATTTTACATGTAAATAGGTCATTTACAATTAATCAATTTTAGCATTATGTTTAATCATCATCATCTCAGTATCAATGTAATGTTAGACCTCACCTGAGACCCTGATGCATCAGATGCACCTGTTGCATCAGCGTGCTCTACATCTCTCTCTCTTGGTTGATGCTGCTGCTCCGTCCCTTCACTCTCTCTCTCTTTCGGCTGCTGCTGCTCCGTCCCTTCACTCTCTCTCTCTTTCGGCTGCTGCTGCTCCGTCCCTTCACTCTCTCTCTCTCAGCTGCTCCGTCCCTTCACTCTCTCTCTCTCTCAGCTGCTCCGTCCCTTCACTCTTTCTCTCTCAGCTGCTCCGTCCCTTCACTCTCTATCTCTCTCAGCTGCTCCGTCCCTTCACTCTCTCTCTCTCTCTCTCAGCTGCTCCGTCCCTTCACTCTCTCTCTCTCTCAGCTGCTCCGTCCCTTCACTCTCTCTCTCTCTCAGCTGCTCCGTCCCTTCACTCTCTCTCTCTCTCAGCTGCTCCGTCCCTTCACTCTCTATCTCTCTCGGCTGCTCCGTCCCTTCACTCTCTCTCTCTCTCAGCTGCTCCGTCCCTTCACTCTCTCTCTCAGCTGCTCCGTCCCTTCACTCTCTCTCTCTCTCAGCTGCTCCGTCCCTTCACTCTCTATCTCTCTCGGCTGCTGCTGTGTTCCCTACATAAAAATTAAAAAAATTAAAATAGTTATTTTCATGGGAGAAATTCATTTTTCAAAATGTAAATCCCCCTTGCTTCATATAGGGGGGATTTACAGTTATTTTTACACAGTGATACTACTTAACCTACGCATGTATCTACACGTTTTAGCCTACATTGTCCTTCAGTACCACAAGATTAATAAATTGCTTTAATTTGTTGTCTCTTTCACCTTCTTCTCCCTTATTTTCATCTCTAAAATGCATCAGTAGTTGGGCTGAGCGATTCTGGAAAAAATCTAAATCTAAAAATACATTTCAATTGAACTTTTTACCTCAATTATGATTAATGTACAATTATCTGAAAAAATTGAAAAAAAATGACTGCATGGGCTGCAAATAAAAATATTTTTAAATAAATAATTTAGAAAATAAATATACTTTTTAATAAATAAATACACTAAAAGGTATTTAGTTTCAAAAGTGCAAAGTCAGAACATGCTCTAGCCTACATTTCTTCCTCCTAAACGAGGCCTTTTACAAGAAGAAAAACAGCAGCAGAAAAACAGTTCACACAGTTTAACGTTATGCTCCGCTCTGATGCGCGTCGGACTTCCAGTGGTAAAATTAGTGACACACTGACGTCTTTTTGCTAATGTGACGTTACTTACAGTTGCTGCTGCAGGGGAAAAGTAACTCCGTATATCCCTCCTCTTCGGAGGGGGAGGAGGAGGAGGCGGCATGTCTGTCGGACTGCGTTTGTCTGTGTGTGTCTGGGGGTGGGTGGGCGTTTGTTTGGTCATCAGCCAAATGAGCCAATCAAACGTGAGTTTGAAACAGACTTGAAAAAGAAAATTGGACTGGCACATTCACGCTGGTGAAAAAGGGGTAAATGTGACTCATAATAATAATAATAATAATGCAAATAAGGTTGCTTAAAAGTTGGTAGGGACAATTTGGGCCTCCTGAAAAGTTGGTAGGGTCATGTCCCTACCGTCCCTATGCAAACCTACGCCCATGGTGTGCACATACCAAGACCTTTATTCCACGTAAATTCTTGTTTTCCCGTTTACTACCCGTTTGTAAATGTAGTTTTATTACTGTTGTACCTGATGCATAACACTAATTGTGCAAGAAATACATTTGACTCATGTGGTTATTTAAATTTTTTAATTCATTTTAAACATTGTTAATTTGTCTGAACATATAGTCCAACAAGAACTTAATGTGTTGCTGGGCTCGGAGAGAATCGCTGCGCACAAAATGGCCCTGGGCGAGTTGGAATCACTGTCAGGAGGTCGAGGAGTCGCGCCCTGTAGAGGACGTGGCGCCCTCCTTCCTACTATCGGCTGACAGGGTTGTGTGACAGTGGTTCTCAAGCGGTTGCTACATGGGGGGAATTGAATTAGAATAGGGGTTCAATTGGCTACAAAATTGGAAGAAAAAGGGGAAAAAATATTAAAAACAAATTTAAATTAAAAAAATGAGAAAGTGGACAAATTAGCCAAATGAGCTGTTAGAAAAGAAAACATAGACACCACAATTGAACTTTCTAGAGCAGAAGGAAAGCGTATAGCCAGGAAGGAAATCAATAAAGTGTGGCAGCAGTACTCGGATCAGGAGATAAGAGGACTACAACTGCATGCAATACAAAAAGAGTGGGTAGGGAGAGAAACAGAGGAGGAAATAGGAAAGAGGAAGTAGTGATGACCAGACTTAGAATAGGACACAGTAACTTGAACGGGACTCTCAGAATTATAGGGAAACATCCAACTGGACTCTGTGAACAGTGTCATGAACCAGAAACGGGAGAGCACGTTCTTGTTAACTGCCGGAAATATGTAATAGAAAGAAAGGACATGATGGATGGAATGGAAAGAGCAGGACTAACAGGAGCTGGTTTAAAATACATTCTGGAGTGTGGTGGACGTGGACAAGGGAGGAAGTATTTGAGCACATATCTTAAAAGAACAGGACTGATGGGAAGAGTTTGACAAAATGGACACTGTAGGAGTTAACTAACTCCAGAAGATGGCAGTAATGCAACGCAAAGGATGCCAGCTGCCGTTAAACTCCGAAGAAGAAGAAGAAGAAGAAGGAGAAGGAGAAGGAGAAGAAGGAGAAGGAGAAGAAGGAGAAGAAGAAGAAGGAGAATGAGAAGAAGAGGAAGAAGAAGTCACATTGTTGTGTAGGAAGGAAGACTGGGTTATCACAAGGTTAAGGTTAGGACACACAGGTCTAAATAGTACACTTTTCCTGATAAACAAACATGGAGATGGCAGATGTGAATTTTGTGGGGAACAAGAAACAGTAAATCATGTAGTATACAGCTGCAGAAAATATGTCAGACAGAGAGAGAGACTAAAAACCAAGCTACATGAAGTGGGGACACAACTTAATATATACAGAATTTTGAAACAATCAACAGGGGATACATGTATTACATTTCTGTTGGAGTATTTACATTCAACAGGCTTAATAAATAGAATATGAGTTTTAATTATTAATATGAACTTACATTTTATTATTGGTATTTTCGAATTTTATTTAATTTATTAAGCAAGGGTATTACTGATTCCCAGTCCACACTCCAGACCAGTGGGTGGCGGTAAATGCACCACTAAAGTATGTTACCAACCGCCATAAAATAAAAGAAGAAGACACATTGTTGCGGCTTTTCTGACTAGTTTCACACTCGTCAGTAGATTCACGCTGATCTATTGAACTCTATCGACCGCTTTTTGTTGTATATAGCTTTAATACACTCGTCAGTTGCCGCCGAGAATTACATTAGGCTACTGTGTAATTTAAGTTAAACGACTGATCGATTTAGTGAAGTATTTGGTTATGTAATTGAGTCAACGAATGGGGTAAGTTTTTATTATTTCCCCCCCCCATCATCTTAATGCTTTAATAGTTCTGTTAGTTTTGTTTACCCGTTTGAAATCGGCTTACTTACCTTTCACGAACGTTAGCGCTGTTTGGTCGTGTGGCAGTAGCTGCTAAAGCGCACGTGATTGTAGAATTAATTTTAGAGGCGAAAACTTCGTAGCAGAGGCTACTGGCCCAATGTTCTCAGTGAGATTACAATCAGTTAAGGATATCGCTAAATAATGTTGGCTACCTTGTAGGACTCTTACGGTTGTTCAGTAGCCTAAATTAATCAGTGGAACATGAGGACATCCGAGAAATATTATGAATTTTGTTGTAGGCCTATCACATGTTTTGTTCCGTTTAGGAATATTGTACAATAGGCCGACAGTTGAGTGAATTCATTCATTTTCAGCCACGTTATGCACATCCCGGCCAATTGCTTGGAAACTTAAACATTGTCATCAGAATCAGAATCAGAATCCCTTTATTCGCCAAGTATTTACATACAAGGAATTTACTGTGGTTTATTGGTGCTACATAAACCAACATGAAACATAAAATAAAATAATATAAAACAAAACAAAACACAAAAACAAGTAGTGCAAGTAGTAGTGCAAAGTTTCAACCAATATAATATGATATATGCAAGATAAAAATAAAAATTAAAAATATAAGTAAAAATAAAAATATAAATAAACAAGAAGAATGGACATGGAATTGAGATTTGTTGAAAATACTGAACCTGTAGGCGAAGGAGAATAAAGAGAATTATTGTGCCTCATTCAACAATCACTTTTCACATTCAACTTGTTAAGACGTTCTTTAAAACGTTTTTGCAAACATTTCGGGATGTTTGCGTCCTGAGCTTCTATTCTATCCAAGAAAAATCCCAAATAAGAAAGTTCTAAGAGCTCATTTGTATGCAGAATGGTTGGTGAATGAGGCCCATTGTTAATTATTTGTCCTGTTGTCAACAACGGGACTAGTTAAATCATCGGGTTCATTCCGATCTTTATTTCATCGGTACTAGTGATTGTTACATTGGCATTAGAATGTTTAGTTTAGAAAATTATAACATATTTATGTTCTATACGCCTTGAAGGGTTAAGGACATTGTGTTTCACTAAATGCTCTTCATAGCCAACAGGGTTTTTGATCTTGGTGTTGCTGATCATTTCTCCATTGCCTGTATCAGAGATATTGAGGTGAAAAAAAAAATCTAAACTCCCAGTTTTAGTTGAGAGAAATGCTTGTTATTTGAACAATGCTTCATGCCTGACCTATTTACCAGTGAATTACCTTTCACTGTAGATATCTCTGATGCTGATCTGGCTTTGGGCTTCTTTGTTAATGCTTTGCCTGATAGACATACTCCCTTTAAAAAGCTACATGTAATAGATGTAATCCTTGGTTTTCACACAAGCTATGAAATGGTTTCATTCAAGGAATAAAGCATGGGCCCTGGCGAGACATTTAGGTGACCCCTCTCACTGGCTTGCTTTTACATTTTAGAAATTGATGCACTTCCTCAGTAAGGAGAGCCAGATCCCAATATTATTTTAATTACATTTTCAGCTCTTATGCTCATCCAGCAAAGTTATTCTATTTTTCTGGCATCATCTTGAGTCATGTTCTTTAAGTCAGGGCCATGGCATTTGTTTCTGGATATCTTAATTAACATTTTTTTGTTGTTGCATTGATTATTGATGATGGCACCTGAATAGAATTTAATTCATGGCAGCTCCACAACCCCTGACAGGAACATGAATGGACTGAGGGAATGTCAGGCATCTGCAGGACTACAGCATGTAAAGACTGTATCAGGTGTTGCAGTAGGACCTGTTGTATTAAGGCTAAATCCTTTCCCCTGTTTCCCTCCAGCAGCTGCACTTCTCCACATCTTTGAGCAGCAGTATGATGCAGGCAGGAGACTGTCTGAGACGGGACACTGAAACAACACTACCTGAGCTCACTGAGCAGCACAGGATCAGACAGAAAGAAGAGGAACTCAGTGGACTGGAGTCTGTCCACATGGTAGAGTCAGAGACAGACCGTGCTGCACCAGGACTCAACACACTGGAGTCAGAGTGTGTTACAGCACACAGTGGGGTCAGTGATGTGCACCACACACATGCATCACTGATAAAAACAGAAACTGATTGGGGTTCCACCCACACTGGGGATTTCATTAAGATAGAGAGTCTTGACAGTGCAGAGCTGGGATATGTAACCCATCTGCATCCAGACCAAATCAAAACAGAGGCTGATTATGGAGGATACCTTAAACCAGAACACATCAGTGACTTGCAGGATATTAAATGTGTTAATATTAAATCTGGTCAAATGAAGTGTGAATCCAGTGAAAGTTTAGTGAGTGATCCGCTGAAAACTGTGATGAGTGGAGCTTGTGTTGATCAGAAAGACCAGACTGAACCAAAACAATATAAAGGAGAGCAAAATACAAAATGTAAAAAAGAAGAAAGTCATTATCTGCCAATCCAAGGTGGGGGCAAAATACAACACTGTGATTTTAACAATGAAAATAATCAGACCAGAATTGTGCATAAAAATACACTCAGTAAAAACAAACGTATGAATTGTCAGGGAACGAGTGTGATAATTGATCCAATTGTAATTAATTCAAGTAAAACCCCAAGATTTTTGAATTCTTTTCAAAAGAAGAAAATTCAGAGAAATCAAGATGGAATTCATACAAGTGAAAAGCCCTACAAATGTTTTCATTGTGCAAAGTGCTTTTCCCAGAAAGCTCATTTAATTCGCCACCTGAGAATCCATACAGGTGAGAAGCCTTACAAGTGTACACAGTGTGAGAAATGTTTTAATACAAAATCTAATTTAAATATTCACTTGAGAATTCATAAAGGTGAAAAGCACTACAAGTGTACACAGTGTGATAAATGTTTTAATACAAAATATGATTTAACTGTACACCTGAGAATTCATACAGGTGAGAAGCCACACAAATGTTTTCATTGCGGGAAGTGCTTTTCCAAAATATCTAATTTAAAACGCCACCTGAGAATCCATACAGGTGAAAAGTCTTACAAGTGTACACAGTGTGAGAAGTGTTTTAAGACAAGATCGTCTTTAAATATACACCTGAGAATTCATACAGGTGAGAAGCTGTACAAGTGTACACATTGTGAGAAGTGTTTTAATACAAGATCGTCTTTAAATGTACACCTGAGAATCCATACAGGTGAGAAGCCTTACAAGTGTACACAGTGTGAGAAGTGTTTTAAGACAAGATCGTCTTTAAATATACACCTGAGAATTCATACAGGTGAGAAGCTGTACAAGTGTACACATTGTGAGAAGTGTTTTAATACAAGATCGTCTCTAAATACACACCTGAGAATTCATACAGGTGAGAAGCACTACAAGTGTACACAGTGTGAGAAGTGTTTTAATACAAGATCGTCTCTAAATACACACCTGAGAATTCATACAGGTGAGAAGCACTACAAGTGTACACAGTGTGAGAAGTGTTTTAATACAAAATCTGATTTAAATGTACACCTGAGAATTCATACAGGTGAGAAGCCACACAAATGTTTTCATTGCGGGAAGTGCTTTTCCATAATATCTAATTTAAAACGCCACCTGAGAATTCATAAAGGTGAAAAGCACTACAAGTGTACACAGTGTGAGAAGTGTTTTGATACACATGGATTCACTTTTAATGAGTCCATCTCTGGGGAGAAGAGGGGGATGTAATGAGCTGAACACATAAAGAAACACAAATGCAGGGCTCTACAGTTCAAATGTATTCAGCAAAGTATGACTTCTTGAGCAGAGAGAGTGGGATAACTAATTTAAGTGCACTACTGTTTAAAATCACTGAGACTTTTATGTTTTTGAAATTAATTGATACTTTTATTCACCAAGGTAGCATTAAATTGATCAAAAAATGCAGTCAAGACATTGATAATGTTACAAACTACTATTTATTTTTTGTTCTTTCTCTACTTTAGCAATTGTAGCCATTTTTAGACACAGTCCCACCATTTTAGGGCACCAACAGTCATTTACATGAATTTAAATAGTCATATTATTTACAGTTTGTAAAATGCTCATAAAAGCAGAAAGCAGTTATTTGTTTTTCTAAATATATGCAAATTCTGAACTTGATGCCTGCAGCTTGGTCCAAAAAAGTTGGGGGAAATATTTAAAAAATACCTGTTTAGAACATTCCACAGGTAGACAAGTGATGCTATCATGACTGGGTATCAAATGTTATCAAAAAAACTCAGTCTTATTTCCAGGTACTCTTACAAACAATAATATAACCTCTCTGCATTTGAATGGATCTCTATGGGAAATGGGGGGGTGGGACTAGATTAAGCTGTAAATTTCACATGGGAATAGTATGGAACCCATGATTGGCAAAATGGCTGTAAGTCAACAAGTGTCTGAGGTATCAAACAAGCCTCAAATCATCTCTCGACTGCCATATATGCAGTAGATATGGATGGATCACTTTAAGGGTTGTTTCTCCTGACAAATTTTCCTATTGAACTCTATGGAAAAATAGGTCAGGAGAAGAAACCCTTCAAGTTGTCCATCCATGTCTACTGCATATCTGACAGCAGAGTGATGGTTTAAGGCTCGTTGCAGCCATTTAGCCAACCATGTGTTCCATACTGTTTCAGAATAATTTACAGTTTAATCTAGTCCCACCCCCCAATTCCCATAGAGATCCATTCAAATGCACAGAGGTTACAGTATTGCTTGTTAGAGTACCTGAAAATAAGATCTCAAGAGTCTTTTGATATCTTTTTATACCCAGTCATAACAGCATCACCTGTTTACCTGTGGTAAACAAGCCTCAAACCATCACTCTGCTGTCAGATATGCAGTAGATGTAGATGGATCGCTTCACGGGTTGTTTCCCTGACTTATTTTTCCATGGAGTTCAATAGGAAAATGTGCAAATCTAGCCTCGCTACTGTCAGGTCATTCAGTTAAGCATTCATTCCCTGTTCGCTGGGCTTTTACACAAAATGGCTCTTTATCTAGGTCTAATAAGTAGAACAAAAATCTTTAAAGTAGTGGAAAATAATGAATGGTGTGTTTATTTCGAAAGGTTTTATTTGTATGAACTAGCCAATAGAAAGAAAATGTGTGACGACAATATGAATAGCCTTTTAGAGAGGAAGACAAGCAACAAACATGAAAGCTCATTGTGATTTGCTTCTATGACTGTCTCCTTGTTTTAAAGACAAACCACCCTGTTTTTGTTTACACATGGATGTTTTCATGGTTGTGATGGGTGTTTAGGTTGAGATCAAGGAGTGAATAAAAGGTGGTAAGCCAACCATTTTGCAGTGTTTGTTGAAGCACAGTTTAAAGTTCTCCTGATATTCCTTGCTGATCATATTTTGGACAGACATCTGAAAAAATAATGACTGGGACAAACTGATGCCATTTTCCTTTTATTACGAGTGTTTGCGACTGTTTTTGTTTTTAAAAAATGTAATTTTGATTCCTTGTAAATGTAAAATGTAATTACTTGTGATTGGAGGCTGATGTTTTGTGATGATGAAATTGACACCAGTGTAATTTGTCTGGTAGAAACTATGTGAAAACTTTTTGGGTATACTGTAGAAAGAAACCTGGTAATGTTTACTGCATACAGTCTGAAAATGAACTTTATTGTACTGGCCTTTTCAGTTCTTTTACTGCCAATGTAGAGGCTGTAATAATGTGTATGTCAGCTAAAGCTGATCATTAGACTTCAGACAGTAGGTTTTATCTGAGGTATCAGTTTAGGCTCTTTGTTTCACTCTTTATTGTTCAACATTGTGTAGGAATTGCACTTTGTGTGGATCTGGCCGCTCAATTTGTGTTGTTTTTGCTCTGCACACCGGCATATTGTATTTGAAATAAAACGATGGATATGAAGTTAAAGTGCAGACTGCTCGTCAGCTGTATTGATGTAG
This sequence comes from Ilyophis sp. 1 JC-2022, assembly GCA_022702515.1. Classification (NCBI taxonomy): domain Eukaryota; kingdom Metazoa; phylum Chordata; class Actinopteri; order Anguilliformes; family Synaphobranchidae; genus Ilyophis; species Ilyophis sp. 1 JC-2022. The sequence continues at coordinate 6,307,110 of CM040405.1, forward strand.
CAGGTGTAGTGATTGGTTGGAATGAAAAGCTGCATACTCTCAGCCCTCCATGGCACATGATTGGGCACTACTGGTCTAGTTTGACAGTTAGATTTCTTTTAGTTATACGAAATAATTTGTACATTGAACATTCATTTATGCAAATTATGATGGATACACCTCTTCCAATACAAAAAATCATCGGCAAAACTTTGAATAAAATTCCTTCAAAACAACACATCTCTCTATAGGCAAATTGCGTTAATAATCGAGTCCTTCAGTGAAATTGCATTCTGAATATGTGGCCAAAACTGAGCTTTGTTGTTGAAGCTCACTTCCTGGTCTTGTTGAGAGCGTGAGGCTGTGTCCGAATCAGAGCCCTATCTACTGCACCCTGTCTCCTGCGTACAGTACACTGGCAGAAGATATTTTCGCCTACTCAGCGAATTTCTCGTCCTATCTACTCACCAAGGCTACTCAACGGTGTGGAAGAGTGCTGATTCGGACACGGCCTTTGTCTCTGGCGCCAGTGTGGTTGGCTCCAGTACAGGTCTTTCAGGCTTGTTTTTTAATGCAAGTCAATGGTACTAAATGCAGTCAAAATACGAAGTCAATAAAGTATTTCCACCAAAACATTGTTGTCGCAATCTGTGCTTTTTCTTCGTCTAATGTCTCCCCATGTGCAGATTTGTATTTTATTGTGTCGTTTGGACAATATTTTAACATTTTTGGACCAATCCAGGACATATTTTTTCCTACATTCAATGGTTCTAACATTTTAACACCCTACCCTCTCTGGTCAATGAGGCGCCATTATGTTCTGTTAAAGTTGTGGAAGGGAGGGAACTGGGGGGTATACTACAAAGCAAGTTTCTTTGCGTGAGCTGGCTTCAGAAAGCCTAAACACCGCAATCTGTCTTAACTGGTACTACGAACGTGGTTATGAACTTGCTAAGTGAACACGGGCTTTATTAATCAAGGTACGTGTGCATTCCCCTAAAAGCGGCGGTGTCTACAACAACGAGCCTATAGCGGTGCAGCATGGGCTGTACTGCAGTGTATTTCTTTCCTGTGTAAAAAAAAAAGACTGACACAGACAGATATAATGGATGGATACGAAGAACATAAAACAAGCATAAAGGCAAAAAGCAACACCGTTGCCTCCAAAACAAGGAAGGAGCTTTTGCAAAAAAAATCAATAAATGCTCGTTGTGTAGGTGACAAATATATACTCTCAGTACATTGTCATACAGTTTATTTCTAAAGTGACAACTGTAGCCTACTACTACATTCTAGAGCTCTAAACTTTAAACTTGTTAGAGCATGTTTAAAATATTGCTGAAGCAATCGCATCAAGTTTTTTAATTTAAAAAAAGTCTCAAACATTTTCTGGAACTCTGAATTTTTTTTGCGGAACTCACTAATCTCACCCTGCGAAGAGATTCCCTCAGTATCTGCACATATCTCTTCGCAATCCTTTGAAATGGAAATGCCTTGTTCCAAAGCCAAAGAGTTGATTGGTCAAAGGGCGGTGCTTTTCTATGTTTCAATCTGTTATCCTGATCATAATCTGCACCGGAGCAGGTTGGCCATGCAGAGTAAGTTGCCATGGCAATCATCATTCATCATCATCATTCATCAACCCGCTTATTCCTGTTCAGGGTCACGGGGGGTGCCGGAGCCCATCCCAGCATGCACTGGGCGAGAGGCAGGAATACACCCTGGACAGGCCGCCAATCCATCACAGAGCACTCACACCATTCACTCACTCATTCATACCTATGGGCAATTTAGAGTGTCCAATTAGCCTAACCTGCATGTTTTTGGACTGTGGGAGGAAACCGGAGTACCCGGAGGAAACCCACGCTGACACGGGGAGAACATGCAAACTCCTGCCATGGCAATATACCCCGATTAAAAGCGAGTCGGCTTTGTTATACAGAAAACCCAGGGTTGAAGCTTAATTTAGCTCGCTATTCCCTTAATCTCGCTTCGTAGTATACCCCTCTGGTCAACTGGGAGGTAGCAGCTGACTGGAGCACAGAGAGATGTGTGAAAATGTGTTTGTGGGGAGCAGTTGGAAGACGCTGTTAGATGCATACAGCGTTGTTTGTGGGGAGCAGTTGGAAGACGCTGTTAGATGCATACAGTGTTGTTTGTTGGGAGCAGTTGGAAGACGCTGTTAGATGCATACAGTGTTGTTTGTTGGGAGCAGTTGGAAGACGCTGTTAGATGCATACAGCGTTGTTTGTGGGGAGCAGTTGGAAGACGCTGTTAGATACATACAGTGTTGTTTGTGGGGAGCAGTTGGAAGACGCTGTTAGATACATACAGTGTTGTTTGTTGGGAGTGGTTGGAAAACGCTGTTAGATTCATACAGTGTTGTTTGTGGGGAGCTGTTGGAAGATGCTGTTAGATACATGCAGTGGACCTTTGCTATTATTTATTTTCAGATTTTTTATTTTTTATTTTTGTTTTTTGTTTATTTGTTAGATATTAGCAAAGCAAAACAAAGGTATAAGCATGGTTTGTTATCACTTAGCCTCTTCCGAGTGGGAAGAATAACAGTGGAGAGGGCAGATGGATGGTTTGAGTGAAGGGAATTGTGATTTGGTGAAAATACTGAACCTCCAGGCGAAGGAGAATAAAGATAATTATTGTGCCTCATTCAACAATCACTTTTCACATTCAACTTGTTAAGACGTTCTTTAAAACGATTTTGCAAACATTTCGGGATGTTTGCGTCCTGAGCTTCTCTTCTATCCAAGAAAAATCCCAAATAAGAAAGTCTTAAGAGCTCATTTGTATGCAGAATGGTTGGTGAATAAGGCCCATTGTTACTTATTTGTCATGTTGTCAACAACGGGACGAGTTAAATCATCGGGTTCATTCCGATCTTTATTTCATCGGTACTAGTCATCGTTACATTGTCATTAGAATGTTTAGTTTAGAAAATTATAACATATTTGTGTTCTATATGCCTTGATGGGTTAAGGACATTGTATTTCACTAAATGCTCTTCATAGCCAACAGGGTTTTTGATCTTGGTGTTGCTGATCATTTCTCCATTGCCTGTATCAGAGATATTGAGGTGAAAAAAAATCTAAACTACGAGTTTTAGTTGAGAGAAACTTTTGTTATTTGAACAATGCTTCATGCCTGACCTCTTTACCAGTGAATTACCTTTCACTGTATATATCTCTGATGCTGATCTGGCATTGGGCTTCTTGGTTAATGCTTTGCCTGATAGACATGCTCCCTTTAAAAAGCTACATGTAATAGATGTAATCCTTGGTTTTCACACAAGCTATGAAATGGTTCCTGCATAGGCCCTGGCGAGACATTTAGGTGACCCGTCTCACTGGCTTGCTTTTACATTTTAGAAATTGATGCGCTTCCTCAGTAAGGAGAGCCAGATCCCAATATTATTTTAATTACATTTTCAGCTCTTATGCTCATCCAGCAAAGTTCTTCTATGTTACTGGCATGTCTTGAGTCATGTTCTTTAAGTCAGGGCCATGGCATTTGTTTCTGGATATCTTAATTAACATTTTTTTGTTGTTGCATTGATTATTGATGATGGCACCTGAATAGAATTAAATTCATGGCAGCTGCACAACCCCTGACAGGAACATGAATGGACTGAGGGAATGTCAGGCATCTGCAGGACAGCAGAGTGTAAAGACTGTATCAGGTGTTACAGTAGGACCTGTTGTATTAAGGCTAAATCCCTTCCCCTGTTTCCCTCCAGCAGCTGCACTTCTGCACATCTTTGAGCAGCAGTATGACGCAGGCAGGAGTCTGTCTGAGATGGGACACTGAAACAACACTACCAGAGCTCACTGAGCAGCACAGGATCAGACAGAAAGAAGAGGAACTCGGTGGACTGGAGTCTGTCCGCATGGCAGAGTCAGAGACAAACCGTGCTGCACCAGGACTCAACACACTGGAGCCAGAGTGTGTTACAACACACAGTTGGGTCAGTGATGTACAACACACACACACATCATTGATAAAAACAGAAACTGATCTGAGCTTCACCCAAACTGGGGATTTTATTAAGACAGAGAGTCTTGACAGTACAGAGCTGGGATATGTAACCCATCTGCATCCTGACCAAATCAAAACAGAGGCTGATTATGGAGGATATCTTAAACCAGAACACATCAGTGACTTGCAGGATATTAAATGTGTCAATATTAAATCTGGTCAAATGAAGTGTGAATCCAGTGAAAGTTTAGTGAGTGATCCGCTGAAAACTGTGATGAGTGGAGCTTGTGTTGATCAGAAAGACCAGACTGAACCAAAACAATATAAAGGAGAGCAAAATACAAAATGTAAAAAAGAAGAAAGTCATTATCTGCCGATCCAAGGTGGGGGCATAACTCAACACTGTGATTTTAACAATGAAAATAATCAGACCAGAATTGTGCATAAAAATACACTCAGTAAAAACAAACGTATGAATTGTCAGGGAACGAGTGTGATAATTGATCCAATTGTAATTAATTCAAGTAAAACCCCAAGATTTTTGAATTATTTTCAAAAGAAGAAAATTCAGAGAAATCAAGATGGAATTCATACAAGTGAAAAGCCCTACAAATGTTTTCATTGTGGGAAGTGCTTTACCCAAATATCTAATTTAAAATGCCACCTGAGAATCCATACAAGTGAAAAGCCCTACAAATGTTTTCATTGTGCAAAGTGCTTTTCCCAGAAAGCTCATTTAATTCGCCACCTGAGAATCCATACAGGTGAGAAGCCTTACAAGTGTACACAGTGTGAGAAATGTTTTAATACAAAATCTAATTTAAATATTCACTTGAGAATTCATAAAGGTGAAAAGCACTACAAGTGTACACAGTGTGAGAAATGTTTTAATACAAAATATGATTTAACTGTACACCTGAGAATTCATACAGGTGAGAAGCCACACAAATGTTTTCATTGCGGGAAGTGCTTTTACAAAATATCTAATTTAAAACGCCACCTGAGAATCCATACAGGTGAAAAGCCATACAAGTGTACAGTGTGAGCAGTGTTTTCATACAAAATCTAATTTAAATATACACCCGAGAGTTCATACAGGTGAGAAGCCGTACAAGTGTACACAGTGTGAGAAGTGTTTTGATACACATGGACTCACTTTTAATGAGTCCATCTCTGGGGAGAAGAGGGTGATGTAATGAGCTGAACACGTAAAGAAACACAAATGCAGGGCTCTGCAGTTCAAATGTATTCAGCAAGGCATGAGAGGTGTGAAAGTGAAAACATCAATTATGAGAAATATCTAACAATTTCAAGTACACTGTAAAAATGAATAAATCTGTGTTCCACCCCCTAAAAGCTGCCCCTAAGATGGGTCATAGAATTCTTCCTTGTGCTATGACTTCTTGAGCAGAGAGAGTGGGATAACTCATTTAAGTGCACTACCGTTTAAAATCACTGAGACTTTTATGTTTTTGAAATTAATTGATACTTTTATTCACCAAGGTAGCATTAAATTGATCAAATGCAGTCAAGACATTGATAATTTTACAAACTACTATTTCTTTTTCGTTCTTTCTCTACTTTAGCAATTGTAGCCATTTTTAGACACAGTCCCACCATTTTAGGGCACCAACAGTAATTTACATGAATTGAAATAGTCATATTATTTACTAACCCAAATTCCAAAAAAGTTGGGACAGTTTGTAAAATGCTCATAAAAGCAGAAAGCAGTTATTTGTAAATTCTCTTTTACATGTATTTAATTGAAAACAGTACAAAGAAAAGATATTTAATGTTTTACCTTATTAATCTTCGTGATTTTTCTAAATATATGCAAATTCTGAACTTGATGCCTGCAGCTTGGTCCAAAAAAGTTGGGAAAAATATTCAAAAACTACCTGTTTAGAACATTCCACAGGTAGACAAGTGATGCTATCATGACTGGGTATCAAATGTTATCAAAAAAACTCAATGTCTTATTTCATTATAGGCATTTCCAGGTACTCTTACAAACAATACTATAACCTCTCTGCATTTGAATGGATCTCTATGGGAAATGGGGTGGTGGGACTAGATTAAGCTGTAAATTTCACATGGGAATAGTATGGAACCCATGATTGGCAAAATGGCTGTAAGTCAACAAGGGTCTGAGGTATCAAACAAGCCTCACATCATCACTCGACTGCCAGATATGCAGTAGATATGGATGGATAACTTTAAGGGTTGTTTCTCCTGACAAATTTTCCTATTGAACTCTATGGAAAAATAGGTCAGGAGAAGAAACCCTTCAAGTTTTCCATCCATATCTACTGCATATCTGACAGCAGAGTGATGGTTTAAGGCTCGTTGCAGCCATTTAGCCAACCATGTGTTCCATACTGTTTCAGCATAATTTACAGCTTAATCTAGTCCCACCCCCCAATTCCCATAGAGATCCATTCAAATGCACAGAGGTTGCAGTATTGCTTGTAAGAGTACCTGAAAATAAGATATCAAGAGTCTTTTGATATCTTTTTATACCCAGTCATAACAGCATCACCTGTTTACCTGTGGTAAACAAGCCTCAAACCATCACTCTGCTGTCCGATACGCAGTAGATTTAGATGGATAACTTTAAGGGTTGTTTAGACTTATTTTTCCATAGAGTTCAATTGGAAAATGCGCAAATCTAGCCTCGCTACTGTCAGGTCATTCAGTTAAGCATTCATTCCCTGTTCGCTGGGCTGTTACACAAAATGGCTCTTTATCTAGGCCTAATAAGTAGAACAAAAATCTTTAAAGTAGTAGAAAATAATGAATGGTGTGTTTATTTTGAAAGGTTTTATTTGTATGAACTAGCCAATAGAAAGAAAATGTGTGATGACAATATGACAATATGAATAGCCTTTTAGAGAGGAAGACAAGCAACAAACATTAAAGCACATTGTGATTTGCTTCTATGACACTGTGTCCTTGTTTTAAAGACAAACTACCCTGTTTTGGTTTACACATGGATGTTTTCATGGTTGTGATGGGTGTTTAGGTTGAGTTCAAGGAGTGAATAAAAGGTGGTAAGCCAACCATTTTGCAGTGTTTGTCGAAGCACAGTTTAAAGTTCTTCTGAAAAAAACATCTGAAAACATAATGACTGGGACAAACTGTGATGCCATTTTCCTTTCATTACAAGTGTTTGCGACTGTTTTGTTTTTTAAAAATGTAATTTTGATTCCTTGTAAATGTAAAATGTAATTACTTGTGATTGGAGGGTGATGTTTTGTGATGATGAAATTGACACCAGTGTAATTTGTCTGGTAGAAACTATGTGAAAAGTGTTTGGGTATACTGTAGAAAGAAACCTGGCAATGTTTACTGCATACAGTCTGAAAATGAACTTGATTGTACTGGCCTTTTCAGTTCTTTTACTGCCAATGTAGAGGCTGTAATAATGTGTATGTCAGCTAAAGCTGATCATTAGACTTCAGACAGTAGGTTTTATCTGAGGTATCAGTTTAGGCTCTTTGTTTCACTCTTTATTGTTCAACATTGTATAGGACTTGCACTTTGTGTGGATCTGGGCACTCAATTTGTGTTGTTTTTGCTCTGCACACTGGCATATTGTATTTGAAATAAAACGATGGATATGAAGTTAAAGTGCAGACTGTATTGATGTAGCAGGTGTAGTGATTGGTTGGAATGACAAGCTGCATACTCTCAGCCCTCCATGGCACATGATTGGGCACTACTGGTCTAGTTTGACAGTTAGATTTTTTGAGTTATACGAAATAATTTGTACATTGAACATTCATTTATGCAAATGCCGATGGACACACACCTTCCAACACAAAAACCTTGAATAAAATTCCTTCAAAACAACACATCTCTCTATAGGCAAATTGCGTTAATAATCGAGTCCTCCAGTGAAATTGCATTCTGAATATGTGGCCAAAACTGAGCTTTGTTGTTGAATCTCACTTCCTGGTCTTGTTGAGAGCATGAGGCTGTGTCCGAATCAGAGCCCTATGTACTGCACCCTGTCTCCTGCTTACAGTACACTGGCAGAAGATATTTTCGCCTACTCTAAAATTTCTCATCCTATCTACTCACCAAGACTACTCAACGGTGTGGAAGAGTGCTGATTCGGACACGGCCCTTGTCTCTGGCGCCAGTGTGGTTGGCTCCAGTACAGGTCTTTCAGGCCTGTTTTTTAATGCAAGTCAATGGTACTAAATGCAGTCAAAATACGAAGTCAATAAATGATTTCCTCCAAAACATTGTTGTTGCAATCTGCGCTTTTTCTTCGTCTAATGTCGATGTGCAGATTTGCATTTTATTGTGTCGTTTGGACAATATTTAAACATATTTGGACCAATCCAGGACATATTTTTTTCTACATTCAATGGTTCTAACATTTTAGCACCCTCTCTTGTCAATGAGGAGTCATTACGTTCTGTTCAAGTTGTGGAAGGGAGGGAACTGGGGGGGTATACTACGAAGGTTTTCTTTGCGTGAGCTGGCTTCAGAAAGCCTAAACACTGCAATCTGGCTTAACTGGTACTGCGAACGTGGTTATGAACTTTATTAATCAGGGTACGTGCGCATTTCCATAAAAGGGGCGGTGTCTGCAACAACGAGCCTATAGCGGTGCAGCATGGGCTGAACTGCAGCGTATTTCTTTCCTGTGTTAAAAAAAGACAGACACAGACAGATATAATAGACGGATACGTAGAACATAAAACAAGCATAAAGGCAAAAAGCAACACCGTTGCCTCCAACAATACAAGGAAGGAGCTTTTGCAAAAAAAATCAATAAATGCTCGTTGTGTAGGTTAAATTCGTTAGGCTAGTTCATAGCCTACCGTATTCACCTTACCAAAGGTGACAAATAAATCTACTGTCAGTACATTGTCATACAGTTTATTTCTAATGTGACAACTGTAGCCTACTACTACATTCTAGAGCTTTCAACTTTAAACTTGTTAGAGCAAGTTTAAAATATTGCTGAAGCAATCGCATCAAGTTTTTTCATTTAAAAAAAGTCTCAAGCATTTTCTGGAACTCAAAATCTTTTTTGCGGAACTCACTAATCTCGCCCTGCGAAGAGATTCCCTCAGTATCCGCACATATCTCTACGGAATCCTTTGGAATGGAGACGCCTTTTTCCAAAGCCAAGGAGTTGATTGGTCAAAGGGCGGTGCTTTTATATGTTTCAATCTGTTATCCTGAACATAACCTGGCCCGGAGCAGGTTAGCTATGCAGAGTAAGTTGCCATGGCAATATACCCTGATTAAAAGCGAGTCGGCTTTGTGATACAGAAAACCCAGGGTTGAAGCTTAATTTAGCTTGCTCTTTCCTTAATCTCGCTTCGTAGCATACCCCTCTGGTCAACTGGGAGGTAGCAGCTGACTGGAGCTCAGAGAGACGCGCGAAAATGTGTTTGTTGGGAGTGGTTGGAAGACGCTGTTAGATGCATGCAGTGTTGTTTGTTGGGATTGGTTGGAAGATGCTGTTCGATGCATACAGTGTTTGTTGGGAGCGGTTGGAAGACGCTGTTAGATGCATACAGTGTTGTTTGTTGGGATTGGTTGGAAGATGCTGTTCGATGCATACAGTGTTTGTTGGGAGTGGTTGGAAGACGCTGTTAGATGCATACAGTGTTGTTTGTTGGGAGCGGTTGGAAGACGCTGTTAGATACATACAGTGTTTGTTGGGAGCGGTTGGAAGACGCTGTTAGATACATACAGTGTACCTTCGCTATTATTTATTTTCTGATTTTTTAATTTTGTTTTTTCTTTATTTGTTAGATATTAACAAAGCAAAACAAAGGTATAAGCATAGTATAAGCATCTCACTTAGCCTTTTCCCAGTGGGAAGAATAACAGTGGAGAGGGCAGATGGATGGTTTGAGTGAAGGGAAACCTGCAGGTTTAAAATCCAAGAAAGGAAATACTGGAGTGATGGGAGCTAATCAGGAAGATAGCGACGGAGCAACTGAAGAATGGCAAGATGAAATGAGAGAACGGGGAGATTGACAGAAGAGTAGAGTTAAAAGGAGAAATAAAAAGATAAGTGCACAATAAGGGAAGTGCAAAGGTCAGAAAAATGACACTTTCAAGAGGAGGAAGAAGGCAGGAAAAGGGTAAGGTTCAAAGTCATTTTGAGGTTCAAGGAGAAAGCAGGTGCCAGGGGGATAAATCCGATAAAGCTGACCTTAGAATTAAAACGTTTGTTAGGAGACATAGATTCTACCAAAGTGCTGAGAAATGGTAGTATAATTATAGAATACAAGCAAAAAGCAAAGGGACTCAGCCTTAATCATTAAGCAAGTGGGGAAGCCTAAAGTCTCAAATGCTGTTCCTTTTCACAGTGGTAAATGAAAAAGTCATATCAGGAGTTCCAGTTTGCATGAAAAGTGAAGAGATTAAGGATAATTTGAAAGGGGGGAAAATACTTAATGTTCAGAAATTGCAAACAATGAGCGCGGTTACATGCACTCAATATTCCGATAATATTCGGAATATGGCTGTTATCGGATTATTCAAAGTGTCATGTAAACGCAATATTCCGAAAAGCTTTTTCGGAAAAAAGCAGTTATCGGAACATGAGAATTCCGATAACTACACCTGGATTTCTGCCGTGTTTTTCGTTTTATTGGTTGCATGTAAACGCTTATTCCGATCTCGGTCGTATTTTTAAATCTGCGCATGTGCGTGTTTGACAGCAACAGCCATTCCGGATATTGTTAGTAACGTAACGCTAACGTCAAAACAGTTGAGAGAGGTCTGAGAGAGATGTCAACCAACGGGAGAAGTCATTTCTGGAGCGAGGAGGAAACCCTCCTAATGTTATCCGAAATAATAAAGAGGAATATACTTCATCTCATAGATGGGAAAAAGGTTAGAAACGCGGAAATAATGAGTACGTTCTACGTTTACATGCACTCAATAATGCTCTTATGGGTTTCGTCGTCATATGGTAAATTAATTCACCGATTCAGAATGGAGAGGCAACTTCAGTATGGCTCTGAGATCATTTATGAAACTTTGTGGTTTGGTACAGAACATAATGAGCCCTGACGAAGTGACAGTGCGTCCAGCTGTACCTGTAGCCGCGAAATCCAAATAAAACCTTATTTTCCGGCTTCTGCAGGACGTAAAATTTCTGACTCGTGTTGTTCTAATGCAGTATTTCCACACGTGCCTTCTGTAGCTTAATAAATCAAAACTCCGGTACTTAGCATCCACATAGCATCAACGAGCCAAGTAAAAAATGAAAACAGAGACGGTTTATTTCACGAAAAACCAATACAAACAATAACGTCTTCACATGGAGTCTTTATCATACCTATACTTGTCGGTATTAAGCATTAAAAGCGAAAAACGAAACGGTCAGAAAACTGTTGCTCCACGCCCTGTTAAATAGAATAACTAGCCACGATCTGAGACGTATATATGGTTTCATGTGGCCTTTCCAATAGCAGTACAGACTAATGGAGCAAAGATAGGATATTACGGAAAGATACATCAATACTAAATAATATCATTGAGCATCAGAACATTCTAATAATAATTTACTCTTAACTAAACAACCCATTACTACAAACTAATATTTATACATTCCAAATGACATAATAAAGATTAGCTCAAGATTCAATTTCTGACAACTATTCATTATGCAGATAAGGCACAAATACAACATAATCTTCATGTTCACAATGGCTCTCACAGTACCTCTTCAAATGCGAGTCATAGCGCTGTACAAAGTCGGTAGCTGCGGGGAGTACAGGCTGATAGCGAACCAGTTTGGTGTCCACAAGTCTACGGTCTGAATCGGTGAATTAATTTAGCACCACTCTCTCCCACCAGTCCTTGCTCTTAACCTCTTGGCGCAAATGGCATATTTGGTCAATCTTGGGGGTACTCTGTTTAAGGCTTTATAACTCCAGGTGTGAGCATCACATAAACTTGGTAAATGGCTTAAATGAAACAAAACCGGTGTACCATTTTTTGTACAAACTTAGATTTGTTTATTTTCATAATTTAAGTCAAAATAAAGTGCCGGAAATGCAAGCAAAACTTTGCTAAAAATGCAACAAATTCTATATTTCTTCAAAATACTGAGAGCTACATAAGTGAAACAGGTAAAACTACACATTTCCTGGATCATAAACTCCTTGTCCACAAGCATTCAATAATCGCAGGGTGATATACAGAACTACTAAAGATCTATGACACAAAATGTAAGCAGTGTAGCCTGATGTACCCAGGGTCTCCAAACCTATCCAAATTGGCTAAAATGTGAATAGCTGTAAATCTTAAACTAATCATACATTTCAGTGCAAATCAACCGTTTTGACTCATTTAACTCACCTTTTTATCATTTTCATGTGGAAATTATTTTGGATCAGTACAGGGGGGTGGATATCTAGGTGTCCAATAACCTACCCAAAACCTCTCCGAGAAATTATTAAAAAGCCTTTTGTCCTTTATAAAGCATATACATTTTACCTTACGATCACTTAATGGATGAAAACATTGATATTGCACAGTTTCAGTTCAGTGTTTTATGCCTAGTGTGCCATTTTTTCACCATTATCCTTCATATACTGCTTCATCCTGTGCGGTGCCTTGGCAATGCTGTAAGGATCTGGTCCTGCAGTGGCTTCACTCTGAACAGTAGAGGGCACTGCTGGAGTGGCAGAGGTGGAGGGTCAAGCATGTTATAGGAACAAATTACATAATGCAGAAGCATTATAACACTGTGGTACACACAGCTAAATATGAAATCATTCACTCTTGTACTTCAGTAAACACTTTCTTCTGTATGCTTCATTATGTTATCTTTTGTTGCGTGCTCTAGGATGGCATTACTCTGTAGTGTGTTTCACAACTGTTGCTTTTTTATTTTTTTTATTTTACATTCATCTTGCACACATCTGGACACAGTAAATTTGAATACATATTTTCCATTCCCTAAGTGAAAAGCATACCCCATAGAGTACATTATGCACAAAAAAATTACAATACAATAAAATAATATCGGGAACACTGGCAATGTTCTAGCTTCACGGCAAATCGAGCCATCAAATATAACGCACGACCGAGCAACCAAACAGAACAGCGCTAAAATACTCAATTTCATTGTGAGTGGTATGAATTCAAACAAAGTAGGCCACCACGAGCCACTACGCTAACAGATATTATCAATACAAATATGTTCAGCATTATTAGCAGGCTAACAGTGCTCTATTACGACCGATGCAAATAAAAAAATAACGATTATATATCTAGGTAATGACGCAGTGGAAAAACGAATGTATATAATCACAATCTTACAAGCTGTAATACTTACATGTCGAGGAGGATATCTTCCCCATATCGATAGGCATCCTCTTCTACAGTCTACGCTACAGGGATTAGATGAATCTCCGTCGCTTTCCTCTTCTGACCCACTTCCAAAAGCGATTTGGTCAAATGCGTGAAGTTTATCTTCAGCCATACTGTTAAACCCGTACAAAAGCGCAGGCAAACAATGATTACGCATGCAACCAATGTTTACGCGCACTTATATCGCGTAGTGCGTCATGCGTCACGACATGCGTAAAATTGTAGTGATTGAACAAGATTGCAGTTACGCTCGCCCTTAAAATAGTTAACCCAAGCTTTCAATTACACATGTAAATAACTTTTGGGAAGCTTGTCGTGCCTTCTATTGGATAAAACCATTGTCGATCAAACCAGAATAAAATTGAACGAGTCACAGCACTGCAATCAGAAAGAGAGGGTTACGCAGTTTGTATAATAGTATTACAATGCGCTGTGTATTTTTCAAACGGATTGTCCAAGACAATAAATGACCACGGAATCTTGAAAGGGACATATCTACGCTTAAATCCACGGTAGTATTGCACATGAATTCCATATTTAATAGCAGATATTGATAGTAGAATGGCATTGTATGATTTCACTTGTTTATGTCGGTATTGATAGCAGCGATTTGCACCGCTGTATTTGCATACGCTCGTGCTATTGGTGGGTTTATCTGGTTGCTGGACGGAATTCTGATATTATATGATGAATACATATATTTATGAACTCCCAACATAGACGCTATTGCCCACTATGTCACGCATGGGTAGGTATAGGCTGGTGGGGAGTGCTTGTTAAATGGACTTGCTACGGAAAGATAGTGACACTTAGAAACTACGCATTGGCCAGAAATCGTCGCGAATCGTCTACCAATAAAGTTAAAATACCGCGTTTGGGTTTTCCACTAATAGTTTGGCTGCAGGAGCAACACGTGTCTCAGTTGCGTAAAACGGTCTCGCATGCGCGACTATCTGAACTAAGGGGTTAACGCGCCTCCAGCACTACCGGGTCCTTAACGGTGCTGGAGGAAGGCCTATTCTGGGTCCAATAATCAGCGCTTGTTGTAACATTAAAGCTCTTCGTCGTCTTCTGCTCATAACACAGAACGCTTGAAAGACAGTGCTAGTTGCCAACCGCAACCATAACATCTGCCATATGACGACGAAACCCATAAGAGCATTCCTGTCTAACGTTGCCATGTTTAACGTTACTGTCTTATACGTTATTGGCTACTGTTCTTTCTTATGTAACTAACGTTAGGCTATAGTTAACGTGTTTACTAACGTACGGTTACGCATACCAACCCGCGTGCTGTTTCTACCAACCCAACAGGAAGTATAATCACGTTATGTAAAAACGTTAAAATATGTAATTTATAATATATAACGTTAGGCTAATATATGTTTCTAATTTACGTTTGAGTTACACCGCGTTCAGGGAAAGAAATCGGAATACTGACAGAATCATGTAAACCTGGATTTTTCCCATTATCGTATTACTTAAGTGCATGTAAACGCATTTATCGTATTATTGCAATGTTCGGAATACTCCCAGTTATCGGAATATTGAGTGCATGTAAACGCGCTCAGTGAGAGAGGAACAGAGATCAGACTCTGAATCAGTGTGAGATTGCAAACAGCGAGAGAGGGACAGACACCAGACTCTGAATCAGTGCTCTTGGAGTTTGAAGACGAGGTTATGCCAAATAGAGTTACTCTAGGTTATGTGAGCTATTATGTAAGGCTTTATGTTCCAAAGCCTCTAAGATAATTATCATCCAGTTTGTATGGGTCCCATCTGATGTGGAAGTGAAGGATAATGAAGAGGTTGACATTATTGCTAAGAAGGCTTTGCACAAAAAGGAAATTAATATAGATATAGCATTAAGTAAATTAGAAGCTAAACAGTTAGTTTGGAGGAAAAAAATACACATGGCAATCTTGTTGGGATTCAGAAGTTAAAGGGAGACATCTATACAAGATTCAAAATAAAGTAAATTAATTTAGGTCATTTGGGAGGAACAGCAAAGAGGAAATTATCATGAGAAGACTTTGATTAGGACATCGTACATTGAACAACAAGCTGAAGATTTTAGGGAAACATCCAACAGGATTATGTGAGTACTGCCTTGTGCATGAGTCAGTGGAAGATGTCCTAATGACTTGTGGAAAGTATAATGCTGGAAGAGAGGAAATGGAAATTAAAATTATAGAGATATAAGAACAGAAATGTACCTTAGAAGTATTATTGAATTTAGCTGAGGATGTTAGGAAATCTAGGATAGTAAAAGATTTTCTGAACGATACAGGATTGATAAAGAGAATGTATAAAAGAACTGAAATAAGTATTCGATCAGAGTAAATGATGAGAATCTGATAGAAGGGAAGAAATTGAGTAATTATTATTTTGTTTGGTTAATTTATTTTATATATTATTATTATTATTTTTTTTTTGGTTTGTTTGTTTTTTGTGATTATTGGTTTATCCATTTAGAAGAAGAAGAAGAACTGGTCAACTGCCTCTGTTTCTACAGTCCTCATCAGCATTTATTTAGAATAAAACCATTAGTTAGAAATACACAATCTGAACGGGGAAATAGGAAGGAAGACAGGGTTATCACAAGGTTTAGGTTAGGACACACAGGTCTAAATAGTACACTTTTCTTGATAAACAAATATGGAGATGGCAGATGTGAATTTTGTGGGGAACAAGAAACAGTAAATCATGGAGTATACAGCTGCATAAAATATGTCAGACAGAGATACTGACTAAAAACCAAGCTACATGAATTGGGGACACAACTCAATATATACAGAATTGTTAAACAATCAACAGGGGATACATGTATTACATTTCTGTTGGAGTATTTACATTCAACAGGTTTAATAAATAGAATATAAGTTTTAATATTAATATAAACTTAAATTTTATTATTAGTATTTAAAAATTGTATTTTATTATTAAGCAAGGGATGGACGACAACCTTCACGCGGTCTCCTCTGTGAGTAGCAAGGTCAGGGTGCAAGACCCGCTTGTGAAACCAATGTCGCCACCAAATCGTCACGCTGCCAGACCAGGGCGCAAGAGGTCGGGGGGACGCAAGCTCACGTCAGGGCGGGCGGCCATCCCGACCATCAAGCGTCAGGATCTGTCAGTGCTTCAGCTGAATGTCGAGGGCCTCACCACCGCCAAACTGGACATCATACGCCACCTCGCCGACTCCCACGAAGTCGCAGCCGTCCTCCTTCAGGAGACACACTGTGAAAAAGCAGACTTCCTCAGGTTGCCCGGGTTCCACCTCGCCGGCTCCATCCTCAGCAGGCAGCATGGGATGGCCACCTTGGTTAGGTCTGACCTCAGCTGGACAGCCACAGGCCAATCCCCACCAGGCTCCAGTCTTGAGTGGATGTCCACGAGGATACAGACAACAACGGTTGTGAATGTGTACAAGCCCCCACCATCAGTACTGTCCACATCAGACCTCCCGATTGCCCCGGCACCTGCCATCTACGCCGGGGATTTCAACTGCCAGAACACCGATTGGGGTTACACCCATACAACACCAGACGGTGAGACACTGAGCGAGTGGGCCTCCACCGCCAATGCCCGGCTCCTGTTTGACCCCAAAGAACCACCAACCTTCTACTCCTCCAGATGGAACATCTTCACCAACCCAGACCTCGCCTTTGCTGTGTTCCACAGTAATGACCCGATGCCAGAGAGAAGGGTCATTGACAGGTTCCCCCGATCACACCACCGACCGTCTGTCATCGGAATCCCATCACTGGTGCAGCCGGTCTCGGGGAAACCTGTCAGGAGGTGGAACTTCCGGAAGGCCAACTGGCACGCATTTGCTGCAGAGACTGAGAGAACATCCACCAGTCTTCCGGACCCAGACACTCCTGACGTAGATGCCGCATACGCGGCCTACTGCGAAGTGCTGATAGGTGCAGCGAAAAAATCTATCCCACGAGGCTACAACAAAAACTACATCCCAGGTTGGGACGAAGAGTGTAACCACCTCCTGCGAGCCCACCAGCAGGCTGGATCAAGAGCTGAAGTGGATGCAACGGCAACGGCACTTCTTGAGAAGCTGGATGCCACCTGCAGGGCCAGATGGACGGAGGTCGTCGAGTCGATTAACTTCACCCATTCCAGCCGTAAGGCGTGGCAGACAATCAATCAGCTCTCAGGTAGAAGCACAACACCCCGCAAGTGCCCGGTGACAGCAAACGCCATCGCAGCCCAACTCCTAAAAAATGGCCGCTTCCCAGGTGCAGATAAAGACTTTGCCGGCCTAACATCACGCGAGGTAACCGCCCTCTCCAGGGCGGCCAGTGTTAATGCCAACCTGTCAGGAAATTTTACATCAACCGAGTTCAGGGGTGCTATATCCAAACTCAAACAAGGCAAGGCACCAGGCCCCGACAACATCCATCCAGAGTTTGTGATCCACCAGAGCGAAACAACATCCGCCTGGCTGTGCGCATTCCTCTCGGCGTGCCTCCGAAAGTCCAAACTCCCAAGGACATGGAGACGGGCAGCTGTCATAGCCCTGTTGAAACCCAACAAACCCACGGATGACCCCAAGGCCTACAGACCAATCTCGCTGCTCTGCGTTCCTTTTAAAATCTTGGAGAGGATGATTCACAGCCGTATTGAACCTGTAGTAGACTCACAGCTTCCGAGGGAACAGGCTGGTTTCCGTCGGGGCAGGTCAACGGTGGACCAAGTAACCCTGCTCACGCAAGATCTTGAGGACAGTTTCCAGGCCAAAGCAAAAGCAGGGGTTGTCCTACTGGACCTGACCGCCGCCTATGACACCGTGTGGCACCGCGGACTCCACTTGAAGCTGCTGAGAACCATCCCGGACCGTCATATGGTCAATTTCATCATGGAGATGCTGTCAAACCGCAGCTTCATCCTCCAGACCAGTGACGGCCAGCGTAGCAGGCTCAGGAGGCTGAGAAACGGGGTCCCACAAGGGTCTGTTCTTTCACCAATGCTCTTCAATATATACATCCTTGACCTACCTGCAACAACATCCAGAAGGTACGGGTACGCAGACGACCTAGCCATCATGCTGCAACAACCAACATGGAAGGCGGTGGAAGAGGGCCTAAACCAGGACATGGGCATCTTGGCTGCCTACCTTCGCAGCTGGCGCCTGCAGCTCAGCATTGGGAAGACGGTGTCCGCAGCATTCCACCTCTGCAACAAGGAAGCGACAAGGGAGCTGGAGATCTCCGTGAACAGCAAACCCCTGGAGTTCCAACAGGCCCCAAAGTACCTTGGCGTACGCCTGGACAGGACTTTGTCGTATAAACAACACCTCGCGGAAGTGAGGGCCAAAGTAACCTCAAGGGTCTCACTCATCCGTTGCCTCGCTGGTACGACCTTGGGTGCCTCCGCAAAGGTATTACGTATCTCCACACAAGCCCTCGTCTTTTCTGCTGCCGAGTACTGTGCCCCAACCTGGAGCAGAAGCCCACACACCAAGAAGGTGGATGCGGCCATCAACAACGCCCTGAGGATAATAACTGGCTGCTTGAAACCCACCCCTGTGTCCTACCTGCCAGTTCTAGCAGGAATTGCGCCAGCCAGCCTACGGCGAGAGGCTGCCACCCTCGCCCTGGCAAGGAAAGCCCAGGAGTACGATTGGCACCTCCTCCATGACACCACAACCATGGCAACACCTCCAAGCAGACTCAAGTCCCGCCACCCATACAACCTGGCGGCTCAAGAGATGCTCACTTCTATCCCGGAGGACCCGTCAACTAAAGCCTGGCTGGCGGCGGCATGGAAGCAGGAGTGGGAGTCGGCAGGACAGATACGTATACACCACTACATCCAGGATCCTGGAGATGGCGCTGAAGGAGAAGACCTACCTCACCGGCAATGGACTTTCCTGAATCGCCTACGCACCGGGGTTGGCTGCTTCAAAGCCTCTATGAAGAAGTGGGGCCTAACAGACTGAGTGCGGGGAGCCTGAGCAGACTGCCAACCACATCATCACCGCTTGTCCCCTGCATAGACCACCTTCAGAGGAGGGTCTCTTCCGAGTGGGACCTGAGACGAGGGCATGGCTACACGACACAAAGCTGGACATATGATGACGATACACGAAAGACGAAAGAAGAAGCAAGGGTATTACTGATTCCCAGTCCACACTCCAGACCAGTGGGTGGCGGTAAATGCACCACTAAAGTTGCTTGCCAACCGCCATAAAATAGAAGAAGAAGAAGAAAGTAGGAGATATTGAAATGGCAAAAGTACTTTGAGATGGAAGTTTGTTTTTAAAATGCAAAAACGAAGAACAGAAAAATAGGGTGTTGCAGATTGAAAATATCGGCAGGAAAACGGTGATTGAAAAAAAAGTATTGTGTGAGGATAGATTTAAATGGGGAGTGATAACAGGCGTACCGATAGAAGAAGATATGGATAAGATTGGAAAGGTTATCGAAGGAGGAGAAGTGAGTAGAATTAGAAGACTGTTTAGAACAGTGAATGGAAGGACGGAAAAGAGCCTATCGGTACTAGTGGAGTTTCAGGGTTCAATTTTACCTGAAAGGGTAAAAATAGGATATATGAGCTTTAGGGTAAGGGCTTAGGTACCACCACCGCTACGTTGCTACAAATGCCAGAGATACGGGCATATTGCCGCAGTTTGTAGGGGGAAACAAAGATGTCCTAAATGTGGAGGGGATCATAAGTATGAAGAATGTGGGGATAATGTGCAAGCAAGCTAAATGCTGCAACTGTGGAGGTGGTCATAGCGTGGCATATGGAGGATGTGACATTAAGAAAAAAGCAATGAAAATTCAGCAAATCAAAACACAAAATAACATAACATATGCAGAGGCAGTAAAGAAAGTGCAAGGAGAAAGCAGAGGAGAAGAATCGGAGAGAAATTACCAACCTTCTATATTTGAAGTGCAAGGAGAAAGAAGAGTAGAGGATTCTGAGAGAACAATCGTTAACCAGACTTCTAGAGTTGGGATCGAACAGTGTAGTCAAACTAAAGGGTTAAGTACTGAAAAATTGGTTTTATTCATTGCCTATGTTCTCAGTTGTTCAGACCAAGCTAAAAGCAAAACCGAGAAAATAAGAATAATAGTTAAGGGAGCGGAGAAGTTCTTGGAGGTGAAGGGTCTTTCTTGGAAACCAATTCAAAAAGAATTGAGTCCATATCAAAGTCAGGAAACATGTTCTAAAGGACCTATGTAGGAATTCAAATCGAGATGAAGAGAAGACATTCAAATATGATTTAAGAGACGTATAATAGAGATTGTTTGGTATAATTTTAGGTTTTATTCGTTTTTATTTAGTATTTATTTATTTATTTTTTATAGATACAGACCTAAGATAAATTAAATTGAATGAATCCTGATCTACACTCCAATCCGGTTGGTGGCGGTAATGCACAATTTAATTGTTTGAAAACCGCCATAAAACAACAAAAGAAGAAGAAGTCCTCATCACTTGGGTGACATGGCATGCCATTGATATGAGCACAGCGCAAACATTTTTTATAAATCTCAATGTAAATGTCACGTGAGCGGCTAGGCTTCAATCGGCTTAGTGGTACAAAGTGCTCATCTGGGCACTGATTGGAAGTAGCTACCACACCATCTCCAGATGAACACAGGCTGACTGAACCCACCCTTTTGGTGGTTTCAGTGATCTATCTCCCTGAAATATTTTTGGGTGATCTATCTCCTGGAAGCTAGTCCACAGAATAAGGCTTCCAGTTTTATACGGCCTTTTTGTATTTGACAACGATTTTTGGCCACGAAAAAGCAAGTTCTTCTTGTGCTGCTTAAGAGATTAGAATTCTAACTACAGTTGATGCATCAGGAATTTAGAATTATGAGCATATACACTTGAAGTCTGATACCAAGTGCGGTGAAATGGTTTCCTCCAAATATCTAATATTTGAGAAACATTTGTGATACCTACTTTGCAAGTAAGGTTGGACATAGGGTTGTTAAACCCCAAACCATTCCTCAGTGTGTCGAATTCATTTCACCTGATAAAACCTATTTGGTTTACTAAGTGATTACCATGTGTATTCTATGTGCATATGGCATGTTTTTTCGTTCAATACTACAACAAATATTGAGAACGTAAATTTTACTTTTATGGTGAATTTTCCCCCTCGAAGGCCAACGCTTACCGGAAGTCACATTGTTGTGCCTTCTCTGGCTAGTTTCACACTCGTCAGTAGATTCACGCTGGTCTATTGAACTCTAGCGACCGCTTTTTGTTGTATATAGCTTCAATACGCACATCAGTCGCCGCCGAGAATTACATTAGGCTACTGTGTAATTTAAATTCAACAAACGACTGATCGATTTAGTGAAGTATTTGGTTATGTAAATTGAGTCAACGAATGGGGTAAGTTTTTTTTTTTTTCCCCCATCATCTTAATGCTTTAATAGTTTTGTTAGTTTTGTTTACCCGTTTGAAATCGGCTAACTTTCCTTTCACTAACGTTAGCGCTGTTTGTTCGTGTGGCAGTAGCTGCTAAAGCGCACGTGATTGTAGAATTCATTTTAGAGGTGAAAACTTCGTAGCATCGGCTACTGGCCCAATGTTCTCAGTGAGATTACAATCAGTTAAGGATATCGCTAAATAATGTTGGCTACCTTGTAGGACTCTTCCGTTTGTTCAGTAGCCTAAATTAATCTGTGGAACATGAGGAAATCCGAGAAATTTAAAACGTTTTTCCAAACATTTCGGGATGTTTGTGAACTGAGCTTCTGTTATATCCAAGAAAAACCCCAAATAAGAAAGTCTTAAGAGCTCATTTGTCTGCAGAATGGTTGGTGAATGAGGCCTATTGATACTTATGTGTCATGTTGTCAACAGCGGGACTAGTTAAATCATTGGGTTCATTACGATCTTTATTTCATCGGTCCTAGTGATTGTTACATTGGCATTTATCCATTTAAACACCAGAAGCCTCCTTCCCAAGATCAGTGATCTGCGGCTTCTCTGTTTGAGTGGAAAGGTGGGAGTATTTTGTTGTACCGAGACGTGGCTTGACAGCTCGGTTAATGACTCTCAAATAGAAATAGAAAATTATATCGTAATTAGAAATGACAGAGACCGAAACGGGGGTGGGGTGTGTATTTATGTTAGGGCCGATATAGGTTTTAATCGCAGAACAGATTTAGTTCATGATCAAATTGAAGCAGTGTTTATTGATATCCTTTTACCCAAAAGTAAACCAGTGATAGTTGGTGCATGCTACAGACCGCCAAACCAAAACAACTTCTATGAAATACTTGAAGAAGTGTGTTCTAAGTGTTCAGATTTGATCAACTCTGAAGTAATCATCACTGGGGATTTTAATTCAGACATACTTAAAAAGGACAGTCAGAACTTCAAGGCACTCGATAATTTTTGTCGCGCATTTGACTTTGTACAGTTAATAAAAGAGCCCACGAGGGTTTGTGAAACCTCTGAAACTGTCATAGATCTCATGTTAGTCTCAGACCAGATGAGGATTTCTAAAAGTGGAGTTGTTAGCTACCAAGTAAGTGACCATTGTCTCATTTTCTGCACAAGGAAGATCCCTAGAAACGTTTTTAATTGTCATAACTCCATCAAGATCAGATCCCTCAAGAGATACTCCAAGGAGATTTTTATAGATAACCTTAGTGAAGCAGACTGGACCACTGTTTTGCGTTTTGTAGAGGTAGACAAAGCCTGGGAGCTTTTTAAAACCATGTTTTTAGAGTCTGTGAACAAGCTGGCACCAGAGAAAATGGTCAGGAGCAAACAAAGAACTGAACCATGGATAAATGACGACATTTTAAATTCCATCAAGGAGAGGGATGCTTGTTTTAGAAAATTTAGGAAGACCAAGGAAGAGCAGCATTGGACTGAATTTAAGAAACTGAGAAATAAAGCGAGGGAAACAATTGATGATGCTAAAAAGACATTTTTTAATGACAAGATTATGGAGAACAGAAACAACCCAAGCAAAATGTGGAAAACCCTGAAACTGTTAGGATACAGTAACAGATTAAACACCAAAACTAGTAACATAAGCCTGAAGATAGATGGGAAAACCACATCAGACAAAACAGAGGTAGCAAACAGCCTGAATGAGTTCTTTTCAACAGTGGCTAAAAACCTTGTCACAAAATTGCCCGTACAGACAGACAGATTTGGGGAAGCCCATATCCAGGATCACTATGCCAAAAAGGGGGTTCAGACAAATGCCTTCTCCTTTAAAAAAGTGACAGAGGAGACAGTGCTTAAAAAGCTTCTTGAGCTTAACCCTACTAAAGCTACAGGAGTAGATAAAGTGCCCGCTAGGTTCCTTAAGGATGCAGCTCATGTTATTTCCCCCAGTGTAACACATATTGTGAATCTTTCCATCGAATCTGGAAAGTTTCCAAGTGAGCTCAAGCTGGCAAGAGTAATACCATTATACAAAAAAGGCAGCAAACAAGACCATGGAAACTACCGTCCTGTCTCCATCTTGTGTGTTATGTCCAAGATAATTGAAAAGATTATATATGAACAAATTGATCAGTATATCACATCCCAAAACTTGCTGTATGAATTTCAATCAGGTTTTAGAAAATCCCACTCCACAGACACCTGTCTTCTGTTTCTAACAGATCACATCAAGAAAGAGATAGACAGAGGTAATCTCTGTGGCATGGTGATGCTAGACTTACAAAAGGCATTTGACACTGTGGACCACTCTATCCTCTTGAGGAAATTAACAGCGATGGGTTTCAATGATATGGCCACCAACTGGGCCAGCTCATACTTAAGGGGAAGGGAACAACGAGTGGAGGTAGGCGGGGTCCTTTCTGAACTGAGGACGATGGACTGTGGGGTCCCCCAGGGCAGTGTACTTGGGCCTCTGTTCTTCCTTCTATATATCAATGACATGCAGTCAGCCTGTTCATGTGACCTCTTCCTCTACGCAGATGATTCGGCCCTCATGGTGTCTAACAAAAATAAATTAGTAATAGAAAGCAGACTGAGCAGTGAGTTAGAAAATGTCAGCCAATGGCTTTCAGACAACCGACTGTCTCTCCATATAGGCAAAACAGAATCAATTTTATTTTCTACGTCAAGGAAACAGAAAAACCAGGAAGGGTTCAAGGTACAGCTGGGTAGCTCTGTTGTCACAGATAAAAAATCAGTAACATATTTAGGGTGTACATTAGATAACACACTCTCCGGGGAGAGCATGTCTAAGAAGGTAGTAGCCAAAGTCAACCACAGAATTAAATTTCTAGCAAGAAATGCGAAATACCTGGACAGGAAGGCTCTTAGAGCACTAGCAGGGGCGTTAGTTCAGTGCCACTTCGACTATGCTTGCATGTCCTGGTATGATAGTGCTCCCAAAAATATGAAAAATAGACTTCAAACTGCTCAAAACAAGCTAGTTAGGATAGTTCTGCAGCTCCCCACTCGAACACATTTAGACCAGCCCCACTTTAACAGCGTAGGATGGCTCAGGGTAGACAAGAGAGTCTCAATGCAGAAACTATGTTTAGTTTATAAGATTTCTAAAGGGGAGGTGCCTAGTTACCTAAACAATTACTTTTATTATGTAAAAAACAATCATAGGTATGAAACCAGAGGAAGAGAGACAAACATGGTCCCCTTCAGATTCAAACTTATCTCGTACGGCCAGCAGACTTTCCTTTATTCAGCTGCAGTACTGTGGAACCGCCTGCCCAGCAGCATTAAACAGGCCCCTAGCTTAACTAGCTTTAAGAAGTCTGTACGAACATGGCTATCGGTGTAGGAAAGAGAGGGTAGGGTATTGTTCTTTTTCTTTTTTCTTTTTTCTTTTATTATCTATAGTTAGGATGTTTTATGGGGAGTAAATTAATTTTTAATGTTTTATGATGATATATGTTTTTATGTTTATGTCTGTCCTGTCTCCCAATATCAGGGACCATGATGGAAATAAGTGCTTGCACTTTATCATGTTTTTATCCCTTGGAAGATGTCTTGTTTATTCCACAATAAAATCAATCAATCAATCAATCATTAGAATGTTTAGTTTAGAAAATTATAACGTATTTGTGTTCTATACGCCTTGAAGGGTTAAGGACATTGTATTGCACTATATGCTCTTCATAGCCAACAGGGATTTTTGATCTTGGTGTTGCTGATCATTTCTCCATTGCCTGTATCAGAGATATTGAGGTGGAATAAAAATCTAAACTACGAGTTTTAGTTGAGAGAAATGCTTGTTATTTGAACAATGCTTCATGCCTGACCTATTTACCAGTGAATTTCCTTTCACTGTAGATATCTCTGATGCTGATCTGGCATTGGACTTCTTGGTTAATGCTTTGCCTGATAGACATACTCCCTTTAAAAAGCTACATGTAATAGATGTAATCCTTGGTTTTCACACAAGCTATGAAATTGTTTCATTCAAGGAATAAAGCATGGGCCCTGGCGAGACATTTAGGTGACCCCTCTCACTGGCTTGCTTTTACATTTTAGAAATTGATGCACTTCCTCAGTAAGGAGAGCCAGATCCCAATATTATTTTAATTACATTTTCAGCTCTTATGCTCATCCAGCAAAGTTATTCTATTTTTCTGGCATCATCTTGAGTCATGTTCTTTAAGTCAGGGCCATGGAATTTGTTTCTGGATAACTTCATTTACATTTTTTTGTTGTTGCATTGATTATTGATGATGGCACCTGAATAGAATTAAATTCATGGCAGCTCCACAACCCCTGACAGGAACATGAATGGACTGAGGGAATGTCAGGCATCTGCAGGACTGCAGAGTGTAAAGACTGTATCAGGTGTTACAGTAGGACCTGTTGTAATAAGGCTAAATCCCTTCCCCTGTTTCCCTCCAGCAGCTGCACTTCTCCACATCTTTGAGCAGCAGTATGATGCAGGCAGGAGTCTGTCTGAGACGGGACACTGAAACAACACTACCTGAGCTCACTGAGCAGCACAGGATCAGACAGAAAGAAGAGGAACTCAGTGGACTGGAGTCTGTCCGCATGGAAGAGTCAGAGACAGACCGTGCTGCACCAGGACTCAACACACTGGAGTCAGAGTGTGTTACAGCACACAGTGGGGTCAGTGATGTACACCATACACACACATCATTGATAAAAACAGAAACTGATCTGAGCTTCACCCATGCAGCTGGGATATGTAACCCATCTGCATCCAGACCAAATCAAAACAGAGGCTGATTATGGAGGATACCTTAAACCAGAACACATCAGTGACTTGCAGGATATTAAATGTGTTAATATTAAATCTGGTCAAATGAAGTGTGAATCCAGTGAAAGTTTAGTGAGTGATCCGCTGAAAACTGTGATGAGTGGAGCTTGTGTTGATCAGAAAGACCAGACTGAACCAAAACAATATAAAGGAGAGCAAAATACAAAATGTAAAAAAGAAGAAAGTCATTATCTGCCAATCCAAGGTGGGGGCAAAATACAACACTGTGATTTTAACAATGAAAATAATCAGACCAGAATTGTGCATAAAAATACACTCAGTAAAAACAAACGTATGAATTGTCAGGGAACGAGTGTGATAATTGATCCAATTGTAATTAATTCAAGTAAAACCCCAAGATTTTTGAATTCTTTTCAAAAGAAGAAAATTCAGAGAAATCAAGATGGAATTCATACAAGTGAAAAGCCCTACAAATGTTTTCATTGTGGGAAGTGCTTTTCCCGGAAAACTCATTTAAATCGCCACCTGAGAATCCATACAGGTGAGAAGCCTTACAAGTGTACACAGTGTGAGAAGTGTTTTAATACAAAATCTGATTTAAATCGCCACCTGAGAATCCATACAGGTGAGAAGCCTTACAAGTGTACACAGTGTGAGAAGTGTTTTAATACAAAATCTGATTTAAATGTACACCTGAGAATTCATAAAGGTGAAAAGCACTACAAGTGTACACAGTGTGAGAAGTGTTTTAAGACAAGATCGTCTTTAAATATACACCTGAGAATTCATACAGGTGAGAAGCTGTACAAGTGTACACATTGTGAGAAGTGTTTTAATACAAAATCTGATTTAAATGTACACCTGAGAATTCATACAGGTGAGAAGCCATACGAGTGTACACTGTGCGAGAAGTGTTTTAATACAAGATCGTCTCTAAATACACACCTGAGAATTCATACAGGTGAGAAGCCTTACAAGTGTACACAGTGTGAGAAGTGTTTTAATACAAAATCTTATTTAAATGTACACCTGATAATTCATACAGGTGAAAAGCCACACAAATGTTTTCATTGCGGGAAGTGCTTTTCCAAAATATCTAATTTAAAACGCCACCTGAGAATTCATACAGGTGAGAAGCTGTCCAAGTGTACACAGTGTGAGAAGTGTTTTAATACAAAATCTGATTTAAATGTACACCTGAGAATTCATACAGGTGAGAAGCCATACGAGTGTACACTGTGCGAGAAGTGTTTTAATACAAGATCGTCTCTAAATACACACCTGAGAATTCATACAGGTGAGAAGCACTACAAGTGTACACAGTGTGAGAAGTGTTTTAATACAAAATCTGATTTAAATGTACACCTGAGAATTCATACAGGTGAGAAGCCACACAAATGTTTTCATTGCGGGAAGTGCTTTTCCATAATATCTAATTTAAAACGCCACCTGAGAATTCATAAAGGTGAAAAGCACTACAAGTGTACACAGTGTGAGAAGTGTTTTGATACACATGGATTCACTTTTAATGAGTCCATCTCTGGGGAGAAGAGGGGGATGTAATGAGCTGAACACATAAAGAAACACAAATGCAGGGCTCTACAGTTCAAATGTATTCAGCAAAGTATGACTTCTTGAGCAGAGAGAGTGGGATAACTAATTTAAGTGCACTACTGTTTAAAATCACTGAGACTTTTATGTTTTTGAAATTAATTGATACTTTTATTCACCAAGGTAGCATTAAATTGATCAAAAAATGCAGTCAAGACATTGATAATGTTACAAACTACTATTTATTTTTTGTTCTTTCTCTTGTAGCCATTTTTAGACACAGTCCCACCATTTTAGGGCACCAACAGTCATTTACATGAATTTAAATAGTCATATTATTTACAGTTTGTAAAATGCTCATAAAAGCAGAAAGCAGTTATTTGTTTTTCTAAATATATGCAAATTCTGAACTTGATGCCTGCAGCTTGGTCCAAAAAAGTTGGGGGAAATATTTAAAAAATACCTGTTTAGAACATTCCACAGGTAGACAAGTGATGCTATCATGACTGGGTATCAAATGTTATCAAAAAAACTCAGTCTTATTTCCAGGTACTCTTACAAACAATAATATAACCTCTCTGCATTTGAATGGATCTCTATGGGAAATGGGGGGGTGGGACTAGATTAAGCTGTAAATTTCACATGGGAATAGTATGGAACCCATGATTGGCAAAATGGCTGTAAGTCAACAAGTGTCTGAGGTATCAAACAAGCCTCAAATCATCTCTCGACTGCCATATATGCAGTAGATATGGATGGATCACTTTAAGGGTTGTTTCTCCTGACAAATTTTCCTATTGAACTCTATGGAAAAATAGGTCAGGAGAAGAAACCCTTCAAGTTGTCCATCCATGTCTACTGCATATCTGACAGCAGAGTGATGGTTTAAGGCTCGTTGCAGCCATTTAGCCAACCATGTGTTCCATACTGTTTCAGAATAATTTACAGTTTAATCTAGTCCCACCCCCCAATTCCCATAGAGATCCATTCAAATGCACAGAGGTTACAGTATTGCTTGTTAGAGTACCTGAAAATAAGATCTCAAGAGTCTTTTGATATCTTTTTATACCCAGTCATAACAGCATCACCTGTTTACCTGTGGTAAACAAGCCTCAAACCATCACTCTGCTGTCAGATATGCAGTAGATGTAGATGGATCGCTTCACGGGTTGTTTCCCTGACTTATTTTTCCATGGAGTTCAATAGGAAAATGTGCAAATCTAGCCTCGCTACTGTCAGGTCATTCAGTTAAGCATTCATTCCCTGTTCGCTGGGCTTTTACACAAAATGGCTCTTTATCTAGGTCTAATAAGTAGAACAAAAATCTTTAAAGTAGTGGAAAATAATGAATGGTGTGTTTATTTCGAAAGGTTTTATTTGTATGAACTAGCCAATAGAAAGAAAATGTGTGACGACAATATTACAATATGAATAGCCTTTTAGAGAGGAAGACAAGCAACAAACATTAAAGCTCATTGTGATTTGCTTCTATGACTGTCTCCTTGTTTTAAAGACAAACCACCCTGTTTTTGTTTACACATGGATGTTTTCATGGTTGTGATGGGTGTTTAGGTTGAGATCAAGGAGTGAATAAAAGGTGGTAAGCCAACCATTTTGCAGTGTTTGTTGAAGCACAGTTTAAAGTTCTCCTGATATTCCTTGCTGATCATATTTTGGACAGACATCTGAAAAAATAATGACTGGGACAAACTGTGATGCTATTTTCCTTTTATTACGAGTGTTTGCGACTGTTTTTGTTTTTTAAAAATGTAATTTTGATTCCTTGTAAATGTAAAATGTAATTACTTGTGATTGGAGGGTGATGTTTTGTGATGATGAAATTGACACCAGTGTAATTTGTCTGGTAGAAACTATGTGAAAACTGTTTGGGTATACTGTAGAAAGAAACCTGGTAATGTTTACTGCATACAGTCTGAAAATGAACTTTATTGTACTGGCCTTTTCAGTTCTTTTACTGCCAATGTAGAGGCTGTAATAATGTGTATGTCAGCTAAAGCTGATCATTAGACTTCAGACAGTAGGTTTTATCTGAGGTATCAGTTTAGGCTCTTTGTTTCACTCTTTATTGTTCAACATTGTGTAGGAATTGCACTTTGTGTGGATCTGGCCGCTCAATTTGTGTTGTTTTTGCTCTGCACACCGGCATATTGTATTTGAAATAAAACGATGGATATGAAGTTAAAGTGCAGACTGCTCGTCAGCTGTATTGATGTAGCAGGTGTAGTGATTGGTTGGAATGAAAAGCTGCATACTCTCAGCCCTCCATGGCACATGATTGGGCACTACTGGTCTAGTTTGACAGTTAGATTTTTTTTAGTTATACGAAATAATTTGTACATTGAACATTCATTTATGCAAATTATGATGGACACACCTCTTCCAATACAAACATTTTTGGACCAATCCAGGACATATTTTTTCCTACATTCAATGGTTCTAACATTTTAACACCCTACCCTCTCTGGTCAATGAGGCGCCATTATGTTCTGTTAAAGTTGTGGAAGGGAGGGAACTGGGGGGTATACTACAAAGCAAGTTTCTTTGCGTGAGCTGGCTTCAGAAAGCCTAAACACCGCAATCTGTCTTAACTGGTACTACGAACGTGGTTATGAACTTGCTAAGTGAACACGGGCTTTATTAATCAAGGTACGTGTGCATTCCCCTAAAAGCGGCGGTGTCTACAACAACGAGCCTATAGCGGTGCAGCATGGGCTGTACTGCAGTGTATTTCTTTCCTGTGTAAAAAAAAAAGACTGACACAGACAGATATAATGGACGGATACGAAGAACATAAAACAAGCATAAAGGCAAAAAGCAACACCGTTGCCTCCAAAACAAGGAAGGAGCTTTTGCAAAAAAAATCAATAAATGCTCGTTGTGTAGGTGACAAATAAATATATACTCTCAGTACATTGTCATACAGTTTATTTCTAATGTGACAACTGTAGCCTACTACTACATTCTAGAGCTCTAAACTTTAAACTTGTTAGAGCATGTTTAAAATATTGCTGAAGCAATCGCATCAAGTTTTTTAATTTAAAAAAAGTCTCAAACATTTTCTGGAACTCTGAATTTTTTTTGCGGAACTCACTAATCTCACCCTGCGAAGAGATTCCCTCAGTATCTGCACATATCTCTTCGCAATCCTTTGAAATGGAAATGCCTTGTTCCAAAGCCAAAGAGTTGATTGGTCAAAGGGCGGTGCTTTTCTCTGTTTCAATCTGTTATCCTGATCATAATCTGCACCGGAGCAGGTTGGCCATCCAGAGTAAGTTGCCATGGCATTCATCATCATCATTCATCAACCCGCTTATTCCTGTTCAGGGTCACGGGGGGTGCCGGAGCCCATCCCAGCATGCACTGGGCGAGAGGCAGGAATACACCCTGGACAGGCCGCCAATCCATCACAGAGCACTCACACCATTCACTCACTCATTCATACCTATGGGCAATTTAGAGTGTCCAATTAGCCTAACCTGCATGTTTTTGGACTGTGGGAGGAAACCGGAGTACCCGGAGGAAACCCACGCTGACACGGGGAGAACATGCAAACTCCTGCCATGGCAATATACCCCGATTAAAAGCGAGTCGGCTTTGTTATACAGAAAACCCAGGGTTGAAGCTTAATTTAGCTCGCTATTCCCTTAATCTCGCTTCGTAGTATACCCCTCTGGTCAACTGGGAGGTAGCAGCTGACTGGAGCACAGAGAGATGCGTGAAAATGTGTTTGTGGGGAGCAGTTGGAAGACGCTGTTAGATGCATACAGCGTTGTTTGTGGGGAGCAGTTGGAAGACGCTGTTAGATGCATACAGTGTTGTTTGTTGGGAGCAGTTGGAAGACGCTGTTAGATGCATACAGTGTTGTTTGTTGGGAGCAGTTGGAAGACGCTGTTAGATGCATACAGCGTTGTTTGTGGGGAGCAGTTGGAAGACGCTGTTAGATACATACAGTGTTGTTTGTGGGGAGCAGTTGGAAGACGCTGTTAGATACATACAGTGTTGTTTGTTGGGAGTGGTTGGAAAACGCTGTTAGATTCATACAGTGTTGTTTGTGGGGAGCTGTTGGAAGATGCTGTTAGATACATGCAGTGGACCTTTGCTATTATTTATTTTCAGATTTTTTATTTTTGTTTTTTGTTTTTTGTTTATTTGTTAGATATTAGCAAAGCAAAACAAAGGTATAAGCATGGTTTGTTATCACTTAGCCTCTTCCGAGTGGGAAGAATAACAGTGGAGAGGGCAGATGGATGGTTTGAGTGAAGGGAATTGTGATTTGGTGAAAATACTGAACCTCCAGGCGAAGGAGAATAAAGATAATTATTGTGCCTCATTCAACAATCACTTTTCACATTCAACTTGTTAAGACGTTCTTTAAAACGATTTTGCAAACATTTCGGGATGTTTGCGTCCTGAGCTTCTCTTCTATCCAAGAAAAATCCCAAATAAGAAAGTCTTAAGAGCTCATTTGTATGCAGAATGGTTGGTGAATAAGGCCCATTGTTACTTATTTGTCATGTTGTCAACAACGGGACGAGTTAAATCATCGGGTTCATTCCGATCTTTATTTCATCGGTACTAGTCATCGTTACATTGTCATTAGAATGTTTAGTTTAGAAAATTATAACATATTTGTGTTCTATATGCCTTGATGGGTTAAGGACATTGTATTTCACTAAATGCTCTTCATAGCCAACAGGGTTTTTGATCTTGGTGTTGCTGATCATTTCTCCATTGCCTGTATCAGAGATATTGAGGTGAAAAAAAATCTAAACTACGAGTTTTAGTTGAGAGAAACTTTTGTTATTTGAACAATGCTTCATGCCTGACCTCTTTACCAGTGAATTACCTTTCACTGTATATATCTCTGATGCTGATCTGGCATTGGGCTTCTTGGTTAATGCTTTGCCTGATAGACATGCTCCCTTTAAAAAGCTACATGTAATAGATGTAATCCTTGGTTTTCACACAAGCTATGAAATGGTTCCTGCATGGGCCCTGGCGAGACATTTAGGTGACCCGTCTCACTGGCTTGCTTTTACATTTTAGAAATTGATGCGCTTCCTCAGTAAGGAGAGCCAGATCCCAATATTATTTTAATTACATTTTCAGCTCTTATGCTCATCCAGCAAAGTTCTTCTATGTTACTGGCATGTCTTGAGTCATGTTCTTTAAGTCAGGGCCATGGCATTTGTTTCTGGATATCTTAATTAACATTTTTTTGTTGTTGCATTGATTATTGATGATGGCACCTGAATAGAATTAAATTCATGGCAGCTGCACAACCCCTGACAGGAACATGAATGGACTGAGGGAATGTCAGGCATCTGCAGGACAGCAGAGTGTAAAGACTGTATCAGGTGTTACAGTAGGACCTGTTGTATTAAGGCTAAATCCCTTCCCCTGTTTCCCTCCAGCAGCTGCACTTCTGCACATCTTTGAGCAGCAGTATGACGCAGGCAGGAGTCTGTCTGAGATGGGACACTGAAACAACACTACCAGAGCTCACTGAGCAGCACAGGATCAGACAGAAAGAAGAGGAACTCGGTGGACTGGAGTCTGTCCGCATGGCAGAGTCAGAGACAAACCGTGCTGCACCAGGACTCAACACACTGGAGCCAGAGTGTGTTACAACACACAGTTGGGTCAGTGATGTACAACACACACACACATCATTGATAAAAACAGAAACTGATCTGAGCTTCACCCAAACTGGGGATTTTATTAAGACAGAGAGTCTTGACAGTACAGAGCTGGGATATGTAACCCATCTGCATCCTGACCAAATCAAAACAGAGGCTGATTATGGAGGATATCTTAAACCAGAACACATCAGTGACTTGCAGGATATTAAATGTGTCAATATTAAATCTGGTCAAATGAAGTGTGAATCCAGTGAAAGTTTAGTGAGTGATCCGCTGAAAACTGTGATGAGTGGAGCTTGTGTTGATCAGAAAGACCAGACTGAACCAAAACAATATAAAGGAGAGCAAAATACAAAATGTAAAAAAGAAGAAAGTCATTATCTGCCGATCCAAGGTGGGGGCATAACTCAACACTGTGATTTTAACAATGAAAATAATCAGACCAGAATTGTGCATAAAAATACACTCAGTAAAAACAAACGTATGAATTGTCAGGGAACGAGTGTGATAATTGATCCAATTGTAATTAATTCAAGTAAAACCCCAAGATTTTTGAATTATTTTCAAAAGAAGAAAATTCAGAGAAATCAAGATGGAATTCATACAAGTGAAAAGCCCTACAAATGTTTTCATTGTGGGAAGTGCTTTACCCAAATATCTAATTTAAATCGCCACCTGAGAATCCATACAAGTGAAAAGCCCTACAAATGTTTTCATTGTGCAAAGTGCTTTTCCCAGAAAGCTCATTTAATTCGCCACCTGAGAATCCATACAGGTGAGAAGCCTTACAAGTGTACACAGTGTGAGAAATGTTTTAATACAAAATCTAATTTAAATATTCACTTGAGAATTCATAAAGGTGAAAAGCACTACAAGTGTACACAGTGTGAGAAATGTTTTAATACAAAATATGATTTAACTGTACACCTGAGAATTCATACAGGTGAGAAGCCACACAAATGTTTTCATTGCGGGAAGTGCTTTTACAAAATATCTAATTTAAAACGCCACCTGAGAATCCATACAGGTGAAAAGTCTTACAAGTGTACACAGTGTGAGAAGTGTTTTAATACAAGATCGTCTTTAAATGTACACCTGAGAATCCATACAGGTGAGAAGCCGTACAAGTGTACACAGTGTGAGAAGTGTTTTGATACACATGGACTCACTTTTAATGAGTCCATCTCTGGGGAGAAGAGGGTGATGTAATGAGCTGAACACGTAAAGAAACACAAATGCAGGGCTCTGCAGTTCAAATGTATTCAGCAAGGCATGAGAGGTGTGAAAGTGAAAACATCAATTATGAGAAATATCTAACAATTTCAAGTACACTGTAAAAATGAATAAATCTGTGTTCCACCCCCTAAAAGCCGCCCCTAAGATGGGTCATAGAATTCTTCCTTGTGCTATGACTTCTTGAGCAGAGAGAGTGGGATAACTCATTTAAGTGCACTACCGTTTAAAATCACTGAGACTTTTATGTTTTTGAAATTAATTGATACTTTTATTCACCAAGGTAGCATTAAATTGATCAAATGCAGTCAAGACATTGATCATTTTACAAACTACTATTTCTTTTTCGTTCTTTCTCTACTTTAGCAATTGTAGCCATTTTTAGACACAGTCCCACCATTTTAGGGCACCAACAGTAATTTACATGAATTGAAATAGTCATATTATTTACTAACCCAAATTCCAAAAAAGTTGGGACAGTTTGTAAAATGCTCATAAAAGCAGAAAGCAGTTATTTGTAAATTCTCTTTTACATGTATTTAATTGAAAACAGTACAAAGAAAAGATATTTAATGTTTTACCTTATTAATCTTCGTGATTTTTCTAAATATATGCAAATTCTGAACTTGATGCCTGCAGCTTGGTCCAAAAAAGTTGGGAAAAATATTCAAAAACTACCTGTTTAGAACATTCCACAGGTAGACAAGTGATGCTATCATGACTGGGTATCAAATGTTATCAAAAAAACTCAATGTCTTATTTCATTATAGGCATTTCCAGGTACTCTTACAAACAATACTATAACCTCTCTGCATTTGAATGGATCTCTATGGGAAATGGGGTGGTGGGACTAGATTAAGCTGTAAATTTCACATGGGAATAGTATGGAACCCATGATTGGCAAAATGGCTGTAAGTCAACAAGGGTCTGAGGTATCAAACAAGCCTCACAAGCCTGACAAATTTTCCTATTGAACTCTATGGAAAAATAGGTCAGGAGAAGAAACCCTTCAAGTTTTCCATCCATATCTACTGCATATCTGACAGCAGAGTGATGGTTTAAGGCTCGTTGCAGCCATTTAGCCAACCATGTGTTCCATACTGTTTCAGCATAATTTACAGCTTAATCTAGTCCCACCCCCCAATTCCCATAGAGATCCATTCAAATGCACAGAGGTTACAGTATTGCTTGTAAGAGTACCTGAAAATAAGATATCAAGAGTCTTTTGATATCTTTTTATACCCAGTCATAACAGCATCACCTGTTTACCTGTGGTAAACAAGCCTCAAACCATCACTCTGCTGTCCGATATGCAGTAGATTTAGATGGATCACTTTAAGGGTTGTTTAGACTTATTTTTCCATAGAGTTCAATTGGAAAATGCGCAAATCTAGCCTCGCTACTGTCAGGTCATTCAGTTAAGCATTCATTCCCTGTTCGCTGGGCTGTTACACAAAATGGCTCTTTATCTAGGCCTAATAAGTAGAACAAAAATCTTTAAAGTAGTAGAAAATAATGAATGGTGTGTTTATTTTGAAAGGTTTTATTTGTATGAACTAGCCAATAGAAAGAAAATGTGTGATGACAATATGACAATATGAATAGCCTTTTAGAGAGGAAGACAAGCAGCAAACATTAAAGCACATTGTGATTTGCTTCTATGACACTGTGTCCTTGTTTTAAAGACAAACTACCCTGTTTTGGTTTACACATGGATGTTTTCATGGTTGTGATGGGTGTTTAGGTTGAGTTCAAGGAGTGAATAAAAGGTGGTAAGCCAACCATTTTGCAGTGTTTGTCGAAGCACAGTTTAAAGTTCTTCTGAAAAAAACATCTGAAAACATAATGACTGGGACAAACTGTGATGCCATTTTCCTTTCATTACAAGTGTTTGCGACTGTTTTGTTTTTTAAAAATGTAATTTTGATTCCTTGTAAATGTAAAATGTAATTACTTGTGATTGGAGGGTGATGTTTTGTGATGATGAAATTGACACCAGTGTAATTTGTCTGGTAGAAACTATGTGAAAAGTGTTTGGGTATACTGTAGAAAGAAAC
Source organism: Ilyophis sp. 1 JC-2022 (assembly GCA_022702515.1). NCBI lineage: Eukaryota > Metazoa > Chordata > Actinopteri > Anguilliformes > Synaphobranchidae > Ilyophis > Ilyophis sp. 1 JC-2022. The sequence continues at coordinate 6,344,135 of CM040405.1, forward strand.
CTGGCAATGTTTACTGCATACAGTCTGAAAATGAACTTGATTGTACTGGCCTTTTCAGTTCTTTTACTGCCAATGTAGAGGCTGTAATAATGTGTATGTCAGCTAAAGCTGATCATTAGACTTCAGACAGTAGGTTTTATCTGAGGTATCAGTTTAGGCTCTTTGTTTCACTCTTTATTGTTCAACATTGTATAGGACTTGCACTTTGTGTGGATCTGGGCACTCAATTTGTGTTGTTTTTGCTCTGCACACTGGCATATTGTATTTGAAATAAAACGATGGATATGAAGTTAAAGTGCAGACTGTATTGATGTAGCAGGTGTAGTGATTGGTTGGAATGACAAGCTGCATACTCTCAGCCCTCCATGGCACATGATTGGGCACTACTGGTCTAGTTTGACAGTTAGATTTTTTGAGTTATACGAAATAATTTGTACATTGAACATTCATTTATGCAAATGCCGATGGACACACACCTTCCAACACAAAAACCTTGAATAAAATTCCTTCAAAACAACACATCTCTCTATAGGCAAATTGCGTTAATAATCGAGTCCTCCAGTGAAATTGCATTCTGAATATGTGGCCAAAACTGAGCTTTGTTGTTGAATCTCACTTCCTGGTCTTGTTGAGAGCATGAGGCTGTGTCCGAATCAGAGCCCTATGTACTGCACCCTGTCTCCTGCTTACAGTACACTGGCAGAAGATATTTTCGCCTACTCTAAAATTTCTCATCCTATCTACTCACCAAGACTACTCAACGGTGTGGAAGAGTGCTGATTCGGACACGGCCCTTGTCTCTGGCGCCAGTGTGGTTGGCTCCAGTACAGGTCTTTCAGGCCTGTTTTTTAATGCAAGTCAATGGTACTAAATGCAGTCAAAATACGAAGTCAATAAATGATTTCCTCCAAAACATTGTTGTTGCAATCTGCGCTTTTTCTTCGTCTAATGTCGATGTGCAGATTTGCATTTTATTGTGTCGTTTGGACAATATTTAAACATATTTGGACCAATCCAGGACATATTTTTTTCTACATTCAATGGTTCTAACATTTTAGCACCCTCTCTTGTCAATGAGGAGTCATTACGTTCTGTTCAAGTTGTGGAAGGGAGGGAACTGGGGGGGTATACTACGAAGGTTTTCTTTGCGTGAGCTGGCTTCAGAAAGCCTAAACACTGCAATCTGGCTTAACTGGTACTGCGAACGTGGTTATGAACTTTATTAATCAGGGTACGTGCGCATTTCCATAAAAGGGGCGGTGTCTGCAACAACGAGCCTATAGCGGTGCAGCATGGGCTGAACTGCAGCGTATTTCTTTCCTGTGTTAAAAAAAGACAGACACAGACAGATATAATAGACGGATACGTAGAACATAAAACAAGCATAAAGGCAAAAAGCAACACCGTTGCCTCCAACAATACAAGGAAGGAGCTTTTGCAAAAAAAATCAATAAATGCTCGTTGTGTAGGTTAAATTCGTTAGGCTAGTTCATAGCCTACCGTATTCACCTTACCAAAGGTGACAAATAAATCTACTGTCAGTACATTGTCATACAGTTTATTTCTAATGTGACAACTGTAGCCTACTACTACATTCTAGAGCTCTCAACTTTAAACTTGTTCGAGCAAGTTTAAAATATTGCTGAAGCAATCGCATCAACGTTTTTTCATTTAAAAAAAGTCAAGCATTTTCTGGAACTCAGAATTTCTTTTGCGGAACTCACTAATCTCGCCCTGCGAAGAGATTCCCTCAGTATCCGCACATATCTCTTCGGAATCCTTTGGAATGGAGACGCCTTTTTCCAAAGCCAAGGAGTTGATTGGTCAAAGGGCGGTGCTTTTATATGTTTCAATCTGTTATCCTGAACATAACCTGGCCCGGAGCAGGTTAGCTATGCAGAGTAAGTTACCATGGCAATATACCCCGATTAAAAGCGAGTCGGCTTTGTGATACAGAAAACCCAGGGTTGAAGCTTAATTTAGCTCGCTATTCCCTTAATCTCGCTTCGTAGTATACCCCTCTGGTCAACTGGGAGGTAGCAGCTGACTGGAGCTCAGAGAGATGCGCGAAAATGTGTTTGTGGGGAGCGGTTGGAAGACGCCGTTAGATGCATACAGTGTTGTTTGTTGGGAGCGGTTCAAAGACGCTGTTAGATTCATGCAGTGTTGTTTGTTGGGAGCAGTTGGAAGACGCTGTTAGATGCATACAGTGTTGTTTGTTGGGAGCGGTTCAAAGACGCTGTTAGATGCATAGTGTTTGTTGGGAGCGGTTGGAAGACGCTGTTAGATGCATACAGTGTTTGTTGGGAGCGGTTGGAAGACGCTGTTAGATGCATGCAGTGTTTGTTGGGAGCGGTAGGAAGACGCTGTTAGATGCATACAGTGTTGTTTGTTGGGATTGGTTGGAAGACGCCGTTAGATGCATACAGTGGTGTTTGTTGGGAGTGGTTGGAAGACGCTGTTAGATGCATACAGTGTTGTTTGTTGGGAGCAGTTGGAAGACGCTGTTAGATTCATGCAGTGTTGTTTGTTGGGAGCAGTTGGAAGACGCTGTTAGATGCATACAGTGTTGTTTGTTGGGAGCGGTTGGAAGACGCTGTTGGATGCATACAGTGTACCTTCGCTATTATTTATTTTCTGATTTTTTTATTTTGTTTTTTGTTTATTTGTTAGATATTAACAAAGCAAAACAAAGGTATAAGCATAGTTTGTTCTCACTTAGCCTTTTCCAAGTGGGAAGAATAACAGTGGAGAGGGCAGATGGATGGTTTGAGTGAAGGGAAACCTGCAGGTTTAAAATCCAAGAAAGGAAATACTGGAGTGATGGGAGCTAATCAGGAAGATGGCGACAGAGCAACTGAAGAATGGCAAGATGAAATAAGAGAACGGGGAGATTGGCAGAAGAGTAGAGTTAAAAGGAGAAATAAAAAGATAAGTGCACAATAAGGGAAGTGCAAAGGTCAGAAAAAGGACACTTTCAAGAGGAGGAAGAAGGCAGGAAAAGGGTAAGGTTCAAAGTCATTTTGAGGTTCAAGGAGAAAGAAGGTGCCAGGGGGATAAATCCGATAAAGCTGACCTTAGAATTAAAACGTTTGTCAGGAGACATAGATTCTACCAAAGTGCTGAGAAATGGTAGTATAATTATAGAATACAAGCAAAAAGCAAAGGGACTCAGCCTTAATCATGAAGCAAGTGGGGAAGCCTAAAGTCTCAAATGCTGTTCCTTTTCACAGTGGTAAATGAAAAAGTCATATCAGGAGTTCCAGTTTGCATGAAAAGTGAAGAGATTAAGGATAATTTGAAAGGGGGGGAAAATACTTAATGTTCAGAAATTGCAAACAGTGAGAGAGTGACAGAGACCAGACACTGAATCAGTGTGAGATTGCAAACAGCGAGAGAGGGACAGACACCAGACTCTGAATCAGTGCTCTTGGAGTTTGAAGACGAGGTTATGCAAAACAGAGTTACTCTCGGTTATGTGAGCTATTATGTAAGGCTTTATGTTCCAAAGCCTCTAAGATAATTATCATCCAGTTTGTATGGGTCCCATCTGATGTGGGAGTGAAGGATAATGAAGAGGTTGACATTATTGCTAAGAAGGCTTTGCACAAAAAGGAAATTAATATAGATAGAGCATTAAGTAAATTAGAAGCTAAACAGTTAGTTTGGAGGAAAAAAATATACATGGCAATCTTGTTGGGATTCAGAAGTTAAAGGGAGACATCTATACAAGATTCAAAATAAAGTAAATTAATTTAGGTCATTTGGGAGGAACAGCAAAGAGGAAATTATCATGAGAAGACTTTGATTAGGACATCGTACATTGAACAACAAGCTGAAGATTTTAGGGAAACATCCAACAGGATTATGTGAGTACTGCCTTGTGCATGAGTCAGTGGAAGATGTGCTAATGACTTGTGGAAAGTATAGTGCTGAAAGAGAGGAAATGGAAATGAAAATCATAGAGATATTACATTACATTACATTACATTTATTTAGCAGACGCTTTTATCCAAAGCGACGTACAGTAAGTGCATACAGAAAGGTCATCGAAGTAACTACAGAACAGATAAGAAAGCACATTCTTCACATACAGTAGCAGCTATCCCTAGTAATGAACACAATGCAGTTCACCGTGAACTGGGTAAATCAGCTCTAATACAATTCTATTCTAACCATTATAAACTTGACTATCATGAGTACATAGTTCAACAAGAACACAAACCATGAGGTCCTAGCTAAGTATTAGTCCAGGTGGAGTCTGAAAAGGTGCGTTTTCAGGCCACGACGGAAAGTAGGCAGGGTTGGCATGGAACGTAGGGGAATGGGAAGTTCGTTCCACCACTGGGGAGCTAGGGTGGAAAAGCTCCGCAGTCGGGACGAGCGAGTACCATTTACACGGAGGGGGGGAAGTGCAAGTCGCCCTGCAGTAGATGAGCGAAGCGGTCGAGCAGGAACATAGTTCTGAATCAAGTCCTGCAGGTAGATAGGGCCTGTCCTATTGGCTGCAGTGTAGGCCAGGGTCAGAACTTTGAACCTGATCCTGGCTGCAACTGGCAGCCAGTGGAGTGACCTCAACAGGGGGGTGACATGTGAAAATTTCGGGAGGTTGAACACAAGCCGGGCAGCTGCGTTCTGAATCAGTTGAAGAGATATAAGAACAGAAATGTACCTTAGAAGTATTATTGAATTTAGCTGAGGATGTTAGGAAATCTAGGATAGTAAAAGATTTTCTGAACGATACAGGATTGATAAAGAGAATGTATAAAATAACTGAAAAAAGTATTCGATCAGAGTAAATGATGAGAATCTGATAGAAGGGAAGAAATTGAGTAATTATTATTATTTCGTTTGGTTAATTTATTTTATATTATTTTTATTTTTATTTTTTTTGTTTGTTTTTTGTGATTATTGGTTTATCCATTTAGAAGAAGAAGAAGAACTGGTCAACTGCCTCTGTTTCTACAGTCCCCATCAGCATTTATTTAGAATAAAACCATTAGTTAGAAATACACAATCTGAACGGGGAAATAGGAAGGAAGACAGGGTTATCACAAGGTTTAGGTTAGGACACACAGGTCTAAATAGTACACTTTTCTTGATAAACAAACATGGAGATGGCAGATGTGAATTTTGTGGGGAACAAGAAACAGTAAATCATGTAGTATACAGCTGCATAAAATATGTCAGACAGAGAGAGAGACTAAAAGCTACATGAATTGGGGACACAACTCAATATATACAGAATTTTTAAACAATCAACAGGGGATACATGTATTACATTTCTGTTGGAGTATTTACATTCAACAGGTTTAATAAATATAATATAAGTTTTAATATTAATATAAACTTAAATTGTATTATTAGTATTTTAAAATTGTATTTTATTATTAAGCAAGAGTATTACTGATTCCCAGTCCACACTCCAGACCAGTGGGTGGCGGTAAATGCACCACTAAAGTTTTTTGCCAACCGCCATAAAATAGAAAAAGAAGAAGAAGACGAAGAAGAAGAAGAAGAAAGTAGGAGATATTGAAATGGCAAAAATACTTTGAGATGGAAGTTTGTTTTTAAAATGCAAAAACGAAGAACAGAAAAATAGGGTGTTGCAGATTGAAAATATCGGCAGGAAAACGGTGATTGAAAAAAAAGTATTGGGTGAGGATAGATTTAAATGGGGAGTGATAACAGGCATACAGATAGAAGAAGATATGGATGAGATTGGAAAGGTTATCGAAGGAGGAGAAGTGAGTAGAATTAGAAGACTGTTTAGAACAGTGAATGGAAGGAAGGAAAAGAGCCTATCGGTACTAGTGGAGTTTCAGGGTTCAGTTTTACCTGAAAGGGTAAAAATAGGATATATGAGCTTTAGGGTAAGGGCTTATGTACCACCACCGCTACATTGCTACAAATGCCAGAGATACGGGCATATTGCCGCAATTTGTAGGGGGAAACAAAGATGTCCTAAATGTGGCGGGGATCATGAAGAATGTGGGGATAATGTGCAAGCTAAATGCTGCAACTGTGGAGGTGGTCATAGCGTGGCATATGGAGGATGTGACATTAAGAAAAAAGCAATGAAAATTCAGCAAATCAAAACACAAAATAACATAACATATGCAGAGGCAGTAAAGAAAGTGCAAGGAGAAAGCAGAGGAGAAGAATCGGAGAGAAATTACCAACCTTCTATATTTGAAGTGCAAGGAGAAAGAAGAGTAGAGGATTCTGAGAGAACAATCGTTAACCAAACTTCTAGAGTTGGGATCGAACAGTGTAGTCAAACTAAAGGTTTAAGTACTGAAAATTTGGTTTTATTCATTGCCTATGTCCTCAGTTGTTCAGACCAAGCTAAAAGCAAAACCGAGAAAATAAGAATAATAGTTAAGGGAGCAGAGAAGTTCTTGGTGGTAAAGGGTCTTTGAGTCCGAATCAAAGTCAGGAAACATGTTCTAAAGGACCTATGTAGGTATTCAAATCGAGATGAGAAGAGATTCAAATATGATTTAAGAGACGTATAATAGAGATTGTTTGGTATAATTTTAGGTTTTATTAGTTTTTATTTAGTATTTATTTATTTTTTATAGATACAGACCTAAGATAAATTAAATTGAATGAATCCTGATCTACACTCCAATCCGGTTGGTGGCGGTAATGCACAATTTAATTGTTTGAAAACCGCCATGAAACAACAAAAGAAGAAGAAGAAGAGGTCCTTTCATCACATGGGTGACATGGCATGCCATTGATATGAGCACAGCCCAAACATTTTTTATAAATCTCAATGTAAATGTCACGTGAGCGGCTAGGCTTCAATCGGCTTAGTGGTACAAAGTGCTCATCTGGGCACTGATTGGAAGTAGCTACCACACCATCTCCAGATGAACACAGGCTGACTGAACCCACCCTTTTGGTGGTTTCAGTGATCTATCTCCCTGAAATATTTTTCTATATTTTTGGGTGATCTATCTCCTGGAAGCTAGTCCACAGAATAAGGCTTCCAGTTTTATACTGCCTTTTTGTATTTGACAATGATTTTTGGCCACGAAAAAGCAAGTTCTTCTTGTGCTGCTTAAGAGATTAGAATTCTAACTACAGCTGATGCATCAGGAATTTAGAATTATGAGCATATACACTTGAAGTCTGATACCAAGTAGGGTGAAATGGTTTACTCCGAATATCTAATATTTGAGAAACATTTGTGATACCTACTTTGCAAGTAAGGCTGGACATAGGGTTGTTAAACCCCAAACCATTCCTCAGTGTGTTGTCCAAAACGCATCTGATTTTTATAGTACACACTGAGGAATTAATTTGACCCTATAAAATCTATTTGGATTAGCAAGTGATTACCATGTGTATTCTATGTGCATATGGCATGTTTTTTCGTTCAATACTACAACAAATATTGAGAACGTAAATTTTACTTTTATGGTGAATTTCCCCCCTCAAAGGCCAACGCTTACCGGAAGTCACATTGTTGTGCCTTCTCTGGCTAGTTTCACACTCGAGAGTAGATTCACGCTGGTCTATTGAACTCTATCGACAGCTTTTTGTTGTATATAGCTTTTATACGCACGTCAGTCGCCGCCGAGAATTACATTAGGCTGCTGTGTAATTTAAATTCAACAAACGACTGATCGATTTAGTGAAGTATTTGGTTATGTAATTGAGTCAACGAATGGGGTAAATCCCCCCCCCCCCCCATCATCTTAATGCTTTAATAGTTCTGTTAGTTTTGTTTACCCGTTTGAAATCGGCTTACTTTCCTTTCACTAACGTTAGCGCTGTTTGTTCGTGTGGCAGTAGCTGCTAAAGCGCACGTGATTGTAGAATTAATTTTAGAGGCGAAAACTTCGTAGCAGAGGCTACTGGCCCAATGTTCTCAGTGAGATAACAATCAGTTAAGGATATCGCTAAATAATGTTGGCTACCTTGTAGGACTCTTCCGTTTGTTCAGTAGCCTAAATTAATCTGTGGAACATGAGGAAATCCGAGAAATTTAAAACGTTTTTCCAAACATTTCGGGATGTTTGTGAACTGAGCTTCTGTTATATCCAAGAAAAACCCCAAATAAGAAAGTCTTAAGAGCTCATTTGTCTGCAGAATGGTTCATGAATGAGGCCTATTGATACTTATGTGTCATGTTGTCAACAGCGGGACTAGTTAAATCATTGGGTTCATTACGATCTTTATTTCATCGGTCCTAGTGATTGTTACATTGGCATTAGAATGTTTAGTTTAGAAAATTATAACGTATTTGTGTTCTATACGCCTTGAAGGGTTAAGGACATTGTATTGCACTATATGCTCTTCATAGCCAACAGGGATTTTTCTGTTCAGCACAAATTCATGGCAGCTCCACAACCCCTGACAGGAACATGAATGGACTGAGGGAAATTGGGCTTATGCCACAGCCAGCCCAGTCTTCTCTATTGTATGTGGCAACAGTTTATTTTCTCACAGACAAACGGCGCTAAAACAAATGCAAACCTGCACATGTTTCATGGCACTTCAGAAAGGGCTTTCTTCCACTCTTGAGTCTTGGTATCAACCGGGGGAGAGGAAGTTTCCCCCCACCTCATAATACAAGATCACCCCCTGTGGTCAGTCGGGCATCTGCAGGACTACAGAGTGTAAAGAATGTGTCAGCTGCTGCAGTAGGACCCGTTTGATTAAGGCTAAATCCTTTCCCCTGTTTCCCTCCAGCAGCTGCACTTCTGTACATCTTTGAGCAGCAGTATGATGCAGGCAGGAGTCTGTCTGAGACGGGACACTGAGACAACACTACCTGAGCTCACTGAGCAGCAGAGGATCAGACAGAAAGAAGAGGAACTCAGTGGACTGGAGTCTGTCCACATGGCAGAGCCAGAGACAGAGCGTGCTGCACCAGGACTCAACACACTGGAGCCAGAGTGTGTTACAGCACACAGTGGGGTCAGTGATGTGCACCACACACACACATCACTGATAAAAACCGAAACTGATTGGGGTTCCACCCACACTGGGGATTTCATTAAGATAGAGAGTCTCGACAGTGCAGAGCTGGGATATGTAACCCATCTGCATCCAGAACAAATCAAAACAGAGGCTGATTATGGAGGATATCTTAAACCAGAACACATCAGTGACTTGCAGGATATTAAATGTGTTAATATTAAATCTGGTCAAATGAAGTGTGAATCCAGTGAAAGTTTAGTGAGTGATCCGCTGAAAACTGTGATGAGTGGAGCTTGTGTTGATCAGAAAGACCAGACTGAACCAAAACAATATAAAGGAGAGCAAAATCCAAAATGTAAAAAAGAAGAAAGTCATTATCTGCCAATCCAAGGTGGGGGCATAACTCAACACTGTGATTTTAACAATGAAAATAATCAGACCAGAATTGTGCATAAAAATACACTCAGTAAAAACAAACGCATGAATTGTCAGGGAACGAGTGTGATAATTGATCCAATTGTAATTAATTCAAGTAAAACCCCAAGCTTTTTGAATTATTTTCAAAAGAAGAAAATTCAGAGAAATCAAGATGGAATTCATACAAGTGAAAAGCCCTACAAATGTTTTCATTGTGGGAAGTGCTTTACCCAAATATCTAATTTAAAATGCCACCTGAGAATCCATACAGGTGAAAATCCCTACAAATGTTTTCATTGTGCAAAGTGCTTTTCCCGGAAAGCTCATTTAAATCACCACCTGAGAATCCATACAGGGGAGAAGCCTGACAAGTGTACACAGTGTGAGAAGTGTTTTAATACAATATCTGATTTAAATGTACACCTGAGAATTCATACAGGTGAGATGCCTTACAAGTGTACACAGTGTGAGAGCTGTTTTAATTCAAAATCTAATTTAAAACGCCACCTGAGAATTCATACAGGTGAAAAGCCCTACAAATGTTTTCATTGTGCAAAGTGCTTTTCCCACAAAACCCATTTAAATCGCCACCTGAGAATCCATACAGATGAGAAGCCTGACAAGTGTACACAGTGTGAGAAGTGTTTTAAGACAACATCTGATTTAAATGTACACCTGAGTATTCATAGAGGTGAAAAGCCGTACAAGTGTACACAGTGTGAGAAGTGTTTTAAGACAAGATCGTCTTTAAATATACACCTGAGAATTCATACAGGTGAGAAGCTGTACAAGTGTACACAGTGTGAGAAGTGTTTTAATACAAAATCTGATTTAAATGTACACCTGAGAATTCATACAGGTGAGAAGCCATACAAGTGTACACTGTGCGAGAAGTGTTTTAATACAAGATCGTCTCTAAATACACACCTGAGAATTCATACAGGTGAGAAGCCTTACAAGTGTACACAGTGTGAGAGCTGTTTTAATACAAATTCTAATTAAAATATTCACATGAGAATTCATAAAGGTGAAAAGCCATACAAGTGTACACTGTGCGAGAAGTGTTTTAATACAAGATCGTATCTAAATACACACCTGAGAATTCATACAGGTGAGAAGCCTTACAAGTGTACACAGTGTGAGAAATGTTTTAATGCAAAATCTAATTTAAATATTCACATAAGAATTCATAAAGGTGAAAAGCCATACAAGTGTACACTGTGCGAGAAGTGTTTTAATACAAAATCTGATTTAAATGTACACCTGAGAATTCATACAGGTGAGAAGCCAAACAAATATTTTCATTGCGGGAAGTGCTTTACCCAATTATCTAATTTAAATCGCCACCTGAGAATTCACACAGGTGAAAAGCCTTACAAGTGTACAGTGTGAGCAGTGTTTTCATACAAAATCTAATTTAAATATACACCCAAGAGTTCATACAGGTGAGAAGCCGTACAAGTGTACACAGTGTGAGAAGTGTTTGGATACACATGGATTCACTTTTAATGAGTCCATCTCTGGGGAGAAGAGGGGGATGTAATGAGCTGAACACATAAAGAAACACAAATGCAGGGCTCTGCAGTTCAAATGTATGCAGCAAGGCATGAGAGGTGTGAAAGTGAAAACATCAATTATGAGAAATTTCTAACAATATCAAGTACACTGTAAAAATGAATAAATCTGTGTTCCACCCCCTAAAAGCCGCCCCTAAGATGGGTCATAGAATTCTTCCTTGTGCTATGACTTCTTGAGCAGAGAGAGTGGGATAACTCATTTACGTGCACTACCGTTTAAAATCACTGAGACTTATGTTTTTGAAATTAATTGATACTTTTATTCACCAAGGTAGCATTATGTTATCAAAAAACTCAATGTCTTATTTCCAGGTACTCTTACAAACAATACTATAACCTCTCTGCATTTGAATGGATCTCTATGGGAAATGGGACTAGATTAAGCTGTAAATTTCACATGGGAATAGTATGGAACCCATGATTGGCAAAATGGCTGTAAATCAACAAGGGTCTGAGGTATCAAACAAGCCTCATATCATCACTCGACTGCCAGATATGCAGTAGATATGGATGGATCACTTTAAGGGTTGTTTCTCCTGACAAATTTTCCTGTTGAACTCTATGGAAAAATAGGTCAGGAGAAGAAACCCTTCAAGTTTTCCATCGACTGCATATCTGACAGCAGAGTGATGGTTTAAGGCTCGTTGCAGCCATTTAGCCAACCATGTGTTCCATACTGTTTCAGCATAATTTACAGCTTAATCTAGTCCCACCCCCCAATTCCCATAGAGATCCATTCAAATGCACAGAGGTTACAGTATTGCTTGTAAGAGTACCTGAAAATAAGATTTCAAGTCATAACGGCATCACCTGTTTACCTGTGGTAAACAAGCCTCAAACCATCACTCTGCTGTCAGATATGCAGTAGATGTAGATGGATCGCTTCACGGGTTGTTTCCCTGACTTATTTTTCCATATAGTTCAATAGGAAAATGCGCAAATCTAGCCTCGCTACTGTCAGGTCGTTCAGTTAAGCATTCATTCCCTGTTCGCTGGGCTGTTACACAAAATGGCTCTTTATCTAGGTCTAATAAGTAGAACAAAAATCGTTAAAGTAGTGGAAAATAATGAATGGTGTGTTTATTTTGAAAGGTTTTATTTGTATGAACTCGCTAATAGAAAGGAAATGTGTGACAACAATATGAATAGTCTTTTAGAGAGGAAGACAAGCAACAAACATTAAAGCACATTGTGATTTGCTTCTATGACACGGTGTCCTTGTTTTAAAGACAAACTACCCTGTTTTGGTTTACGCATGGATGTTTTCATGGTTGTGATGGGTGTTTAGGTTGAGTTCAAGGAGTGAATAAAAGGTGGTAAGCCAACCATTTTGCAGTGTTTGTCGAAGCAGTTTAAATTTCTTCTGAAAAAAACATCTGAAAACATAATGACTGGGACAAACTGTGATGCCATTTTTCTTTCATTACAAGTGTTTGCGACTGTTTTGTTTTTTAAAAATGTAATTTTGATTCCTTGTAAATGTAAAATGTAATTACTTGTGATTTGAGGGTGATGTTTTGTGATGATGAAATTGACACCAGTGTAATTTGTCTGGTAGAAACTATGTGAAAACTGTTTGGGTAGACTGTAGAAAGAAACCTGGCAATGTTTACTGCATACAGTCTGAAAATGAACTTTGTACTGGCCTTTTCAGTTCTTTTACTGCCAATGTAGAGGTTGTAATAATGTGTATGTCAGCTAAAGCTGATCATTAGACTTCAGACAGTAGGTTTTATCTGAGGTATCAGTTTAGGCTCTTTGTTTCACTCTTTATTGTTCAACATTGTATAGGAATTGCACTTTGTGTGGATCTGGCCGCTCAATTTGTGTTGTTTTTGCTCTGCACACCGGCATATTGTATTTGAAATAAAACGATGGATATGAACTTAAAGTGCAGACTGTTCGTCAGCTGTATTGATGTAGCAGGTGTAGTGATTGGTTGGAATGAAACGCTGCATTCTCTCAGCCCTCCATGGCACATGATTGGGCACTACTGGTCTAGTTTGACATCTTGATATTGTGAGTTATACGAAATAATTTGTACATTGAACATTCATTTATGCAAATGCCGATGGACACACCTCTTCCAACACAAAAAATCATCCCCAAAACCTTGAATAAAATTCCTTCAAAACAACACATCTCTATAGTCAAATTGCGTTAATAATCGAGTCCTCCAGTGAAATTGCATTCTGAATATGTGGCCAAAACTGAGCTTTGTTGTTGAAGCTCACTTCCTGGTCTTGTTGAGAGCATGAGGCTGTGTCCGAATCAGAACCCTATCTACTGCACCCTGTCTCCTGCGTACAGTACACTGGCAGAAGATATTTTCGCCTACTCAGCGAATTTCTCGTCCTATCTACTCACCAAGGCTACTCAACGGTGTGGAAGAGTGCTGATTCGGACACGGTCTTTGTCTCTGGCGCCAGTGTGGTTGGCTCCAGTACAGGTCTTTCAGGCCTGTTTTTTAATGCAAGTCAATGGCACTAAATGCAGTCAAAATACGAAGTCAATAAATGATTTCCTCCAAAACATTGTTGTCGCAATCTGTGCTTTTTCTTCGTCTAATGTCTCCCCATGTGCATATTTGCATTTTATTGTGTCGTTTGGACAATATTTTAACATTTTTGGACCAATCCAGGACATATTTTTTCCTACATTCTATGGTTCTAACATTTTAGCACCCTCTCTGGTCAATGAGGCGCCATTACGTTCTGTTAAAGTTGTGGAAGGGAGGGAACTGGGGGGTCTACTACAAAGCAAGTTTCTTTGCGTGAGCTGGCTTCAGAAAGCCTAAACACCGCAATCTGTCTTAACTGGTACTACGAACGTGGTTATCAACTTGCTAAGTGAACACGGGCTTTATTCATCAAGGTACGTGCGCATTCCCATAAAAGTGGCGGTGTCTACAACAACGAGCCTATAGCGGTGCAGCATGGGCTGTACTGCAGTGTATTTCTTTCCTGTGTAAAAAAAAAAGACACAGACAGATATAATGGACGGACAAGCATAAAGGCAAAAAGCAACACCGTTGCCTCCAAAACAAGGAAGGAGCTTTTGCAAAAAAAATCAATAAATGCTCGTTGTGTAGGTGACAAATAAATGTATACTCTCAGTACATTGTCATACAGTTTATTTCTAATGTGACAACTGTAGCCTACTACTACATTCTAGAGCTCTAAACTTTAAACTTGTTAGAGCATGTTTAAAATATTGCTGAAGCAATCGCATCAAGTTTTTTAATTTAAAAAATGTCTCAAACATTTTCTGGAACTCTGAATTTTTTTTGCGGAACTCACTAATCTCACCCTGCGAAGAGATTCCCTCAGTATCCGCACATATCTCTTCGCAATCCTTTGAAATGGAAATGCCTTGTTCCAAAGCCAAGGAGTTGATTGGTCAAATGGCGGTGCTTTTCTATGTTTCAATCTGTTATCCTGATCATAACCTGCACCATGGCAACTTACTCCATGCAGAGTAAGTTGCCATGGCAATCATCATTCATCATCATCATTCATCAACCCGCTTATTCCTGTTCAGGGTCACGGGGGGTGCCGGAGCCCATCCCAGCATGCACTGGGCGAGAGGCAGGAATACACTCTGGACAGGCCGCCAATCCATCGCAGAGCACTCACACCATTCACTCACTCATTCATACCTATGGGCAATTTAGAGTCTCCAATTAGCCTAACCTGCATGTTTTTGGATTGTGGGAGGAAACCGGAGTACCCGGAGGAAACCCACGCTGACACGGGGAGAACATGCAAACTCCTGCCATGGCAATATACCCCGATTAAAAGCGAGTCGGCTTTGTGATACAGAAAACCCAGGGTTGAAGCTTAATTTAGCTCGCTATTCCCTTAATCTCGCTTCGGAGTATACCCCTCTGGTCAACTGGGAGGTAGCAGCTGACTGGAGCACAGAGAGATGCGTGAAAATGTGTTTGTGGGGAGCAGTTGGAAGACGCCGTTAGATGCATACAGTGTTGTTTGTGGGGAGCAGTTGGAAGACGCTGTTAGATTCATACAGTGTTGTTTGTTGGGAGCAGTTGGAAGACGCTGTTCGATTCATACAGTGTTGTTTGTGGGGAGCAGTTGGAAGACGATGTTAGATACATGCACTGTTGTTTGTTGGGAGCAGTTGGAAGACGCTGTTCGATTCATACAGTGTTGTTTGTGGGGAGCGGTTGGAAGACGCTGTTAGATGCATACAGTGTTGTTTGTGGGGAGCAGTTGGAAGACGCTGTTAGATTCATACAGTGTTGTTTGTGGGGAGCGGTTGGAAGACGCTGTTAGATGCATACAGTGTTGTTTGTGGGGAGCAGTTGGAAGACGCTGTTAGATTCATACAGTGTTGTTTGTGGGGAGCAGTTGGAAGACGCTGTTCGATTCATACAGTGTTGTTTGTGGGGAGCAGTTGGAAGACGCTGTTAGATACATGCAGTGTTGTTTGTTGGGAGCAGTTGGAAGACGCTGTTAGATACATGCAGTGTTGTTTGTTGGGAGCAGTTGGAAGACGCTGTTCGATTCATACAGTGTTGTTTGTGGGGAGCGGTTGGAAGATGCTGTTAGATGCATACAGTGTTGTTTGTGGGGAGCAGTTGGAAGACGATGTTAGATACATGCAGTGTTGTTTGTTGGGAGCAGTTGGAAGACGCTGTTCGATTCATACAGTGTTGTTTGTGGGGAGCGGTTGGAAGACGCTGTTAGATGCATACAGTGTTGTTTGTGGGGAGCAGTTGGAAGACGCTGTTAGATTCATACAGTGTTGTTTGTGGGGAGCAGTTGGAAGACGCTGTTCGATTCATACAGTGTTGTTTGTGGGGAGCAGTTGGAAGACGCTGTTAGATACATGCAGTGTTGTTTGTTGGGAGCAGTTGGAAGACGCTGTTCGATTCATACAGTGTTGTTTGTGGGGAGCGGTTGGAAGACGCTGTTAGATGCATACAGTGTTGTTTGTGGGGAGCAGTTGGAAGACGCTGTTAGATTCATACAGTGTTGTTTGTGGGGAGCGGTTGGAAGACGCTGTTAGATGCATACAGTGTTGTTTGTGGGGAGCAGTTGGAAGACGCTGTTAGATACATGCAGTGTTGTTTGTTGGGAGCAGTTGGAAGATGCTGTTAGATTCATACAGTGTTGTTTGTGGGGAGCTGTTGGAATACGCTGTTAGATACGTGCAGTGTTGTTTGTTGGGAGCAGTTCGAAGACGCTCTTAGATTCATACAGTGTTGTTTGTTGGGAGCGGTTGGAAGATGCTGTTAGATACATACAGTGGACCTTTGCTATTATTTATTTTCAGATTTTTTTATTTTGTTTTTTGTTTTTTGTTTATTTGTTAGATATTAGCAAAGCAAAACAAAGGTATAAGCATGGTTTGTTATCACTTAGCCTCTTCCGAGTGGGAAGAATAACAGTGGAGAGGGCAGATGGATGGTTTGAGTGAAGGGAATTGTGATTTGGTGAAAATACTGAACCTCCAGGCGAAGGAGAATAAAGATAATTATTGTGCCTCATTCAACAATCACTTTTCACATTCAACTTGTTAAGACGTTCTTTAAAACGTTTTTCCAATCATTTCGGGATGTTTGCGTTCTGAGCTTCTGTTCTATCCAAGAAAAATCCCAAATAAGAAAGTCTTAAGAGCTCATTTGTATGCAGAATGGTTGGTGAATGAGGCCCATTGTTACTTATTTGTCATGTTGTCAACAACGGGACTAGTTAAATCATCGGGTTCATTCCGATCTTTATTTCATCGGTACTAGTCATCGTTACATTGGCATTAGAATGTTTAGTTTAGAAAATTATAACATATTTGTGTTCTATACGCCTTGATGGGTTAAGGACATTGTATTGCACGATATGCTCTTCATAGCCAACAGGGTTTTTGATCTTGGTGTTGCTGATCATTTCTCCATTGCCTGTATCAGAGATATTGGGGTGAAAAAAAATCAAAACTACGAGTTTTAGTTGAGAGAAACTTTTGTTATTTGAACAATGCTTCATGCCTGACCTCTTTACCAGTGAATTACCTTTCACTGTATATATCTCTGATGCTGATCTGGCATTGGGCTTCTTGGTTAATGCTTTGCCTGATAGACATACTCCCTTTAAAAAGCTACATGTAATAGATGTAATCCTTGGTTTTCACACAAGCTATGAAATGGTTTCATTCAAGGAATAAAGCATGGGCCCTGGCGAGACATTTAGGTGACCCGTCTCACTGGCTTGCTTTTACAATTTAGAAATTGATGCGCTTCCTCAGTAAGGAGAGCCAGATCCCAATATTATTTTAATTACATTTTCAGCTCTTATGCTCATCCAGCAAAGTTATTCTATGTTACTGGCATGTCTTGAGTCATGTTCTTTAAGTCAGGGCCATGGCATTTGTTTCTGGATATCTTAATTAACATTTTTTTGTTGTTGCATTGATTATTGTTGATGGCACCTGAATAGAATTAAATTCATGGAAGCTCCACAACCCCTGACAGGAACATGAATGGACTGAGGGAATGTCAGGCATCTGCAGGACTACAGAGTGTAAAGACTGTATCAGGTGTTACAGTAGGACCTGTTGTATTAAGGCTAAATCCTTTCCCCTGTTTCCCTCCAGCAGCTGCACTTCTGCACATCTTTGAGCAGCAGTATGATGCAGGCAGGAGTCTGTCTGAGACGGTACACTGAAACAACACTACCAGAGCTCACTGAGCAGCACAGGATCAGACAGAAAGAAGAGGGGAGAAAGGGTTGGAAGTGGTGCGTGTGTGTGTGTGTTTTGTGTTTTTTTTTTCCCCCCCCCCATTGTTCAACACCTTGATTTCATCAGGTTAGGGTTTAGAGGGTGGGGACAGATTGGGTGGACTGGAGGGAACAAAATGTGGGGAGGAGAGGGGGGGCGGGCATTAGAATAAGTGATATTTCACTGTGCCTCTGTTATTTTTATGGATTTATAGATGCCTCTCCTCCATTGTGAAAATAGTTATTCTGTTTTTTGTATTTTTGGCAGTAAAGTTGCTCCTCCTCTATTTTGTAAATAATGAATAAATAAATAAAAAATTGATCACAAAAAAAAAAAAAGAAAGAAGAGGAACTCGGTGGACTGGAGTCTGTCCGCATGGCAGAGTCAGAGACAGACCGTGCTGCACCAGGACTCAACACACTGGAGCCAGAGTGTGTTACAGCACACAGTGGGGTCAGTGATGTACAAGACACACACGCATCACTGATAAAAACAGAAACTGATTGGGGTTCCACCCACACTGGGGATTTCATTAAGAGAGAGAGTCTCGACAGTGCAGAGTTGGGATATGTAACCCATCTGCATCCAGACCAAATCAAAACAGGCTGATTATGGAGGATATCTTAAACCAGAACACATCAGTAACTTGCAGGATATTAAATGTATTAATATTAAATCTGGTCAAATGAAGTATGAATCCAGTGAAAGCTTAGTGAGTGATCCGCTGAAAGCTGTGATGAGTGGAGCTTGTGTTGTTCAGAAAGGCCAGACTGAACCAAAACAATATACAGGAGAGCAAAATCCAAAATGTAAAAAAGAAGAAAGTCATTATCTGCCAATCCAAGGTGGGGGCATAACTCAACACTGTGATTTTAACAATGAAAATAATCAGACCAGAATTGTGCATAAAAATACACTCAGTAAAAACAAACGTATGAATTGTCAGGGAACGAGTGTGATAATTGATCCAATTGTAATTAATTCAAGTAAAACCCCAAGCTTTAAATTTAAATTGCCACCTGAGAATTCATACAGGTGAAAAGCCGTACAAGTGTACACATTGTGAGAAGTGTTTTAATACAACATTAAGGTGTACATTTAAACATCTGATTTAAATGTACACCTGAGAATTCAGACAGGTGAGAAGCGAAACAAATGTTTTAATTGTGGGAAGTGCTTTACCCAAATATCTAATTTAAAATGCCACCTGAGAATCCATACAGGTGAAAGGCTGTACTAGCAGTGGTGGACCGTCAGGGCCAGCAAGGCCTTCTCTGCTGGCTATAACATCATCAGAATATAAATTTAATTTTGATATATTTTTTACACAAATATGTATTAAATTATTCCCCATAGTCTATTCTCTTCATTTCAAAGCTTTCCTCTTGGTTGCGCTGCTTCCAGCCTCAGATCGAGGTTTGGAGGGCTGGCCTTTATGTTAGAGCTTTTATCCAATCATATTTCAGCCATAATGTGTTGCCAGGGTCCAAGAAATCTGCCCTTTAGGCCTTCAGAATCAACAGTGCGGGCGCCTGTAGCTTAAAGTGAACGGAAACAAAACTGTGGCGTTAACCAATCACATTTCGAGTTGGCGACACCGGGGCCAGCTAGCAGGCGTAAGATAACGTCAGCACGTGCACGTCTTTTGATTGGATACGCACTATTGAGAGGCAGAACTATGCAGAGCTAGCAAACTGAACTTGAACGAGCTAATTTGTAGATTTCTACAAGCTGTTTTTTTCAACCCACAATGGCTGAAGGAGGAGAAGAGATCGATTTGGTCGCAGATATAATTACAACGCCATTTTCAAGACAAACTTTTCAAGAAAAGCTAGACATCGTGAGAAGAGAACGGCCAACCCCGACGCTAGCGAGCCTATCACAGCCGGGAAAAGGGTTTGTCCGCCACTTTCAAATCAATTTTATTTTCAGTGAATAGTTTATGTCTTTATCGTCACGTTTCTTAAATGAAACTGCTTTGGGTGCGACAATGCGCTGTTTAATGAACAAACTTGTTAAAGCTCACATACTTTTGGTGGACTTAATAAAACTTTGTAGACTAATCCCTTAAAAGCGCCTTTTATTTTTAAGTTTTGACAGTATCCAAGCGATCTTAAAGCTGGTAGTTTAACACACTTAATTGTAAATGCGGATTTATTGATTATAAATGCTTCGGAAATATGAATATAACTCTGTTGTACTTGACTATGTTAAGGTGATGCAACGCTCGGTTATACTGCGTTTCTGTCTAAATGTATAGTTTCTAGAGCCATGGCGTCATAAGGTATTAAGAGGTGGAATCATTCAGGTAGGACTGTATAGGACATCACTGAAGGCCTAGGTGTGAAATGCACGGCCCGCCACTGTGTACTAGAGTGTACAGTGTGAGCAGTGTTTTCATACAAAATCGAATTTAAATATACACCTGAGAGTTCATACAGGTGAGAAGCCGTACAAGTGTACACAGTGTGAGAAGTGTTTTGATACACATGGACTCACTTTGAGGATAAGTGCAAAAAGGTTTTAAATGTGATGAGATGCCTCGTGGGGTTGGACTGGGGAGCGGATGTAGCATCCTTGAAATATATTTACGTAGCACTAATTAGACCAAGGCTGGACTATGGGAGTGTGGTGTATGGATCTGCAGCAAAAACTGTGCTTGCAGGGTTAGATGTGATCCAGACCCGGGCCCTTAGATTATGCATCGGAGCAGTGAGAACATCAGCTGTGTGTGCCCTTCAAGTTGAAGCAGGAGAAATGCCATTGTGTTTACGCAGGAAACAGCTCAGAGTAAACTATTGGATGAATTTGAGAGGACATGGAGATAATTATCCAACCAAAAGAGTGCTACAGGCTTGCTGGGTTTTGGCTGGACAGGGGATGGAGCAGCAAGAGACCTGGGAGTGTATGGAATGGAGTTCTGTCCGACAGTGTATAGGCCTAGAATCCCTGTGTGGATACTAGAGGGGAAATGCAGATTTAGTCAATGAGTTTTATTGGTATACAGAAAGTAAATACACAGAGTATGTGCAGGTGTTTACGGACGGATCAAAAGATCCAGTAACAGACAACACTGGTTCTGCTGTTGCAGTGCCTAGTAGTAGAACAGAAGTATGCAAACGGACATCAAACTTTTTAAGTGTATACACAGTTCAGTTGTACGCCATATGGATGGCTTTAGAGTGGGTTGAACAAGCCAAACCTAGCAGAGCTCTGATTTGTAGTGATTCAGCATCCGCTCTGTACAGTCTAAAGCTAGGTACATCCAGTAATCGCCAAGACCTATCATTTGAAATAATTTAAATACATTCACGAGTGGTAAAACAAGGCACTGTGGTCACATTAATTTGGGTTCCTGCACACATGGGTATTAAGGGTAATGAGAAAGTGGACAAATTATCCAAACAAGCTGTTAGAAAAGAAAACATAGACACCGCAATTTAACTTTCTAAAGCAGAAGGAAAGAGTATAGCAAGGAAGGAAATCAATAAAGAGTGGCAGTAATACTGGGATCAGGAGATAAGAGGATGACAACTGCATGCAATACAAAAAAGAGTGGGTAGGGAGAGAAACAGAGGAAATAGGAAAGAGGAGGTTGTGATGACCAGACTTAGAATAGGACACAGTAACTAGAATGGTACTCTCAGAATTATAGTCCAACTGGACTCTGTGAACAGTGTCATGAACCAGAAACGGTAGAGCACGTTCTTGTTAACTGCCGGAAATATGTAATAGAAAGAAAGGACATGATGGATGGGATGGAAAGAGCAGGACTAACAGGAGCCGGTTTAAATACATTCTGGAGTGCGGTGGAAGTGGACAAGGCAGGAAGTATTTGAGCACATTTCTTAAGAGAACAGGACTGATGGGAAGAGTCTGACAAAATGGACACTGTAGGAGTTAACTTGCTCCAGAAGATGGCAGTAATGCAACGCAAAGGATGCAAGCTGCCGTTAAACTCCTAAGAAGAAGAAGAAGGATATACGTGGGATAATTCACAGCTGAGAATTACATCAAATTAAACGATTGGTTTGGATTCATTGAGTCATCAATGAAACAGGGTAAATTCTTTTTCACAATCTTGTTGCTTTTGCAGTTAGTTTTGCTGGTTTTGTTTAGCAGCAAAGTCCAAATCGGGTTAGTTTACGTTCGCTGTTTAGCTACACAAGATATCTGTTTATCTGTTCATCCTAAACTGCTAAACACACGGAATTGTACAATTAATTTTAGAGTTGGTAATCTTTGTAGCCTACTGGTCCAACGTTACGTCACTATCCGATGTTTATGAAGATTTCAATGAGTTAAAGATGTCGCTAACTGAAATGATTTAATAACGCTACAACAGCATCACATTGTAGCCTAGTATCTTACAACAGTTCACCAAATTAACACGTGGAACATGTGGAAATACTATAAATATGTTGAATTTGGTTCAATTACCTGTATTATTATTGTTAGGTAGGTATACAATTGAGTTGGTGAGTTAGCCTACGTTTGAGCGAAGGAGCCTGCCTGATTATGCGCATCCCGTTCGTTCTTGTAAACGGAAGTGAAACTGTAGGCCCACCATGGCATTGTGATTTGGTGAAAACAACAAGTTTACATAGCTGCAGCTGCAGACTCCAAGAAACGCCCCTCCAAGAAACGCCCCTTCAGCTAATTAGCTATGTGAACGTAGTTGAACGTCAAAAAAAAAAAAAAACGAGGGAATTTAGCCTACGTTATCATAGCAACGTGTTAACGTGTGTTGACGTAAGTTAGTTTGCTGACTCTCTTTAGTTTATCTAGCAAGTGATCATCCATGTAACTAGCTAGGTAACTAACTGACGTAGTTACTTCAGCTGCTTATTGTCAGAGAGCAATGCAGGGCAACGTTAATGTTAAATGATGTCATGCTGTAGGCCTATCTGTGTGGAATTGTGTATTTTTGTAAGCGGCGTAATGAGCGAAATCTGGCTCAGTCGACAGGTCATTAGACTACGTAAAGTATGCCGTTACCAGCCTATTCGTTAATTTTCAGCAATGCCACTTATACTTGCAATTATTATGAAATACAAAGTTTGTTCGGAAACACGTCTAATCCAGTGCTGAAACTAGCTACTAAAGTGATGTCTCAAACTCAAGAATGTTGTGCTATCAGTCAGACACCATCTGACAATCACAACTTGTTCTTCCCTGCGGAGAGGGGTACCCTAAATTACCCCAGACCTTATCAGAATGCCCATTTGTATTATTGATAGAAGCATGGCGCAAATAATCAGAAATAGCATTACTTTTCATGATGTGATATAGGCCAACTACACGACATTCCTGGTTAGTTAAACTAAGAGTAAGATTTTCAATTAAAATTATTAATTTATAATCCACCAGGCAATAGCCTACATTTTAGATTAACGTTAGCTACATACATTCTGCAAATTTCTCATTGTGTAGATAACGTTATTTAATGACGGTTTTAGGACGAAATAAGAAATATATATATATATATATATATATATATATATATATTTGTTTCACGGAACATTTTAGTTGGGCTATTCGTTTTTCACGATCAACTTTAAAACAGTACAGTGACATTTACTATTTACTATTAACCCCGAGAATTAGGTTACCTATTGTCTCCCAGCACAGTCTCAAGAGCGTGGAGGAGATATTAAACGAGGAGTTGATTAAGTGTTCCCTTAATTTCTTTAAGCAGTGTATATACTATATGGCCAAAAGTATGTGGACACCCCTACTAAGTATTGAGTTCAGGTGTTTCAGCCTCCCCCACTGCTAAGAGGTACATAAAATCAAGCACATAGCCATGAAATCTCCATAGATAAACATTGGCATTAGAATACTGAAGAGCTTAGTGACTTTAAACATGGCACTGTCATAGGATGCCACCTAGAAAAGGTTTTATAATTTCTAAACCGTTCATCCGATATGGATGGAAATACCCTCAAATTAAAGCTGACAGTCTGCACTTCAACCTCATTGTCATTGTATCCTTTCAAACTCAAAAGTGCTAGAGTACGGAACCGAAATAACGAGACAACTGATAATTTTGCAGTGGTCTCTTAATTTTTTGTCCAGAGCTGTATATGTAACTCCAACCTGCCCATTAGTTAGGCCAACAAATTGACGTGAACAATCATGTCTGTCAATATGTGCATTTTTTTATTATTACTTTTTTTAAAGTTAGGTTTTAATTGAGAGAAAAGGCTATAAAATGTATTATGCTGGAAGTCGTTTTCCTATTTCAATAGGCCAATACAGCCCATTAAAATGCTACTGTTGCACTAACGAATCTCAGAGTGGATTTAGGAGTGACGTTTAAAAAAGAGGGGTTGTTCTGTTTTATTCTGGAGGGTTTAATACTGAACAAAATGAAACGGCTGGCACAGCTGGTGGTAACAAGCTTGCTCGAATGATAACCTGCCGAATGATTAAACAATAATGATTCAGAAATACAAAATAAGAATTCAAAATTACAATTAGGTTACACATAGGTTCATTGAACAGTTCTAAATTGCATTAACGAATGAGTTTCATTCATAAAATATTCCTAAAGTATTATACTTTTGTCTTCAATACAACGAAATAACAATGTAGTAAATTGCTTTCGATATGAATATCTTCAGACACAGCACCATATTATTCCATTGAAAAAAGTGAACGCTGTGGGCCGCTTAAGCGGCCGAAAGCAATCGAGTAATTCTGAAAGTTTATCTATTCTGGCACTTCACCTCTCCACAAATATCAGCCGGCTGGGGCAGGCTATGAACGGTTCGCCGTAATCCATACTTTTAGCGAGCTATAACAGACCATTTCAATACAAACTACTGACTTCTTCAATAGACTCCCCGTCCATGTTAATTTTCACGATCTTATATTGTAAAAATATATAGCACTCTAACGTAATTAATTTGGCTCATGGCAGAAATATGAGTGGTTAACAATGGATAGAATGGATATGGATAGAACGGACTGTTTAGCTGTCTTACATACATTTAAATACTTTCCCATTTATATTAGCGTGCATAATTTTGCTGCGGATTAACAGCAGCGAACCAACAGGATCCCCAAAGGCCACCGTAGTTGGTTGGGGGCGTTTCTTGGAGTGAGGGGCGTTTCTTGGAGGGCGTTTCTTGGAGTCTGCAGGCTGCAGCTATACCCTACTCGAAAACAATAGGAAGTGAACCGGATGGAATGGTTATCGCGCGTTTTTTGAGAATTTTTTCTTTGCTGTTTGTTTTGTTTGTTTTGTTTGTTTTGTTTTGTTTGTTTTGTTTGTTTTGTTTTGGTGGAAATAAGAATTAGAGAAGCACTTGCGCATCCTGGCTTGGGGTTTCCGGCCGGGGTTAGCAGTGTAGAAATAAAAATAAGAATAGGAAAAGCTATAGCGCACTGGTGGTTTGGCATAATCTGATTTGTGACTGGATCGGAATGGCAAGTATTAGCGATATTTCGGATGAGGAAGGAATGGAGAAAGACGGGGTGCGAATGGTGGATAAAGGAGGAGGGAGGAAAAGAAAGGGTAAAGGAGATAAACGGGAACGGACATTGGAAGAGGGTGAGGAAAGTCGAAGTGTAAAGAAAAAGGTTGTGGTGGAAGAGTTTAAAGTTATCATTAAGTTTAAGGAAGGGAAGGAGATAGCGTCGGTTAGTCCAATGGCTTTAACAAAGGGATTGAGGAAGGATATTGGGGAAATAGAAATGGCGAAGGTATTACGTGATGGCAGTTTGTTGGTAAAATGCAAAAATGTTGAACAGAGAGATAAAGCAATGAGTTTACGGACAGTGTGTAAAAAAGAAATAGCGGAAAAAAAGATAGTTGGTGAGAGGAGAGGAGTAAGGGGAGTGATAGCAGGAGTCCCCGTTGGAGAAAACCTGCAAGAAATGATGAAACTAATAAAAGGAGGAACAATCACAGAAATTAGACGGCTCCAGGCATTTAGAAACGGGGAAAAAGTTGACAGAGAATCTGTGCTGCTATATTTCGACAGTGAGGTACTTCCTTGGAAAGTGATGATAGGGTTCATGAGTTTTAGTCAGTGGCGGGCCGTCAGGGCCAGCAAGGCCTTCTCTGCTGGCCTAAACATCATCAGAATATAAATTTAATTTTGATATATTTTTTCCACAAATATGTATTAAATTATTCCCCATAGTCTATTCTCTTCATTTCATAGCTTTCCTCTTGGTTGCGCTGCTTCCAGCCTCAGATCGAGATTTGGAGGGCTGGCCTTTATGTTAGAGCTTTTATCCAATCATATTTCAGCCATAATGTGTTGCCAGGGTCCAAGAAATCTGCCCTTAGGCCTTCAGAATAAACATTGCGGGCGCCTGTAGCTTAAAGAGAACGGAAACAAACCTGTGGTGTTAACCAATCAGATTTCGAGTTGGCGACACCGGGGCCAGCTAGCAGGCGTACGATAACGTCAGCACGTGCACTTCTTTTGATTGGATACACACTATTGAGAGGCAGAGCTATCGCAGAGCTAGCAAACTGAACTTGAATGAGCTCATTTGTGTAGATTTCTAAATGCTGTTTTTTTTTTCAACCCACAATGGCTGAAGGAGGAGAAGAGATCGATTTGGTCGCAGATATAATTACAACGCCATTTTCAAGACGAACTTTTCAAGAAATGCTAGACATCGTCAGAAGAGAACGGCCAACCCCGACGCTAGCGAGCCGACGCTAGCGAGTCAAAGTGGACATTCAAGGCTAGGAATACACTTTCACCACTGTCGCAAATATATCCTCATGAACAAATGCAAATTATTTGTTTGTTTTCTTTTATTTTCAGTGAATAGTTTGTGTCTTTATCGTCACGTTTCTTAAATGAAACTGCTTTGGGTGCGACAATGCGCTGTTTAGTGAACAAACTTGTTAAAGCTCACATACTTTTGGTGGACTTAATAAAACTTTGTAGACTAATCCCTTAAAAGCGCCTTTTATTTTAAAGTTTTGACAGTATCCAAGCGATCTTAAAGCTGGTAGTTTAACACCCTTAATTGTAAATGCGGATTTATTGATTATAAATGCTTCGGAAATATGAATAACTCTGGTGTACTTGACTATGTTAAGGTGATGCAACGCCCGGTTATACTGCGTTTCTGTCTAAATGTATAGTTTCTAGAGCCATGGCGTCATAATGATGGTATTAAGAGGTGGAATAATTCAGGTAGGACTGTGTAGGACATCACTGAAGGCCTAGGTGTGAAATGCACGGCCCGCCACTGGTTTTAGTGTAAGAGAATATGTTCCTCCTCCGGTCAGATGCTACAAATGTCAGAGGTATGGACATATTGCTAGTGTATGCAAAGGAAAACAAAGATGCGGAAGGTGTGGAGGAGAACATGCGTATGGAGAATGTGGTAGTAATGTTGCAGTTAAATGTTGTAATTGCGGAGGAAACCATACAGCAGCTTATGGTGGGTGTATAGTGAGGAAGAAGGAGGTGGAGATTCAACAAGTAAAGACAGAACGGAAAATATCATATGCAGAGGCCGTAAGGATGCATAAAAACGAAGGAAGAGAGGAAGGAGCTAAACAAAACATGACTGAAGCAAGAGTAGGATCGGAAACGGTACAGGAACATAAATGCAACTCAGGAATACCAATGGACAAGTTAGTGCTGTTTATAACCTATGCCATCAATTGTACAGAGCAAGTACATTCCAAGACAGAAAAAATCAAAATTATAGCTAAGGCAGCAGCTAAGTATCTAAATATGGCCAAGTTATCATGGGAAAAGATACAAGCAGAGCTTAGTCAAGGAGAAGTAGGGGCAACTTCTCAGGATATATCTTAATGTTAATACTGCAATGGAACGCCAGAAGTCTGATAGCAAATGGACAGGAATTTAAAGGCTATATTGACAAGTTACAAAGAAAACCAGATGTCATATGCATTCAAGAAACATGGCTCAAACCAACACTGGATTTCATTATTAAAGGATATGCTACCATACGCAAAGATAGAGGCGATGGAAATGGAGGAGGGTGTGCAATATTCATTAAAGAAGGAATAAACTATAGACGGTTAAGGACGATGCAAGAATTGGAATTAGTCGCTATTGAAATATGGATCAAGAAAGAGAGATGGAAGATAATTAATTTTTATAACCCG
The DNA here is from genome assembly GCA_022702515.1 of Ilyophis sp. 1 JC-2022. Taxonomy (NCBI): domain Eukaryota; kingdom Metazoa; phylum Chordata; class Actinopteri; order Anguilliformes; family Synaphobranchidae; genus Ilyophis; species Ilyophis sp. 1 JC-2022. The sequence goes on from CM040405.1 coordinate 6,371,918, forward strand.
TGCAAAAGGTTAGAGAAAGGAAGACTAGAGACAGTATTAGAAAGTTGGGGAGGTAATGTTGTTTGGTGTGGAGATTTCAATGCACACAGCACAATATGGGGTGAACAAGATGATGCAAATGGAGACATTTTAGAGGAGTTAATGGATGAAAAGGATTTGGTGTGTTTGAATGATGGATCAGGTGTTTGAAGGGTGAATTTAGCAAAGGGTACAGAATCTGCAATAGATCTCACTTTGGTATCACAGTCTATAGGAGTAGAAAGGGAAATGGAGCAGGATGAGAGAGATGGGAGATGGAAATTTGAAGTAGCAGATTGGGGCAGGTATAGAATGATAACTGAAGGGAAATTAAAGGAGGTAAATATAGATCAGGACATTGATATCCTAAATGCAGAAATAAGCAGTATTATTCTAGAAGCAGCAAAAGAATCAATACCAAAAATAAAAGGTAGTAAAAGGAAAAAGATAGTTTCATGGTGGACGGAAGAGTGCACCACAGCAATTAAAAATCTAAATAAGGCATTTAAAGTCTTGAAGAAGACGCATAACTTTCAGAATCTAATTGAGTATAAAAGAAAACAGGCAATAGTTAGGAAAATAGTAAAGACAGTTAAAAGAGATTTTTGGAGGAAGTATTGTGATTCGCTAGGCAGGACTACGCCATTAGACCGAGTATGGGGTATGATTAAGAAGATGTCCGGTAACAGGAGAGAATATGGGTATCCTATAATGAAAGATGGGGAAAGTGTAATAATAGAAGGTAAGGATAAAGCAGAACTGTTGGCAAATAACTTTGTTAAGGTACATAGCACTGCAAATTTGAGTGACGAGGAAAAGAGACAGAGAGAGAGAACAATAGCAAGAAACATAGAAATAGTGCAGGATGAGAATGAATATGGAAGCCTAATAAATATGATGTTTACAATAACAGAACTAAACAATGCACTAAACAAAGCTGGGAAAACAACACCAGGGAAAGACCAAGTAAGCTATTGCATGTTAAACAACTTAAGTGATGTGAGTAAGAGAGTATTATTAAGAGTGTATAATAAGGTATGGGAAGTGGGATGTCTACCTACTCAGTGGAAAGAAGCAGTTATTGTCCCCATATGTAAGCCAGGTAAGGACCCAAGTCTAGCAGAAAGTTATAGACCGATTGCTTTGACTTCACATATAGGGAAAACTATGGAAAAAATTATAAATGAAAGATTACAGTATCAAATGGAGACAAATAAACTAATAAAGAATTACCAAAGTGGATTTAGAAAAGGAAGAAACACAATTGACCCAGCTGTATGTCTAGAAAATGAGATTAGGAAAGCTCAAGTTAACAAAGAAAGTGTAGTAGCTATATTTTTTGATGTTGAGAAGGCGTATGACATGATGTGGAAACAAGGGTTAATGATCAAGTTGTGTCAAATGGGAATAAGGGGGAGAATGTATAGGTGGATTAAAGACTTCTTAACTGATAGATCAATATCAGTAAGAATAGGAAAATAATTTAGCACCAAGTATATAGTGGAGAATGGGACTCCTCAAGGAAGTATAATTAGTCCAGTTCTGTTTTCAGTCATGATAAATGACATATTTAGTAGTGTAGATAGTAGGGATGTTAACAGTTAATCGACTATCGATTAATTGCTAATAAGAATTTAATCGATAAGATTTCAAATGAAACAATTAACTGAACAATTTGCGATCTTGTTTCAACGGGAATTTTTGTGTGAAATGTAATCATGGTTTAAGGTCTCCACGCCAGGGCGCCAAATTCAGCCTAGTGTAAGCCGTGAAGTTGAGCCTACACACGAAGTTAATGTAGCCTACTACCTGAAAAGCGTACATCTAACCGTGCTGTCAGGGCAAAGTGGATCGCAACCTACCATCACCTCAGTGTTGGCAAATAGGGTATGTGACGATAGACGAGCGGAGTAGTGGTGGAAATTACGAATCACTTTACTGATTCGAATAGTTCAGTACAAAGATTCTAGTCACTGACTATGTGATTTGTTCACTGGGGTCAGTTGCGCAAGCGCACGAATATTCCAACAGCATGCATGTTCAGTTTACTATAGCTACTCGTAGTTCAGTATATCATTCGTAGGTATTGTGCAAAATGATTCCAGTCAAAAGCACTGCAAGTAAAAAATATAAACTTTTTCTATAAACCTCGTATGAACTTTTTGTATTTTTTCCTTGTAGTTATATAGTTTTATGGATTAGGTTTATATGGCCGCTCCAGGTGAGCATTTTAAATATGGATTAGAAACTACGGAAATATATGACAATTTGTGTGTTCTCAAGTTCTGACCATTTCGTGGTAAGTAACCTATTGTAAAACATTGCGTTTTCAAATGGTAAAGTTGTCAAAAGGGTGACAAGGGCCATAGTTTATCCTCTTTTTTTTTTTTTAAAGCAGATTATTCTTTTCTCCCAAATTGAATGTCGATGTTCAGTCATCTATGGGGGGAGCCCTTATACAAAGGGTTGAGCTAGGTGCATTGATGTAGCATAGTGCTATTAATCACCCAGTTCGTCAGTAGGCTACTAGATTAAAATAGCGGTTCAGATTAAAATAGCAATCATTCACGCAGTGCGTGATCTAGACTCAAATTACCTGACAACAAATAAAGAAAATGGCTTTAGCTAAACTTCTTACTGAATTTCAAGTGTAAAGAAAAAACAAACGTATAGCCACATATTGGTTATATTTGTGTAGCCTATATAAAACATGGTTATAGCATATTAGGCCTTCTTAAAATAGCCTACATTTATTGTGCTATTTCGATACAAAAGAAAACACGAATGTGCTTCATTTAATCAATATCATTATTACAGATTTGAAATGGTTTAATAACGGGCAGACTTTCATTAACTCTTAGTTTGATAGATACAGAATAGGCCTAAATGGAAAATGTACAATATAGCCTACAGTAGCCTATGTGATTTTGATTAGAAATGCTTGAACCGTTTTGCTTTCGGTAACGTTACGTTGGGTGGACGTCAGATGCCAGTAGGTAGGCTACAGGCTATATTTTTTTTAAATGCGAAACTGTACCAAAAAACAGTTGACCGGGCTATATTATTTTACTAATACCCCCGCCATTTGTTGCTAACTAATTTATTAGGCTATTGAGTAGCCCGTAGCCTATGCAGAGAGTAACGTATTCGGTTGACAATTATGTAGGCTACTGCGGTGCGGTAGTCAGCAGTTCATATAGGCTAGTCAATTCAGTAGGACTCAGTGAGGTTGATGGTTGAAAAGGACATGATGCCATTTCAAGCGAGATTATGTTAATGCTGCTAGCGGCTAGCGCAGCAACGGTTTCGTTTGCAACTGATGAGACGGAGCGCAATTTATTTTCTGTTGAAGTAGCCTATACACGCCTTCATATTCAATTTTTGTTACGCTGCAATAATGCCTGTTTCTCAAATGTTACAATAAATCTTTGATTGAGGAATATAACATGCATTTTGTATTCTGTATATCATAAGCTATATTTAGTATATTATGTTATCAATTAATCGACTATTGTTTGTTAAGGTTAACAACTATCGATTAAGGAAATTCCTTAAAATTTGCATCCCTAGTAGATAGCTCTATTGGTGTTGCATTATTTGCGGATGATGGGATTATGTGGAAAAGGGGAAGGAATATAGATTTAATTGTTAGGAAGGTACAAGAGGCCGTAAGAAAAGTAGAGACATGGGCACAGGAGTGGGGGTTTAGATTTTCAGCGGTGAAAACAAAGGCAGTTTTTTTCACAAAAAGGAAAAACCAGGAACAGATTAAATTTAAACTTTATGGAGAAAGTGTAGAACGAGTAGAATGTTTCAAGTATTTAGGTATCTGGTTCGACAAGAGGCTTACTTGGGCAATTCATATTGGGAAAATAGTGGGAAAATGTAAAAAAGTATTGAATATTGTTAGATGTTTGAGGGGTAGAGAGTGGGGAGCAACGAGCAAGTAGGATTTCTTTGAAGACCTTATATATTGGTTTGGTCAGGGCTGCTATAGACTATGGCTCCATAGTCTATCAGTCTGCATCAAATACTTTGTTAAAGAAGTTGGATGTGATTCAATATCAGGCCTTGAGACTCTGCTGTGGTGCTATAAAAACAACTGGTATCATTGGTAAACATGCGACTGGTATGTGTGAGTATTGCAATATACAGGAAACGGTACAACATGTAGTCATAGATTGTCCTTACTACCAACAGGAAAGACAGTCTCAAGAGCAGACTGGAAAAAGATCGCATCAAGCTAGAGTTAAAAGAACTATTACAACTGAATTCAGGGCATGTGGGGTACAGGGCTTTATTTGCATTTTTGGAGGAGACCGGACTTAATATAAGAATATAGTTAGAAGACCATTCTGATCCACACTCCATTTCAGAAGGTGGCGGTAATGCACCTATAAGCTGTTTACAAACCGCCATAAAACAACAGAAGAAGAAGAAGAAGCAGTGGTTGGAACAAAAACCGGCACACTGGGGACCCCAGGACGAGTTGTTGGAACCACTGCTCTACTGAACTCTATCCTGGGCTACGCTTTCACACAGCTTTAACCGCTGCTCCACTGAACTCTATCCTGGGCTACGCTTTCACAGAATTCACACAGCATTAACCGCTGCTCTACTGAACTCTATCCTGGGCTACGCTTTCACAGAATTCACACAGCTTTAACCGCTGCTCGACTGAACTCTATCGTAGCCTAGCCTACGCTTTCGCACGCACGTGGTATCATTCACTGCTGAGAAATTACTGTGTAATTTGCATCTAGTTGAACAAACGACTGGGTTGAAGTAGAATCATCAACGAATAGGGGTAAGTTTTTTTTAAATGTCATAATATTGATGCTTTAACGATTCTGCTAGTTTTGTTTAAGCGCTTTGGATTACTTTCATTTCGTCAATGTTAGCACACGATGTCTGTTTAACTGTCTGTAATGTGGCAGTAGACAAAGCGCTCGTGATTGTACAATTCATTTTAGAATTTGAAAGCTTACTGGCGGCTGGCCCAACCTTAATGAGCTGGTCGCTTTTAGGCTACTTTTACTTTTAAGCCATGTTTCCTTTTGGGATAGCACAGAGCTGGGCTCTTTTCTATCCATAAAAAAACGAATTCAAGATTTGTATGAGGTGGCAGAGCCAAGTATACAAGCAAACACATAATTTTTTTTAAAAATCTGGAAAATATATCTAAAAGTTATACATGTACCGGGCATGTGTTGCCATTGTTTTTATTGTAATGAGCTGGTCAATAAGATTACAATGATTTAAATATGCCGCGAAATAATCGTATCTGTGTTGAGGAAATGGTGTGGAAATGGTGTTTGAACTAGTGATGTGCAGTTCGCGAACGAATCGGTATTTTTGAACGACTCTTTATGCTGAGTTGACTCGACATTTCGAGGGAATCGTGCTTACCACGGCTCTGGCTCTGACTGCCTGCTTTCTACTACAGCCGGGAGCCGTGTCACTAGTCGTAACCTAGGTTGAGCAGCAGTACTGATGCGCCCAACAAAATGGGTCGCACAAATCTGTTTTATAATAATTTAAGAATACATTTTAATTTGATTTTACAATGTTTGTGAATTTTTGTGAATTAGATAATCGTTCCAAAGTGATTCCTAGGCTACTGCTAGTGGTTAAAATATGTACCTTCAGTCGCCTCCTACCCAACTCTGATCAGCACGAAATCAACTCTACTCAGATCCGAGAACCGCGGCATTATCCCACGGCTCCAGGGTCGTGACACAAACCAAACTCCTTTCGAGTTTTAACAGAGAGCAAATGTTAATTAATAATCAGGTTTAGCCTACTCAGCGTCGGATCAACCAGAAACCTTGACAAAAGTATTCTGTTATATCTAATGATAGTCCGAGACGCCAACTTTGTCTTACGAAATTATTACATGTGGCTGTTTGCAACCGAATTGCAGTATAAAACAGAATGAAAATGCGAATGTGTTCAGCAAATGGGCTACCACGTTCAAGCATTTCTAATCAAAATCACATGGGCTACTGTAAGCTATATTGTACATTTTCCATGTGGGACTATTCTGTGACTATCAAACTAAAAGCCTACTGATGAACTGGGTGATTAATACCACTCGGCTACATCAGTGCACCGAGCTCAACCCTTTGTATAAGGGCTTCCCCCGTAGATGACTGAACATCAACATTCAATTTGGGAGAAGAAAAAATCCTCTGCTTTAAAAAAAAGAAAAAGAAAAAAAGGATAAACTATCGCCCTTGTCACCCTTTTGACAACTTTACCATTTGAAAACGCAATTTTTTACAATAGGCTACTTACCAGGAAATGGTCAGAACTGGAGAACACACAAATTGTCATGTCATATTTCCGTAGCTTCTAATCCATATTTAAAACGCTCACCTGGAGCGGCCATATAGCAGTTTAATCCAGAAAACTATACAACTACAAGGAAAAAATAAAAAGTTCATATGAGGTTTATAGAAAAAGTTAATATTTTTTTACTTGCAGTGCTTTTGACTGGAATCATTTTGCACAATACCTACGAATGATATACTGAACTACGAGTAGCTATAGTAAACTGAACATGCATGCTGTTGGAATATTCGTGCGCTTGCGCAACTGACCCCAGTGAACGAATCACATAGTCAGTGACTAGAATTTTTGTACTGAACGATTCGAATCAGTAAAGTGATTCGTAATTTTCACCACTCCTCTTTAGTGTCATCTGTTCGTTTAGTTTAACAGCCTAAAAGTCAATCTTTCGGACCTTGTTTCAGTGGTGGAAAAACATCAAATAATTTATCTTTAGAAAAAAAAGGGAATTATTTTCTATATGAAGTAACCATCTCACGTTTGGCAAATTGCTATCTAGCTTTTATCGCAGTTAGCTAAGTAAAGATGATCTATTCATCATATGTTGAGGAAGTGCTGCCATTGTTTACGTAGGCTAAACATAAAGCCTATATCCTATATATATTTTAATTATTTAATATATAACTTGTATATAATATATAATTTTATATGAATATGAAAGCAGTCAATTTCATATCAAACATATGGCACAAGATGTTGTGGAGTGGAAAAACTTAATATAGTTGAAATATTACAAGCGGTAATACTTATATATCGAGGAGGAATTATTCACCTTACTGAGCAAATGTACATCTGTGCGTATATTGTAGTTCATTGCACAAACCTATAGTGACAGAACTAAACTTTCTGTTGCACTTGGTCATCCTTTATTGTTTCAAGCATCAGATGAGACGTGCAAAACACTGTTGAGTAGCTTATTATGTCCTCTATTGGATAACAAATATTGTCAAACAAACCAGACTGAAGGCGGTGTTTTTATTTCTGAAACGGATTGTCCAAGAAAATAAATGACCACTGAATCTTGAAAGGGACATCGATCTGCATACAATGAATGGTAGGATTGTTTATTATTTCATATTTAGTAGCAGATATTGATAGTAGAATAAAGTAGTATAATTACCACGGCCGTCAGTCAGGCATCTGCAGGACTGCAGAGTGTAAAGAATGTGTCAGCTGCTGTAGTAGGACCGGTTTGATTAAGGTTAAATCCCTTCCCCTGTTTCCCTCCAGGAGCTGCACTTCTGCAGACCTTTGAGCAGCAATATGATGCAGGCAGGAGTCTGTCTGAGACGGGACACTGAGACAACACTACCAGAGCTCACTGAGCAGCACAGGATCAGACTGAAAGAAGAGGAACTCAGTGGACTGGAGTCTGTCCACATGGCAGAGACAAAGACGGTGTGTGCTGCACCACGACTGAACACACTGGAGCCAGAGTGTGTTACAGCAAGCAATGGGGTCAGTGGTGTACACCACACACACACATCACTGATTAAAATAGAAACTGATCTGGGCTACACTCACAATGGGGACCTTATTAAGACAGAGAGCCTAGACTTTACAGAGCTGGGATATGTAACCCGTCTGCATCCTGACCCAATCAAAACAGAGGCTGATGATGGAGGATACCTTAAGGCAGAACACATCAGTGACCTGCAGGATATTAAATGTGTTGATATTAAATCTGATCAAATGAAGTCTAAATCCAATGAAAGTTTTGTGAATAATCTCATGAATACTGTGATGAATGGAGCTGATGTTGATTACAAAGACCACACTGAACCATGGCGATGTGCAGGAAAGCTGAACACGAACTGTAAAAAAGAAGAATTGAATTATCTGCCGACCCAATGTGGAGACTTAAATCATCACTGTGACATAAATAATGAGAATAACGACACCAGAATTGTGAAGAAATGTACAAAGAGTAGCAACAAACATATAAATGATCAGAGAATGAATATGATAATTGAACCCATTATAATTAATTCAAGTAAAAACCCAAGTTTTTTAAATTTCATTCAACAGAAAACAAGTAATAGAAATAAAGGTGAAATTAATGCAGGTGATAATACCATATCTGATTTAAGTACACTGAGAATTCATACAGATGAAAAGGGCTACACATGTTCTCAGTGTGGGAAGTGCTTTTCCACATTACGAAATCTAAATAGACACCTGAGAATTCATACAGGTGAAAAGCCACACAAGTGTACACAGTGTGTGAAGTGTTTTACGACCAAATATGATTTAAAAATGCATTTTAGAATTCATACAGGTGAAAAGCCATACAAGTGTACACAGTGTGAGAAGTGTTTTAGTGTAATGTCTTCTTTAAATACACACCTGAGAATTCATATAGGTGAAAAGCCACACACGTGTACACAGTGTGAGAAGTGTTTTAATACCAAATATGATTTAAAAATACATCTTAGAATTCATACAGGTGAAAAGCCATACAAGTGTACACAGTGTGAGAAGTGTTTTAATAACAAATCTCATTTAAATAGACACCTGAGAATTCATACAGGTGAAAAGTCATACAAATGTACACAATGTGAGAAGTGTTTTAATACCAAATCTCATTTAAATAGACACCTGAGAATTCATAGAGATGAAAAGCTGTACAAGTGTACAGTGTGAGAAGTGTTTTAATACCAAATCTCATTTAAATAGACACCTGAGAATTCATACAGGCATTCAACAGCCCTTCAAATGTCATCAGGTGTGGTAAGTGTTTTTCCCACTCAATTGCATTCAATCACCACCAGAGAATTTATACAGGTGAGATTCCCCCCAAGGGTACTCAGTCTGGGAATGGTTTCTTTTACAAAATCTAATTCAAATATCCACCAGCTTGTTCATTCAGATGAAAAGCCCTCCATTGCATTCAGTGTTGGAAGTGGCTTAATACAATATATTTTTTAAATATTCAGCCGAGAATTAATGAAGGTGAAAATCTATGGAGTCAATACAGGGTCAAAAAGCCTGAAAGCAAAGAAAATGAGAGCCGCAAGCGAGGGTGCTGTCATACATGCAAAATATTGCTATTATTATGTAAAATATAAAATTTTTGCTCTCTGATCCTTTGCTTGCCTTTCCAAGTTTATTCTACCATCATTCTCAGTTCCAAAATATTCTCTCACAGATTTAGGAAATCAATTTGTTTTTCTCGTTTACAGTAACAAATCTATATTGACTCCATAAAAATTCCTATGTGTTTTCAGTATGGAGATAATTCATACAGGTGAAAACCCCTACAAGTATGCACATACCACCAGAGAAATCATACAGGTGAAAACCCCTACAAGTATGCACATACCACCAGAGAAATCATACAGGTGAAAACCCCTCCGAATATCCTCAGTGGAGAGTGCTTTTCCAAAATATCTAATTTAAATATCCACCTGAGAATTCATACAGGTGAAAAATGAAGAGCCCTGCACATTCTCTGTGTGGAGGTGCTTTTACTAAACAAGTGCATTAAATTTACACAAGATGCTTCACACTAATGAAAAACCGTACAATGTCGGTGTGTTTCTATAGAACATTTTACGTGTGTATTCACAGCCATAGGCGCCGATCATGTGGGTTCTCATGGCTAAATTAGTTATTATAGCACTGCAAGCAAGATAGATTTAGGTGAATTCAACATGTCTTTTAACATTGGGGGAGGGGGGTCTTGCCTGTGGCTGAAGTTTTTTAGGACACATCCTGGTAAAAAATAATAAACCCTGTGTCTACGCACACATCTTAGAAGCCCTAAAAAAAATTTGTGTGTTAAGTGATTTTTTTCCCAAAGAACTGAGTTAAATTGCTGTAATATAAGTGCATAGTGTGGGAAGTGCTTTTTTGAGCGTCATTAAATGATTGCCACCCGAGACTTCTACAGGTGCAGAATTTGACAAATGTACTCATTTTGAGAAGTGTTTCATGAGAGCATCCTTCACATGATGTATTTTTTTTAAGGATAAACCGCTACTGTGTTGTAGTTTCCAAATACCTCTTTGGTCGGTGTGTAGTTAATGGTGGAGTTAATGATGGAGTGAATAAAAGGTGGTAAGCCAACCATTTTGCAGTGTTTTTCGAAGCACAGTTTAAAGTTCTCCTCTTGATATTCCTGTGTACACAGTGTGAGAAGTGTTTTAATACCAAACCAAGTGTTTGTCTAATGTCTTTTTTAAATACACACCTGAGAATTCATTGATGTGAAATGCCATACAAATGTACCCAGTGTGAGAAATGTTTTTCTCGAAAATTAGATTTGAGTGAAAACCTGAGAATTCATACAGTTTAAAAGCCACACAAGTGTAAACGGTGTCAGCAGTGTTTTAATACCAAATTTGGTTTAGTTATCCACGGGATAACTCATACAGGTGAAAAGCCCTACAAATGTTGTCAATGTGGGAACTTGACAGTACTCGCCTTTTTTCAGTTTTTTTACTGTAAACTATTTTTAAAAATTCTAATTATGTCAATAATGAAGAGGGTTAAAAATTGTGTTGGCAAATGGTGAAATTTAAATGAATCTTTGTTTTTTCATCGTATAACGATGCACAGTGAATCCCTGGGACCGTATTTGAAAAACATTTGTAAAAATGTATTAATGTGATTTTAAAAAATGTAATAAATGCAATATTCGCTGGACCAAGTTTTGGACTTTTTTTCAATCAAATAAACTTTGAATGGAGCTGATGTTGATTACATTCATTTTGCTTGCCAGGCTCGGTACCTTCTTGCTTTGAGGCGACAGTGCTTACCACTGCACCACCGTGCCGCCCAGCACTGATCTTCATAGTCCCATATATATTGCTTTCAGGTGCTCTATCTGCTCCCCGATCCTTACCAACCAAACATCTCATTACATTTACAACCTTTTTACACTTATAACCTTATCAATAGTAGTACGCCATGTGAGCCTAGTATTGAACCACATACCTAAACATCTACCCACCTTCACCCTCTCCAGATCTGTACAATTTCACTTTCATATTTCTTCCACAGAGAACTTAAATCCCCACTCCAAGGACATTTGCTCCACTCTACTGATAGCCTCCTGTAGTTTTTTCGCAATATGATTATATCATCAGCAAATAATGCTTTCGCTATACCTTACATTTGAGTATGTCATCAATCATAATTGAAAATATAATGGGACTTACAACACTTCCCAGTGGGGTTCCATTATCCACCAAAAAGCAAGATGAATACTTCTCTCCCACTCTCAATTGGATAAAGGCTTTAATCCAGTTAAACATCCTTTCTGAAATTCCTAATCGTTTCATTTTAATTGGCAACCGATTCTTCCACATTAAATCATCACCTTTTCATCACCTCTTTTATATGTCATAGGTATTGCTAATGCTCTTAAATGTAATCGATATTTATCCTCAATAAAATTAATCATGTTTCTGGAACAAGATCCTCCCTAATTGGGGAAGCGTAGTATAATGGTTAAGGAACTGGCCTTGTAACCGAAAGGCTGCCGGTTCGATTCCCAGGTAGGACACTGCTGTTGTACCCTTGAGCAAGGTACTTAACCTGAATTGCTTCAGTATACATGTATATTCAGCTGTATAAATGGATAATATTTTTAAAAATGCTAAAAAGTTGTGTAAGTCGCTCTGGATAAAAGCGTCTGCTAAATGCCTGTAATGTAATGTAATTGACTTTGTTGATTTCAAGCTTCTTAGTACAGTTACAGGGAGAATATTTTTTAGGGTAATTAAATCATGGTTTTATTTTGTTGGCTACAATAAAAACAATTGATTGTCAGTGTGCTTGCTGTGTTTGCACCACATGATGAGATGTCTGTTCAAATAGGTATGCAAACTAGATTTGGATAACAATATAGCAGCACTTATCACATGTATAGCCACACCTAATGATGATGGCTGCTCACATATAGGTATGCCAATAGGTATGAGAACACCTACCCTACTCTTTATCTCCACCCAAAAGGTAGGAATGGGTCCATTAGCAAGTAAGCTTTGAGGTGGTATATAAAGCCTGCAGTTTAGACAGTGGATGGAACAAGACCTGGTTGTGTCTTTACGGTGTTATTAGTGGACACAGAAACACATCCAATAATTAATTTTACTGACTTCATCTGGAAAAAAGAAGATATAAAATGACATTGCATTTAGTGGCGTAACTACATGATCAACTCATGGGGGAGGGGGCGGTCATTATTTGACCCTATGTTGGCGAGCCAGAGACATACGCTGAATTCAGGTTCTGTCGGAATTATCGGAAATACGAGTCAGTTTCCGACATGGAAGTTGCACTTGAATGAACCTCGAAGTCGTAGCGTTACAAGTGGGGAAAGTCGGAGAAAATTTTGCTACCCGAGTTCCCGATTTGTGACGTTTCACCGCTGACCTATTACCTCTCTATCCTTCAAGTGCTCCTCGGAGCTCATATTTCCCAGTTCCCAAATTGAAATAGCAGAAAATACGACATATTCACATATGGCAATGCAACGCAGCAGATTATCATATTGATGGTCAGGCACACACAGCACACAACCAGTAAAATATACTTTATAAATGACTCTCTTTCTCATGCAGAAAGTGATAGCAGCTTTCCGTGTATTTTTTTTATTCGTAAAGGATCAAAATAAACATTTACTTTCTAGATAGACATCCATGTTTGCTGGCAATTCCGATTTCGGAGCATGTGAATGCGTCAACCTCATAATTACGATTTGGCAACTGGGAAATAGGAGCTTCCGAAGAGCAATTGAAGGCAGCAATAGGCTACAGAAATAGCCTAACTAATCTCTCTAAAATGCTGATATAACATCAATCCCTTCAGGCAAGCAATACACTCAGTAGCAATAATTTAATATATTTTTTATAAAAGGATATGTAAAAATGGAATTTATTAGGCTATATAGATGCCATTTTTAATAGAAGGATATGTGGAAATGTAATTTATTTTAATAAAATGATAAATCCGTTTAGGATTATTTTTTACCGGACATTATGGCCGGCAAGATTTTAATTTGTCCGACTTTGACCGTTTTGCCAGTAAAAAAAAACGGGAATTAGCCTACCGGTTAACGGAAACCCTGAGTAGCCTATAACGCCCCTTTCTTTGAGGCCTCGCTTTGATGGGCATTCTTTGACAGTTTGCGTGTTCAGTTTGTAATTTTGGCAGAGTTTTTGCGTGAAACACGCGGAAATGATAATGTAAACGGATGCAATACTATTGCATTTGAATTATGGCACTCTTATGCCGCAAAAGCATGAAAACGATATATTAAATGGCGAATTGAATTATCATTAAATGTCAAATGGATTTGCATTAACATTTTCAAATTGTCAGATAAAGCGCGTGCATTAACTTAAAAAATGAAAACGTAAAATGGACTTTTGCATTTTCATTTGAATTGTGTCATGGTTTTTGTGCACATCGAATGTAAACGAAATGCAATCGCCGATTTGCATTTTCATTAGAATTTTGGCGCGGATATGCTTCCATATGTACGCTGGTTTCCAACCGCAATTGCAAACCCAGAATTGTAACATTTCTGTAAATTTGTTAAGTCTCTTGTCTCTTTTCATGTTGAGAGGGATCATTTTGAACCACGTGGCTATTTCTGACACATTTTATTTCGGACACATCCTGTCTTTTTTGTTGTTGCTGGTGGCTACAACTGAAGTTCCCTAACGGAAAAATAAAAGCTATTCTATTCTATAGATCCCTCATTACATTGTGTTACCATCCATTCCACCTTTCGTTAAACCGGACTGGCCAGCGGAGGATGGGCTCCCTCTCTAACCAGGTTCCTTTCGATTTCTTTCCAAAGGGGAGTTTGTTTTTTTTTACCTTGATTGGTATTTGCGGTGCAGGCTTGGTTTTTTCACAATTCAGTTTTTGTTTTTCTGTACAACGTCTTTGAGAGTTCTCTGTAAAGTGCGCAATACTACGGTGGCCCATAGGTGTCACACGAACGCAAAAGCCACAACACAAATGCAAAAGCCACAACACGAATGCAAAAGCCACAACACAAATGCAAAAGCCACAACAAAACGGCAAAAGCCACAACACAAATGCAAAAGCCACAACACGAATGCAAAAGCCACAACACGAATGCAAAAGCCACAACAAAACGGCAAAAGCCACAACACAAATGCAAAAGCCACAACAAAACGGCAAAAGCCACAACACAAATGCAAAAGCCACAACACGAATGCAAAAGCCACAACACAACGGAAGTGACCCACAACAAAACGGAAGTGACCCACAACAAAACGGAAGTGACCCACAACAAAACGGAAGTGACCCACAACAAAACGGAAGTGGCCCAAAACGGATGTTGACAATGAAAGGGGCGGGGCCGACTAAGCGGACAATTGCCTACACACGTGGACGAGGACAGAGCCTGCCAGTTTGAGAAGTAAGTTTATTTATTATTTTATTTAGCGTTAACCCTTTGTTTACCCAGGGTAGGTACGTGAAACGTTGTTCGCTAGGTAACTATGATTACTATCGCTATATGATTGTCACAAATGAGCAATATTGTTCTTTATATTTTTATGTTGGCTAACGTTAGCTAGGCCGTTATGATGCCAGCTGCTATGCAGTAACGTTAGCATTAGCTAGCTAGCTAGATCATTTAGATAACTTTAAGTTAGTAAATCAGATTAATTTACGTTCGTTAACCTAAGCTGTAACGTTAGTAGATATCGTTACATGCAAATTATGTGTATTTATAAACACGTTCGAGCAAGGGCTTGGCTAATGTGATCATATTTCACACTGAAAATTAGAAGTTTCGCCTAATTTAAATATATCCACTCACGGCTTGAGTTTAACATGAACTGCCATTCTTATTCTTGCAAGCGACGGGGGACAGAGAGAATGTAAGTGTTAAAAAAATTATTTTGCTGTGTTTATTTTGCTGTTTAACACTAGCTAACAGCTGAGGTTAATGTACCGCCAAAAATAATTGAGAAACAGCTGTCAACAGCGTTCTGTGTGCTTGCGATTTTGCGAGTCCATTTAACTAGCAAAAAAGTTCTCTCTCCCCAAGAACGCAAATCTGCCATGGCCAGCAGCTCATTTGCATTTAAAGCAACAGATGCATTTAAAGCAACAGACACCAAAACAGCCCGTCCAGAACAGGACTAAAAAAGAGGGATATTAGAATGGCTATAATTCATAATCTGAGTGGTATTTTCAGAAAATAATTCCAGAGACATGTTTTGGGGACCTCAGAGAACAAAAATACATTTTTGAAAAAAATCATTATAGCTACCCTTTTAGAGTTCAAATATTTACCGTATTAAATAAAATAGCCTATGGCTTTAATATTGTAGATCTTGTTTTATTATTTTGTTCACACTTCACATGCAGTTAAACACTGTCGGTTAAGACAAGAAAGTGGCTGGTAAAAAAATTGAGTGGCTGGTAGATTTTGGAATCCACCAGCCACAGTGGCAGGTGGACAAAAAAGTAAATTTCCAACCCTGGTTTGTTATACAGATCTCAATTTCTGACTCGGAAGAGGGCCCAGGAACGTCAAGAGGTGCAATGGAAACTACATGCTATAGGTATGATGCTTTCCTCTCCAAATTTCAAGTATTATGATTGATTTGGAAACATCAACAATGTAAATTTGTGTGTGTTAATTTCTCAGCAAATACACACAACTGTATGCGCCCATTGTAATAGAGGATGAGGACGACTCATGCAGTGATGCAGGCAGTCTTGATATTCCAAAGGATGATGAGTAAGAAATTAATAGTTACCCTTACTACAGCTGTTGTTTTTTTCTGGTCAAATGTCTGCTATCACGTAGCATTAAGTTAATGAAGTAACATGGTCATGATCTATCTGTCGTTAGGGTGGAACAGCCAGTTATATCAGAAGTAATCGCAAAGCTGGCACACCAGATTGACCGCTACGCTGTCAGCAGATTTAACATCTGCCGCTCTGAGATCTGGGATGGAGCCATCAGAGGATTCAAAAGGGGAACATTCTCTGAAAGGAAGGACATCCTAGTGAAGTTTTCTGATGATGTAGGCAGGATTGAGGAAGGTATCGATACAGGTGGCCCAAAAAGAGAATTCCTCTCACTTCTGATGAAAAGCCTGAACAAACGACCCATATTTGATGGACCTGCGGAGAGCCGCTACCTTGTCTACAATGCAACAGGTACTGTTTTGTGTGGAATGTTTTTAAAAGAACTACATCATTCATCCATGCAATGCTTTTTTAATAATTTCCTACAAAGTTGGAAACTGAACACTTCATTACTCTCCATTTCCATGAGCAGCAATCAGAGAGGATGAATATAGTTTGGCAGGGAAGATGATTGCCGTGTCCATAGTACATGGCGGACCTGGCCCAAGTTTCCTCTCAAAGGATCTGGTTAGCCACTTCTCAGGGCAGTCCAGTTTCAACTCATCTGTAGGAGACATTAAAGATGAAGAAATAGGGAAAGTGCTACGAGAGGTATGAGGGTCATTGGTGGAAGGGTGTGAAATTCTGGCAAGTTCAAGTATTTGTCACATCATCATACAAGTACAATATGCAGTGAAAAAGCAAAGGTAATTGGTTAGTAAAGGGAGCAGTTCTGTCCACTTAAAAACTTTGTCAGGGTACCTTTCTGATATTACTATTATTTATAATTACTTTTTGTATTTGAAATGAGTGAATGTCATCTCATATTTTTTAGATCCAGAATGCATCCTCATTAGAGACCCTGCAAGTCCTAATTGTTCAGAACAGCACCATGTTGCAGACCGCAGGGTGCTTCAAATATGTGAAGTCAGTGGAGGAAAAGCATTTGATTGTGAAGGAGTACCTCCGGTGGTACATAATCGACAGGAACCACAGTGCAATCGAAAGGTTATTTTTTTACTGTTCAGGGTAAAACATGGTGTGTCTCTCTCATTCCCTTGCTGAGTTGCTGCAGCATAGTGCACACAACTTTGCAGGCAACCTGTTATTGTATTTCAGATTCAAGGATGGACTGTCCAGCTTGGAGTTTTTAACAGCACTGCAGCTGTATCCTACTGTCCTGACCCCTGTCCTCTGCCATTCGGATAACAAGTTATCTGCTTCGGAAATCGAAAATATGTTCCAAGCAGAGCTTAGTCCAGATGGAAGCAACAAGAGGCACCAGGAGGACAAAACAATAAGTTTCTGGGCTGACTACCTTCTCGATTGTGAAGGTTGGTCAATTTCCTCTTAATTGTCCAATTTTATCCACACAAATTATACTGAAAAGTCCCCGTGTTGTTGTGGATACTGTTTTCAGTCAATTCATTCCTATGCTTTCTACTTTTAGAAAAGGACAGTGCAGTAACCCTGGAGGAGGTCTTCATGTTTGCCACAGGTGTGCCATGCATGCCTCCTGCTGGCATGGAACCTCGGCCGCGCCTTCAATTCCTTTCCAGTTCAAAATTCCCTATGGCAAATACATGTGCTAACACTTTAAAACTGCCTCTCTTGGACCGCTACAACACATTTAAGGCAAATATGGACTTTGGGATTAAGAATTCCCCCGGCTTTGGATGCACTTAACTTTGTAAATAAAAATCATCTGTTGGAATATTCTTAGGTCATCAGATTTCGCACTGTCTATATGTAAACTATAAGACCTACTGTACCACTGCCACACACAATAATCACCCAGGTAAATAACAGGTAATCTCACAGTGACAACCTGTTCGCTAATCAGGCTAACAATGATAAATGAAGTGGAATAGAACAGGAATTTGGAAACTCAGCAATATATGGCATCGTAAGAAGAAGAAGACAAGATTGGCTCCATAAGAAAATTCATTTATTAGTAAAAAAAAAAAAGAAGAAAAAAGGCGATGGCGCTCTTGCTGTGTTGAGGAATCTGGCAGAGAGGAGGAAGACATTAAGTATATTGATATACCATATTCTTTAGTTTGTCCGATTTTATGAAGACCGGCTGTATACACGTTATGTACTTTAAGCTGCACTGAAGGCGGCTCCAGCTTGAATGTTTTCTATTGAAAATAAAATTAAAATAAAATTCCCAGACTGCGGCCACTTCTGTTTACATTGTTTAAAGCCATGAAAAAGGTTTTGTTGCATGTACTGTACTTAAGTCTTACCTTAATAGGCTATATTATAGGCCAGCCATGTTCTTCAGGGTGATGTAGTTCTCTACAGCAGATTCCCATTGTAGAGGAGGTGTCAAACCACTTTGTCTCTGCAGTTCTTCAAAGTGAGTTTGCTGTTCATCATCACCAGGAGTTGCTGGTGCTGGCATGAGGCTGTCGAACTGGCTCAGGGCTTGTGTAGATGCTGGGAATCCACAATTACTTCCGTTAAATCTAGGAGCAAGTACAGAAAAATGTCCACATAGACTGATCATCACATCAACAATTTTTTAAAATTTTTAAAGCTAACGGCCCATTCAATTTGACTGGGCATGCTAACGCCCCATCCACTTTCAATAGGGCATGCTAACGCCTCATTCACTTTAAATGGGTTTGCAAACGGCTTACGAAACTCGCTTTAAAAACGTTCGCACCGGTGACAACTTCAAATAACATTAGTTGCTAGTGTCTACGGACCCCTAAGAACATGTTCTGCGTATGGAGAAACTTTAAAACCAACGGGAAAACTTGATTTGATTGACGCGATTTTGTGAGCCCTGGGTTTGGAAACGCAGCCCAGTTCACCTAGCTGATATGCTATTATTCGTAGCATGATTGGTAGGAACACACCACCCACCCATTGACCGGATTGGTTCCGTTAGGCTGTCTGAATCTGCCCGCTTGAGCTTCTCCTTTGCACCCAGCAGTTTCAAACATTATTTTCTTGGCAATGGCATTGACAGCGTATTTCGCACTCGCACTATGACTTGTATCATAGCATAAATACTAACGTTACCTGGACAAGTTAAAAAGATTAAAAAGTTGATTTTCACCGGAGGGGGTCTTTAACTAATTAGCTTGCTCTCGCGGTAACGAGCATTTCAATTCACTGGTAGAATTCTGTATAAGCACACACGTTCGCATTACCCTTCACATTGAACCCCTCACCCTTTTACACATGTCCATCAGAAATATCACTTTTGTACATTTACACATCATGCTCACCTGTTATCACAGAAACACCCTCGCATCAGTAAACTGGCTGTACTATGCTAGCTAGCTCTCGACTCGTAGCATCGTCCTACTGACTGGCGGACCCACGAGCTGGCCCACTAGTGCCTGTCAGATTATTACTCAACTCTATTATCGGAAGTAGCTACATCTGCATTACAGAGTATGTGTGAGTGGACATCATATTACAAGATATATGTAAAAGAGCAAACTGTAAAATAACAAAACAACATAATCAAAAATAAAGGGGGTCCAATCTTATGCTTATCGTTAACATGAGTCCCACACCACACACATCCTACCTGGTAGACTAATGTTACACAAATTCGAGCTCCCTATCTGCCAACGTTACTCCTTTGCACTTGGTTCAATGATGGATCGATAGGTCGGTGACTACTTTCAGGTGTCCCGTCTTATTCTCAAGAATGACCTAACTGTTAACGTTACATGTCCCGTATTTTTTAGTGCCTGGTTATTCTGAATGCCGTGTGATGGGCACAATAGAGCGAATTCCGCGTTTTAGAATAGCCTACGTATACAGCCTGCTACAGGAATTTCCTCTGCTCGGACGCAATTGCATTCCCAGTAACGTTAGCGGGATAAAAACAAAAATCATTAGGCTACATTCTCTTCGCCAGGCGAAACTTCTAATTTTCAGTGTGAAATATGATCACATTAGCCAAGCCCTTGCTCGAACGTGTTTATAAATACACATAATTTGCATGTAACGATATCTACTTACGTTACAGCTTAGGTTAACGAACGTAAATTAATCTGATTTACTAACTTAAAGTTATCTAAATGATCTAGCTAGCTAGCTAATGCTAACGTTACTGCATAGCAGCTGGCATCATAACGGCCTAGCTAACGTTAGCCAACATAAAAATATAAAGAACAATATTGCTCATTTGTGACAATCATATAGCGATAGTAATCATAGTTACCTAGCGAACAACGTTTCACGTACCTACCCTGGGTAAACAAAGGGTTAGCGCTAAATAAAATAATAAATAAACTTACTTCTCAAACTGGCAGGCTCTGTCCTCGTCCACGTGTGTAGGCAATTGTCCGCTTAGTCGGCCCCGCATTGTCAACATCCGTTTTGGGCCACTTCTGTTTTGTTGTGGGTCACTTCCGTTTTGTTGTGGGTCACTTCCGTTGTGTTGTGGGTCACTTCCGTTGTGTTGTGGCTTTTGCATTCGTGTTGTGGCTTTTGCATTTGTGTTGTGGCTTTTGCCGTTGTGTTGTGGCTTTTGCATTCGTGTTGTGGCTTTTGCCGTTGTGTTGTGGCTTTTGCATTCGTGTTGTGGCTTTTGCCGTTGTGTTGTGGCTTTTGCCGTTGTGTTGTGGCTTTTGCATTTGTGTTGTGGCTTTTGCCGTTGTGTTGTGGCTTTTGCATTTGTGTTGTGGCTTTTGCCGTTTTGTTGTGGCTTTTGCATTTGTGTTGTGGCTTTTGCCGTTTTGTTGTGGCTTTTGCATTTGTGTTGTGGCTTTTGCATTCGTGTTGTGGCTTTTCCATTTGTGTTGTGGCTTTTGCCGTTTTGTTGTGGCTTTTGCATTTGTGTTGTGGCTTTTGCATTTGTGTTGTGGCTTTTGCATTCGTGTTGTGGCTTTTGCATTTGTGTTGTGGCTTTTGCATTTGTGTTGTGGCTTTTGCGTTCGTGTGACACCTACGGGCCACCGTACAATACACATACAATTGAATTGGAAACACTATGGCACTATGACTCTAACTCCCTGCTCGCAAGCCTACCGGCCTACGCCATCCTGCCTCTTCAACTGATCCAGAACGCAGCTGCCGGCTTGTGTTCAACCTCCCGAAATTTTCACATGTCACCCCCAGGGACGTGCAGAGGATATTAGAGGGGCAGGGGCCCAAATTTATAAAAGGGCACGTCGGCGTTTTTTTGCAAATAATTAAAATAAATATATGCCTGGAATGACTACTTTTGCGACACTGTTAAAGGGATATTAAAATGTCTGTATTTAAAACAAACCCATGACTGAGGTTGGTTCAAACACTGCCACATGACAGTTCAATAATGATACATGCAAAGACATGAAGTCTATTTCAGTAAATTCTCCTCACATGTTAACCAGCCCAACTCTTACCTAGCCCTCTGACTGACATCCTCACTTGCAGAAGCTAAGCTTAATACTGCTGACAAAGATGCACTTCCTCTGGCTGCATGGCTACCTCTCTCGCCTCCGTATTCATCTCTTACCACCTCTCCAGAGAAGGCATAATTTCTTTAGTAACAACGGGCAATAAGAAGATGCTGATATTGCTTTGTGTACCTGTATACAGTTCATATAACAAATAAAACTACTACTACTACCCCCCGCCCCCCCCCCCCCCCCCCTAAAGTAAGCCAGCCTCCTGTGTATAGGGGGGTCCGGGGGCATCCTCCCCCGGGCAGAAATTTTTGATGAACAACCTCTATTTTGATGCCTTTTCATGCACTCTGGCACACAAATTTCATGAAATTTTTATGTGTACCTAAAAAACTGGTTTATAAAAAAAAAAAAACATTGAGCTGCTGAATATAGCCGATTGGACTGACACTACGTGAAGAGAAAATAATTCTCTGCTCGCTCCAACTGGATAGTCCTCATCAAGTGATGACTCTCCGATGAGTAAAACAACTGGGTTATAACTTTGTTATAGAATTGTGTCAAGTAAAATCACACATTGATTATTATTCTTATATGTACTGTGGGCAGAGTTGGGGCGTTACTGGAAAATTGCAATATATTACATATTACTAGTTACTTTTTTTAAAAGTAAAGCTTATATTATAGACTATACAATTAAGTTAATGCGTTATATTACTTTGCATTACTCTCATAAAATCACTTAAATCAGTGATAAATTATTAACCTTTCAGAAGTATTAGGATAATTTAACCTTACGTATTCATTACAAAATGTTGTTCAAATATGTTGTAGATTGTTTTACAAAACGATTGAAAAATGTATCACTGTTACGATCGCCTGGCTCTAGACAATGTAACAAAAATGGAGACTGCGCATGGGTGCCAATAAAGAAATATTTAATACAAAAATAGTTCATTAACAGAAAGGTTGACTGGTAGGATAACAAGTAAATGGCAATGGAACACCAACGGCTGCTGATCAAACGAGGAAGGGCTTTTCCACGGGCATGGCGCACTCTTGTAGCCCCAGGGGTAATCAATGGAATCATCCACACCTGGCGACTCATATGAAAGAAAAGAAGAAGGTAGCCCACCAGGGCAACACAGGAAACAGCGCCCCCTATAGTTCTCCACGGGGATCGTCACAATCACCTTCCTAGCCAGTAGGCCTATAGCAACCGATAAAATAAAAGTCTACCCGTATTCGATCAGTCGGCCTAATTGTTATTTTTTTGTGTTCCTATTATTGGTAGCTTTTCTGATGACCGATTATTATTTTTTACTGTATTTGCTATGCGATCGCGTTCACCCAATGAAAATGCCGTTGTAATAATCAGGCACGTTTCCTAAAAATGTTTTGTTACGTTGAATATTGTTTTCAATAAATGTTATTTGTTAACTTTTATTTAGTGAGTCATGTTTTGTAGGATAATGTGCAATGTTCATAATGCAAGGCGCAAAGTGCCACACATTTCAGCGGCATTTAAAATACGATTTGGTTATTGAATATTGAAGAATGTGATTAACGGTTTCAAATGGCTAATATACGCAATATTTTTTCGGACAATGTTTAACTTTATAGATTAAATTGTGCTCAATTTTGACTGTTTTCTGAGTGTTTTCTTACTTTTAGACTTGTCGACTAGTCGAAGTATAAACTTCCGTTTAAACGTCAGGGAAATTAGTCGTTAGGAACATCCCTATTTAGAACCATGACAAAGAAGGAATGAACTAGACAGGTACACGTGCTGCTTATTTCAGCCTCATTTTAATTTCAGGGAGGCGAGAGCGAGACTCGAACAATCACCTCCCTGCTTATACATGTACAATACAATGTTATTTATTTATTTAATTTCCAGGCATGAAATCAGAAATATATACAGAACAGTGTCAAGGTATGACAAAATAGAACCGCACTACAGAACAATGAAAAAGAAAAAGACACACCAGCTAATGCCTGGGGATTGCCTAAAATAATTGATTAATTCTGTCGAGAGGCTCTCCACATTGGCAGGTGCACACAAAGAATTACATTTTGAAATTAAACAAGCATGTACACGTACTTAAAAAACAAATATATGCATATGGGACCATTACCACCATCACACTGACCTGGCAGAGAACTGACGAAGAAGTTGCTTTCCATCCAACACGACTGACTCTGTTCTCCCAGATTTTCCTTTTAGCATCTGATGGAAATCTATACATCTTGAATCCCTTCTCCGTTCTATTTGTGCACCCACAGGCGCTACAACCTGTCATTTTGTCGTAAAATCGATGTAAAACACGAATGAGAATGCTGCGTACAGCAGGAACGTTAAAACGCTGACCGATATGCGTCCGATCCTGATCCTGTCCGCGATGGACTCAAAATGGCTCCACGCAATCACGTGACTAGATTTTTCCGGACCCTCTATGTCGCTACTCTCTATAAAGGGACTCTAGCCGCGGTAGTACAAGTTTCAACTTTCAGTCAGTGCAGTTGTACTCTGAGGATCGGGGTTCGCGCCCCAGACCTGCCAGTTCCGAGCATGGCCGGTGCCCTGTGGGAGCGGCAATTGGCAGCTGCTTCCGGGTGGGGGGAGGGGCTCGGAGAGAATCGCTGCGCACAGAAGGCCCTGGGCGAGTTGGAATCACGGTCAGGAGCTCAAGGAGTCGCGCCCTGTAGAGGACGTGGCGCCCTCCTTCCTACTACCGGCTGAGAGGGTTGTATAGCAGTGGTTCTCTAGCAGTTGCTACATGAATTGAATCGGGGAATTGAATTAGAATAGCGATTCAATTGGCTACTAAAATTGGGGGGGAAAATCTGAAAGAAAAAAAAAAAAAAAGAAAGGCTCGCCGCTGCGGCAGGAAACCAGGAGGGATGGTAGAGCGAAAAGATGTACCTTCGCCCGGGAGCACCAATCTTCTGACCTGATATTTTGATTCAATCAATATATCTGTTCGGCAGGGCAGGCTGTGCGCAAACAATAATTTCTTTATTTATTTAACAGAAAAAGGGCACTTTTCTATAGGAGGCCAAACGGCTTATCTGTATTATGGTGCTCAAGCCCCCTTTGAGGTCTATGTGTGCACGTGCCTGCAACTGATAATTTTGCAGTGGTCTCAGGAGTTGTAGCTCAGGAGTTAGAGCGGGTCGTCCGCTGATTGCAGGGTTGGCGATTCCCGGCTCCTCCTGTCCACAGTTCGTTTACCATTTAGTTAGGCCAACAAATTGACGTTAGCAATTTTTTAATTTTTATTTTTAATTTTTTTAAAGTTAATTTTCCTATTTCAATAGGCCAACACAGCCTATTAAAATGCTAATGTTGCACTAAAGCATCTCAGTGGACTTCGGTGACATTTAAAAAAGAGGGGTTATTCTGTATTATTCTGGAGGGTTTAATAATGAACAAAATGAGACGGCTGGTGTAACCCGTGTGTTACCCGTCTCGCCAATGACCACAGGACACAGGAGGGTGTAGACGATATTGCTGTTTATCTGCAAATGCGTTCAGCATAATATCATAACAGTATGGAGGTAGATTTCTATCAAAAATAACCAAGCACAAAAGTATAATCCACAATCGTATTTACCATCCACACACACACACCTCTCAATTTGTGTTTCGTAAAAATAATCCACAATCGTATTTACCATCCACACACACACACCTCTCAATTTGTGTTTCGTAACACTGGCGAATCTACATTTGCCGATCGAAGGACACGCTTGATGTGCTTGGATTTACGGACAGAATTTTGAGACAAATATTCCGCTGTTTTTCACCGTGTCGTTTCACGCTCGCTTAATGAGAATTCAAATTGCATTGAGTGCTCTCCTTATTTTAGCTCATAGTGTTGTACTTCCTAGTTCCTATCAATGTACGGACCTACCCCTGTGTAATGTAATGATAGGAGGCGTGCAAAAATTGGAGTTTTGTGCAATGACTGTTTAAAAAACTTGCCATCGCAAGATTAGCGTGGGGTTAACTTTAGAACAGTCTGTGGCTAATAATCTACGTGATCGTATAGTTTTCTAATTAAATGAATAAAACCTTATATATTTATAACCTTGATACATCGTTTGTAAAAGTAAGAAATAATCAATCAAACTAAACAGCGCCATTTGGTTACGACAGAAAAACATGACGCACTTTCCATAAAATGGCTAATAACTAGCTGCAATTAACACGAGGTATATTCTACCCTAGTGCGTTCAGCATAATATCATAACAGTGTCACGTCAGAATGCTCTTCATGGATTTTAGCTCAGCCTTCAACACAATAACCCCGGACATTCTGATCCCCAAGCTATCCCACTTGGGGCTCCCACCACCCACCTGTGCCTGGATAAAGGACTTCCTGACCAACCGTCCCCAGCGCGTGAAAATGGGCCCTCACCTCTCCTCTACCCGCACTCTCAGTATCGGCTCCCCTCAGGGCTGCGTGCTGAGCCCACTACTCTACTCCCTCTACACATTCGACTGCAGTCCCACCCACCCAGAGAACATCATTGTCAAGTTCGCAGACGACACGACGGTGGTGGGGCTGATCACAGGGGGAAACGAGGCGGCCTATAGAGATGAGGTCCAGAAGCTTGGTGAGTGGTGTTCGGTGAACAACCTTACACTGAACATCACAAAAACCAAGGAAGTCATCCTGGA
Organism: Ilyophis sp. 1 JC-2022; assembly: GCA_022702515.1. Classification (NCBI taxonomy): domain Eukaryota; kingdom Metazoa; phylum Chordata; class Actinopteri; order Anguilliformes; family Synaphobranchidae; genus Ilyophis; species Ilyophis sp. 1 JC-2022. Next base: position 6,398,189 of record CM040405.1, read on the forward strand.
CTTTAGGCGTAATAGTGCCGCCCCCGCCCCCCTGTACATCAACGGTGAATGTGTAGAGAGAGTACAGTCCTTCAAGTTCCTCGGCGTCCACATCTCTGCGGACCTCTCCTGGTCGGAGAACACCTCAGCGCTGGTCAAGAAGGCCCAGCAGCGGTTACACTTCCTGAGAGTGCTCAGGAAGGAACACCTGGACACACAGCTGCTGGTGACCTTCTATCGGTCCTCTATTGAGAGCCTGCTGACCTACGCCATCACGGTGTGGCATTCTAGCTCCACCGAGGCTGACAAGAAGAGGCTGCAGAGGGTGGTAAAAAACAGCACAGAAGATCATCGGCTGCCCTCTGCCCTCTCTGCCTGACATCTACAACTCCCGTTGTCTCAGCAGAGCCAGGAACATTATCAAGGACATCACTCACCCCGGTTTCCACCTCTTCCACCTGTTGCCCTCTGGCAGGCGCTACAGGTCCATACAGTCAAAAACAAACAGACTCAGAGACAGCTTCTTCCCCAAAGCTGTAACCATATTAAACCATATTAAACTCAAACATGCACCGACTGCACTGATCTAAAACTGCACTATCTAAACCGCACTTGTCACTTTACCCCACATCTGTGCAATATTTTCTATTTTTTTTTTCTATTGTCACTTTACCCCACATCTGTGCAATATTTTTCTATTTTCTATTTTTTTCTATTCTATTTGTTGTGTGTATTTATATGGCTGATGCTGATGTTATGTGGTGTGTAATTATGTGTTGTCACTTTACCTATTGTGTGTATTTATATGTCTGATAAAATGCTGATGTTATGTGGTGTGTAGTTACGTGTGCACTTTTGAGGAGTTGCTCTTCGCAATCTCGTTGTATCTTGCTATACAATGACAATAAAGGCTTTCAATTCAATGACTTCTTCTTCTTCTTCTATTATTTTATGGCGGTTGGCAAGAACTTTAGTGGTGCATTTACCGCCACCCACTGGTCTGGAGTGTGGACTGGGAATCAATAATACCCTTGCTTAATAAATTAAATAAAATTCTAAAATACCAATAATAAAATTTAAATTCATATTAATAATTAAAACTCATATTCTATTTATTAAGTCTGTTGAATGTAAATACAGAAATGTAATACATGTATCCCCTGTTTATTGTTTCAAAATTCTGTATATATTAAGTTGTGTCCCCACTTTATGTAGCTTGGTTTTTAGTCTCTCTCTCTGTCTGACATATTTTATGCAGCTGTACACTACATGATTTACTGTTTCTTGTTCCCCACAAAATTCACATCTGCCATCTCCATGTTTGTTTATCAGGAAAAGTGTACTATTTAGACCTGTGTGTCCTAACCTTAACCTTGTGATAACCCTGTCTTCCTTCCTATTTCCCCGTTCAGATTGTGTATTTCCAACCAATGGTTTTATTCTAAATAAATGCCGACCTTTACTTTCCCTGGTCCATTCCTCTTGCCATCTCTTTTTAATTTCATTTTTAATGACCCCTTTTATCTCTGCTTTACTGATTTTAACATCTATCTGTATATGGTCTGCCTTTAATGCATTTTTTGCAATTCTATCTGCTTCCTCGTTCCCTTTAACTCCCACATGAGCAGGTACCCATACAAATCTAACACTTATTCTTAATCTTTGTATTCTGAATAGTGTCTGAAGAATTTCAAATAAAATGTCCTGTCTGCTACTGGAATTAAAAGACTCCAAACTCATTAAAACTGCATATGAGTCTGAGCAGATGACCACCCTCTCTGGTTGAGCTTCTTCTACCCATTGTAATGCTATTACCATAGCCATCATTTCGCTTGTAAATACAGATAAGTCATTAGGTAATCTTTTCCCCTCCTTAATGCATAATTCTGGGATGAAAAAAGCAGCTGAAACTCTTCCTGAATTTGGATCTTTTGATCCATCTGTATATATTCTTAAAAATCCATAAAACCAATTGCTAATATGTTCATTCACTATTCCATCATACTTATTCCCTTTCTGTTCATCTCTTTTTTTGTTATGTAGCTCAAAATTTACCATTGGTTGTGGCAATAACCAAGGAGGTATAGCTGGAAGAACTACTGTTGGGCTGTATTTCTTATTTAAAATCCCCATCTCGCTTGCCTTCTCCTTCACATTCCACCCAAAACTTTTGGTGTTCCCTTTTTCATGCTCCCAACATGGTTCTATAACATTTTTTGTTGGGTGATCTTTTTTGTGACCTTGTAGATTCGCCCAATATGTCATCATTAGCTGTTGCCTTCTCAGTGTTAATGACATTTCCCCCATCTCCACTTGCAAGGCTGACACTGCTCCAGTACTTTTAAATGCTCCACAACACATCCTAAGTGCTTGTGCTTGAATCACTTCTAATTTTTTGAGTAAGGTTTTTGAGGCTGACCCATATGCCACACATCCATAATCGAGCACTGATCTTATTAGTCCCATATATATTGTTTTCAGAGATGTCCCATCTGCTCCCCAGTCCTTACCAACCAAACATCTCATTACATTCACTACTTTTTTACACTTTGTTATGACCTTATCAATATGAGTATTCCATGTGAGCCTCATATCGAACCACATACCTAAAAATCGAACCACATTCACCCTCTCCAACTCACTTCCGTACAATTTCACTTTAATTTCTTCCTGAATATTTTTGCGTGTGAAAAAGGCAATTTTTGTTTTTTCCACAGAGAACTTAAATCCCCACTCCAAGGACCATTGCTCCACTATTTTAATAGCCTCTTGTAGTTTTTTCACTATATGATTACATACATTCCTTCCTCTCTTCCATAAAGCCCCATCATCCGCAAATAATGATCTCCCTATCCCTTGTTCCACCTTCGAGTACACATCATCAATCATTATTGAAAATAAAAGGGGACTAATAACACTTCCCTGTGGGGTTCCATTATCCACCAGAAAGCAAGACGAATACTTTCTTCCCACTCTCACTTGAATTGACCGACCTACAAGAAAGTCCTTAATCCAGTTATACATCCTTCCTACGATTCCTAATCTATTAATTTTAATTAGCAACCCATCCTTCCACATTAAATCATAAGCTTTCTCTACGTCGAAAAACACCGCTACTACCACCTCCTTATTTATTTGTGCTTTTCTAATTTCTGATTCTAGACATAAAACTGGATCCATGGTACCTCTCCCTTTCCTAAACCTACTTTGACTATTTGACCTGAGATTTCTTATTTCTAGATTGTATGTTAGTCTCTCGGTAATCATACGTTCCATTATTTTACATAAATGAGATGTAAGAGCTATTGGTCTGTAATTTGTAGGTTTTGTGGGATCCTTTCCTGGTTTCCTGATTGGGACTACCACTGCCTGTTTCCAACTTCCCGGCAATCTACCCTCCTGCCATACTTTATTAAAAAGTTCTAATACAACTTCCAAAGCTGTATCTGTTAGATGCTCTAACATTATATAACACACTTGATCTTTTCCGGGAGATGTTAATCCAGATTTGCCAATTGCCCTTTTCATCACTTCTAATGAGAAAATTACATTTATGCTTGTGTCATTGTTTTCATTTCTCCAATCCACCATTTCTAAATTATCTTCCTTTGTTTTTTCCCTTCTTTAGTGTCACCGACTGGTCTTCGGTCATCTATAAAAATATAAACACAATTTAGTCTATAAAAGAATATCTCAATATTATTCCAAGAGACGAGCGGAACTTCAACTCACCACAGTAAATACCAGAACAGTCTGTGGCTAAATTTCGTTTCTCGGTTAATCTATAGGTTTCCTACAACCAGTAGATGGCACTGTTGAACACATCCCTGAGACTAACATTTTCAGCAGGAATTTGATCATAAACAATCTATTCATTTGCAACCTGTTACACTGGCACAGCTGGTGGTAACAAGCTTACTCGAATGATAACCTGCCGAATGATTAAACAATAATGATTCAGAAATACAAAATAACAATTCAAAATTACAATTAGGTTACACATAGGTTCATTGAACAGTTCTAAATCGCATTAACCAATGAGTTTTATTCATAAAATATTCCACGTTTGTCTTCCATATAACGGGATAATAATGTAATACGTTGCTCCATCTGGACCTCTGGCTTTCGATATGAATATCTTCAGACAGAGCTCCATATTATTCCATTGAAAAAAGTGAAAGCTGTAATTTAAGAGCCGTTTTGCGGCCGAACGCAATCGAGTAATTCTGAAAGTTCTAGCACATCACCTCTCCACAAATCTCAGACGGCAGGGGCAGGCTATGAACGGTTCGCCCGAAATCCATACTTTTAGCGAGCTATAACAGGCAATTTCAATACAAACTAGTGACTTCTTCAATAGACCCCCGGCCATGTTCATTTTCATTAGTTTGTATTGTAAAAATATATATAGCACGCGTCGCAAGCATGGTAACGAACGTAACTCACGTAATTCACTTGGCTCATGACAGAAATATGAGTGGTAACAATGGATATCGAAAGAAATTATTGATTCGCTGGCTTACATACATTTAAATACTTTCAGTATATACCCATTTATATTAGCGTGCATAATCAAGATCGCCAAGATAGAGCCCATCATGGCTGTGAATGAGAATTCACGTTTTAAAAAAGGGCGTGGCTTACTAACTGGAGCCCAACCCTTTCATGAGTATCTTTATCACCCCCAATTTTGGCATTTTTTGAACCGCAAACGGAGGCGTGGTCGCTCTGAAACAGCCCGTGGAGTTACTCTTTAAATTGTAGGATTGCTATTGTGGTTGGAACAAAAACCAGCACACTGGGGACCCCAGGACGAGTTGTTGGAACCACTGCTCTACTGAACTCTATCCTGGGCTACGCTTTCACAGAATTCACACAGCTTTAACCGCTGCTCGACTGAACTCTATCCTGGGCTACGCTTTCACAGAATTCACACAGCTTTAACCGCTGCTCGACTGAACTCTATCCTGGGCTACGCTTTCGCAGAATTCACACAGCTTTAACCGCTGCTCCACTGAACTCTATCGTAGCCTAGCCTACGCTTTCGCACGCACGTGGTATCATTCACCGCTGAGAAATTACTGTGTAATTTGCATCTAGTTGAACAAACGATTGGGTTGAAGTAGAATCATCAACGAATAGGGGTAAGTTTTTTTTTTTTCATAATCTTGATGCTTTAACGATTCTGCTAGTTTTGTTTCAGCGCTTTGGATTACTTTCATTTCGTCAATGTTAGCACACGATGTCTGTTTAACTGTAATGTGGCAGTAGCCAAAGCGCTCGTGATTGTACAATTCATTTTAGAATTTGAAAGCTTACTGGCGGCTGGCCCAACCTTAATGAGCTGGTCGCTTTTAGGCTACTTTTACTTTTAAGCCATGTTTCCTTTTGGGATAGCACAGAGCTGGGCTCTTTTCCATCCATAAAAAACGAATTAAAGATTTGTATGAGGTGGCAGAGCCAAGTATACAAGAAAAAAACATTTAAATTTAAAAGAAAATCTGTAAAATATATCAAAGTTATACATGTACCGGGCATGTGTTGCCAAGGTTTTTATTGTAATGAGCTGGTCAATAAGATTACAATGAGTTAAATATGCCGCGAAATAATCGTATCTGTGGTGAGGAAATGGTGTGTGAACTAGTGATGTGCAGTTCGCGAACGAATCGGTATTTTTGAACGACTTTTTATGCTGATTCGACGACAATTCGAGGGAATCGTGCTTACCACGGCTCTGGCTGCCTGCTTTCTACTACAGCCGGGAGCCGTGTCACTAGTTGTAACCTTGGTTGAGCAGCAGTAGTGATGCGCCCAACAAAATAGGTCGCACGAATTTGTTTTATAATAATTTAAGAATACATTTTAATTTGATTTTACAATGTTGCGCACATTTTTGTGAATTAGATAATCGTTCCAAAGTGATTACTAAGCTACTGCTAGTGGTTAAAAGATGTACCTTCAGTCGCCTCCTACCCAACTCTGATCAGCACGAAATCAACTACTCAGAGCCGTGAACCGCGGCATTATCCCACGGCTCCAGAGTCCTGACACAAACCAAACTCCTTTCGAGTTTTAAGAGAGCAAATGTTAATTAATAATCGGGTTTAGCCTACTCCGCGTTGGATCAACCAGAAGCCGTGACAAAAGTATTCTGTTATATCTAATGATAGTCCGAGATGCCAACTTTGTCTTACGAAATTAATACATGTGGCTGTTTGCAACCGAATTGCAGTATAAAACAGAATTGATATGCGAATGTGTTCAGCAAATGGGCTACTTCTTATTTAAAGTGGTGGCATTTTTATTTTAGAACTCGTGACCAACACAATTGTGAACAGATAAATACAATTTTGTATAATAGAACAGGCTAAATATTTAGCCTAATGGTTCAAATAAACATACTTTATGATGTCCAAATAAATCTTTACCAAATCTACTATTTAAAACTAATAAATGAAACGGGCTCCTGTACACACACATCAAGCTTGTTTGTCGGATTTGGCTGGCTATCTCCTACACAGCCATCTATCCACCATATGTTGAGTAGGCGACTGGATTCTAGGATCTGACAAAAAATAAGATTTATATTTGCATAGACTAATAAAATGACTATAGCCTATACAAATATAGCCGAACCATTCAATGTCTATTTTTAGATATATGCATATAACTCTGACTCGGACCTGACTATTCAGAACGGTACGGAAAGAGCCCACTCAAAAAAAGAGCAGATCTGCCCATCACTAGTGTGAACAGCTATTTGCGTGAAGGCTCTTTAGTAGTGATGGGCAGTACGTGAACGAACGAATCTTTTTGAACGCATCTTTAAAGTGAACTGAGTGTACCGGATCATCACTCTCAATGATTCGTTAATATGCGTGCGTGCGCGTCAGCTAACGTCATGGCTAAAGGCGGGCCTGATAGTCGGAATGAAACATCAAGATGTATAACGAAAGGAAAACTTGCTGGTTACCATGAGGAAGCCTATCACAATTCAGTGAGAACAGGTGGGATTTTCAAATAAACTGTAGCGAACTCCACAGACTACTCCTACTACCACAGTTCAGTGAGTCCTACTGAACTGACTAGCGTATATGAACTGCTGACTACCGTACCGCAGTAGCCTACAACTGAATCAGTTACTCTCTGCATAGGTTACGGGCTACTCGGTAGCCTAATAAATTACTTGGCAACAAATTACGGGAGTATTAGTAAAATAATATAGCCCGGTCAACTGTTTTTTGGCACAGTTTCACATTTAAAAAAATATAGCCTGCAATCTGATAAAATGATCGGAACCTACCTGTAGGTCTACTGGCATCTGACGTCCACCCAAGGTAACGTTACCGAAAGCAAAACGGTTCAAGCATTTCTAATGAAAATCACATGGGCTACTGTAGGCTATATTGTACATTTTCCGTCGGCCTATTCTGTGACTATCAAACTAAAAGTCAATGAAAGTCTGCCCGTTATTAAACCATTTCAAAACTGTAATAATGATATAGATTAAATGAAGCACATTTGTGTTTTATTTTGTATCGAAATAGCACAATAAATGTAGACTATTTGAAGTAGGCCTAATGGGTTATAACCATGTTTTATATAGGCTACACAAATGCATATATGGCTATATTTTTGTTATTCCTTTACACTTGAAATTCAGTAAGAAGTTTAGCCAAAGCCCTTTTCTTTATTTGTTGTCAGGTAATTTGAGAGAAGATCACGCACTGCGTGAATTATTGCTATTTTAATCTGAACCGCTTGGGTGATTAATACCACTAGGCTACATCAGTGCACCGAGCTCAACCCTTTGTATAAGGGCTTCCCCCGTCGATGACTGAACATCGACATTCAATTTGGGAGAAAAAAAAATCCTCTGCTTTTTAAAAAAAAAAAAAAAAAAAAAAAGAGGATAAACTATGGCCCTTGTCACCCTTTTGACAACTTTACCATTTGAAAACGCAATGTTTTACAATAGGCTACTTACCATGAAATGGTCATAATGTGAGAACACACAAATTGTCATGTCATATTTCCATAGCTTCTAATCCATATTTAAAACGCTCACCTGGAGCGGCCATATTGTAGTTTAATCCAGAAAACTATACAACTACAAGGAAAAAAATAAAAATCCTGAACTACGAGTAGCTATTGTGAACTGAACATGCATGCTGTTGGAATATTTGTGCGCTTGCGCAACTGACCCCAGTGAACAAATCACAGTCAGTGACTAGAATCTTTGTACTGAACGATTCGAATCAGTAAAGTGATTCATAATTTCCACCACTACTCTTTAGTGTCATCTGTTCGTTAGTTTAACAGCCTAAAAGTCAATCTTTCGGACGTTGTTTCAGTGGTGGAAAAACATCAAATAATTTATCTTTAGAAAAAAAAGGGAATGACTTTCTACATGAAGTAACCATCTAACGTTAGCAAATTGCTATCTAGCTTTTATCGCAGTTAGCTAAGTAAAGAATATTCATCATATTTTGAGGAAGCGCTGCCATTGTTTACGTAGGCTAAACATAAAGCCTATAACCTATATATATTTTAATTATTTAATATATAACTTGTAAATAATATATTATTTTGGGCCGCCGCGGTGGTACAGCGGTAAAGAGCGCAGTTGTACTCCGAGGATCGGGGTTCGCGCCCCGGTCCTGCCATAGCCGAGCGTGGCCGGTGCCCTGTGGAAGCGACAATTGGCAGTCGCTTCCGGGTGGGGGGAGGGGCTCGGAGAGAACCGCTGCGCACAGTAGGACCCAGGGCGTGTCACGGTCAGGAGCTGCGCCCTGTAGAGGACGTAGCGCCCTCCCTAAAATACCGATTGACGGGGTTGTGCAGCGGTGGTTCTCTAGCGGTTGCTACACGGGGGGGAATTGAATTAGAATAGGGGTTCAATTGGCTACTAAATTGGGAGAAAAAGGGAAAAAATCAGAAACAAATTTTTAATAAAAAAAAAATAATAATAATATATTATTTTATATGAATATGAAAGCACTCAATTTCATATCAAACATATGGCACAATATGGTGTGGAGTGGAAAAACTAACAAACATAGTTGAAATATTACAAGCAGTAATACTTATATATCGAGGAGGAATTCTTCACCTTACTGAGCAAATGTACATCTGTGCGTATATTGTAGTTCATTGCGCAAACCTATAGTGACACAACTAAACTTTCTGTTGCACTTGGTCGTCCTTTATTGTTTCAAGTATCAGATGAGATATGTAAAACACTGTTGAGTAGCTTATTAAGGCTAAATCCCTTCCCCTGTTTCCCTCTAGGAGCTGCACTTCTGCACACCTTTGAGCAGCAGTATGATGCAGGCAGGAGTCTGTCTGAGACGGGACACTGAGACAACACTACCAGAGCTCACTGAGCAGCACAGTATCAGACAGAAAGAAGAGGAACTCAGTGGACTGGAGTCTGTCCACATGGCAGAGACAAAGACGGTGTGTGCTTCACCAGGACTCAACACACTGGAGCCAGAGTGTGTTACAGCAAGCAGTGGGGTCAGTGGTGTACACCACACACACACATCACTGATTAAAATAGAAACTGATCTGGACTACACTCACAATGGGGACCTTATTAAGTCAGAGAGCCTAGACTTTACAGAGCTGGGATATGTAACCCATCTGAATCCTGACTCAATCAAAACAGAGGCTGATGATGGAGGATACCTTAAGGCAGAACACATCAGTGACCTGCTGGATATTAAATGTGTTGATATTAAATCTGATCAAATTAAGTCTAAATCCAATGAAAGTTTTGTGAATAATCTCATGAATACTGTGATTAATGGAGCTGATGTTGATTACAAAGACCAGACTGAACCATGGCGATGTGCAGGAGAGCCGAACACGAACTGTAAAAAAGAAGAATTGAATTATCTGCCGACCCAATGTAGGGACTTAAATCATCACTGTGACATAAATAATGAGAATAACGACGCCAGAATTGTGAAGAAAAGTACAAAGAGGAGGAACAAACATATAAATGATCAAAGAATGAATATGATAATTGAACCCATTATAATTAATTCAAGTAAAAACCCAAGTTTTTTTAATTTCATTCAACAGAAAACAAGTAATAGAAATAAAGGTGAAATTAATGCAGGTGATAATACCATATCTGATTTAAGTACACTGAGAATTAATACAGGTGAAAAGCGGTACACATGTTTTCAGTGTGGGAAGTGCTTTTCCACATTACGAAATCTAAATAGACACCTGAGAATTCATACAGGTGAAAAGCCATACAAATGTACACAGTGTGAGAAGTGTTTTAATACCAAATCTGATTTAAAAATACATTTTAGAATTCATACAGGTGAAAAGCCATACGAGTGTACACAGTGTGAGAAGTGTTTTAGTGTAATGTCTTCTTTAAATACACACCTTAGAATTCATATAGGTGAAAAGCCACACAAGTGTACACAGTGTGAGAAGTGTTTTAATACCAAATATGATTTAAAAATACATTTTAGAATTCATACAGGTGAAAAACCATACGAGTGTACACAGTGTGAGAAGTGTTTTTCTAGAAAATGTTTTTTAACTCAACACTTGAGAATTCATACAGGTGAAAAGCCATACGAGTGTACACAGTGTGAGAAGTGTTTTTCTAGAAAATGTTCTTGAACTCAACACTTGAGAATTCATACAGGTGAAAAGCCGTACAAGTGTACACAGTGTCAGCAGTGTTTTCATGCCAAATCTAATTTAAAAATACATTTTAGAATTCATACAGGTGAAAAGCCATACAAGTGTACACAGTGTGAGAAATGTTTTAGTGTAATGTCTTCTTTAAATACACACTTGAGAATTCATACAGGTGAAAAGCCGTACAAGTGTACACAGTGTCAGCAGTGTTTTAATACATAATCTAATTTAAAAATACATTTTAGAATTCATACAGGTGAAATGCCATACAAGTGTACACAGTGTGAGAAATGTTTTCATAGAAAATGTGCTTTAACTAGACACTTGAGAATTCTTACAGGTTAAAAGCCACACAAGTGTAGACAGTGTGATAAGTGTTTCAATACAAAATCTGCTTTAAATTCCGACCTGAGATTTATTGTAGTTGAAAAGCTGTACAAGTGTACACAGTGTCAGAAATGTTTTTGCAGGAAGTCTGATTTAACTGAAAACCTGAGAATTCATACAGTTTAAAAGCCACACAAGTGTAAACAGTGTCAGCAGTGTTTTAATACCAAATTTGGTTTAGTTATCCACGGGATAATTCATACAGGTGAAAAGCTCGACAAATGTAGTCAGTGTGGGAACTTGTCAGTACTCGCCTTTTTTTTTTTTTTTTTTTTACTGCAAACTGTTTACATTTTTTATAATGAAGAAGAGGGTTAAACATTGTGTTGGCAAATGGTGAAATTTAAATTCATCTTTGTTTTTTTTCCATCATATAACGATGCACAGTGAATCCCTGGGAACCTATTTGAAAAACATTTGTAAAAATGTATTAATGTGATTGAAATTTTTTTAATAAATGCAATATTCGCTGGACCAAGTTTTGGACTTTTTTTCAATCAAATAAACTTTGAATGGAGCTGATGTTGATTACATTAATTTTGCTTGCCAGGCTCGATACCTTCTTGCTTTGAGGTGACAGTGCTTACCACTGCACCACCGTGCCGCCCAGGACTGATCTTCATAGTCCCATATATATTGCTTTCAGGTGCTCTATCTGCTCCCCGATCCTTACCAACCAAACATCTCATTACATTTACAACCTTTTTACACTTATAACCTTATCAATAGTAGTACTCCATGTGAGCCTAGTATTGAACCACATACCTAAACATCTACCCACCTTCACCCTCTCCAGATCTCTCCTGTACAATTTCACTTTCATATTTCTTCCACAGAGAACTTAAATCCCCACTCCAAGGACATTTGCTCCACTCTACTGATAGCCTCCTGTAGTTTTTTCACTATATGATTATATCTTCAGCAAATAATGCTCTCTCTATACCTTACATTTGAGTATGTCATCAACCATAATTGAAAATATAATGGGACTTACAACACTTCCCAGTGGGGTTCCATTATCCACCAAAAAGCAAGATGAATACTTCCTTCCCACTCATTTGGATTAAGTGAACAAGAATAAAGGCTTTAATCCAGTTAAACATCCTTTCTGAAATTCCTAATCGTTTCATTTTAATTGGCAACCGATTCTTCCACATTAAATCATCACCTTTTCATCATCTCTTTTATATGTCATAGGTATTGCTAATGCTCTTAAATGTAATCGATATTTATCCTCAATAAAACTAATCATGTTTCTGGAACAAGATCCTCCCTAATTGGGGAAGCGTAGTATAATGGTTAAGGAACTGGCCTTGTAACCGAAAGGCTGCCGGTTCGATTCCCAGGTAGGACACTACTGTTGTACCCTTGAGCAAGGTACTTAACCTGAATTGCTTCAGTATACATGTATATTCAACTGTATAAATGGATAATATTTTTTTAAATGCTAAAAAGTTGTGTAAGTCGCTCTGGATAAAAGCGTCTGCTAAATGCCTGTAATGTAATGTAATTGACTTTGTTGATTTCAAGCTTCTTAGTACAGTTACAGGGAGAATATTTTTTAGGGTAATTAAATCATGGTTTTATTTTGTTGGCTACAATAAAAACAATTGATTGTCAGTGTGCTTGCTGTGTTTGCACCACATGATGAGATGTCTGTTCAAATAGGTATGCAAACTAGATTTGGATAACAATATAGCAGCACTTATCACATGTATAGCCACACCTAATGATGATGGCTGCTCACATATAGGTATGCCAATAGGTATGAGAACACCTACCCTACTCTTTATCTCCACCCAAAAGGTAGGAATGGGACCATTAGCAAGTAAGCTTTGAGGTGGTATATAAAGCCTGCAGTTTAGACAGTGGATGGAACAAGACCTGGTTGTGTCTTTACGGTGTTATTAGTGGACACAGAAACACATCCAATAATTAATTTTACTGACTTCATCTGAAAAAAAAGAAGATATAAAATGACATTGCATTTAGTGGCGTAACTACATGACAGAGGTGCCATCACCAGTGTAAAAGTAGTATTGCCAAACTTTCTCGCCACGCACAATATGGTGTATGCATTAAATAAAGGACTCATAAAGCTATCTATTTTTGTTATTTTATTCTGTGTGGTTATAAGTTTAAATGTGAAATATTTTAACAATGTAATTATGGATCATATCACTGCAATGTAACAGTTTCCCACAGATATTTTTTCCTATGGTTGGTGAACCCAAAACCCTAGAGTGGTCAAGAAGCATGAACCCCCATTAAGGCAATTATCACAATCATACTAATATCTAAATAGGATAAATACAGGCAAATACAGGTGAATACAGGTAAAGTGGGACACTTTCTGATCATTTACATTTTGCATAGTTTTAAATTATGATCCAAATGGTTTAAATGTCAGAGCTACGGAAAAATTATAATAAACTTAGTTTATTTTTAGTAATGGAAGTATATACACAAATTGAAATGGAAGTGTCCCTGCTGTCCCACTTTACCTGTATTCACCATACTGTTTACATCATGAATTAAGTCTCAGCAGCAGCTGACGGCTACACAGCTTTCAAGTACTTGTCTGAACACATGCAAACTCCATTTATGTACAAATGTATTTATTAATACTGTTGAAATTCACAAATATACATATATATTCTTGACAGGTTCTTTACAAAGTTCTTTGCAATTAGGTGGATAGTTATACACGAGTAGGCCTCTACTACATACAAGTGATTTACAATGATCTTAAAATGTACTTCCAACACATTGTATTTTAACAACTACTTGTGCGTGTTAATACAATACAACCACAATCAGTCCCTCCAGGTATAAGCGATCTTGCGATTGCAAGAATTCATGCAAATTCAACCAATCCAATTATTTGTGATGGCTTGCAATTTTGTCCAATCCCCGCAATATTTCCGCATAAAATGGTCAAATCAGAAAAAACAAACGCTTGTAAATTTAGTCAATTGCTGCAATTTCCCCTCATAAAATGATCTTTGGTTGGGGGTTAGTTCTTTAAACAATCGCAATTTTTTCCAGCTGACAATTGCAATTTTCAAACATTCCCACAATTTGATTGCAAAATAACCCAAAAAGGTCACAAATTGAAAATCTTTTAAAGAAAGACCATAATATCTTTGAAGGTGCACCTGCATGCTTCATGCTGCCACATGCACTGCACGTGCAACCTGTTCTCTTCCTGTCTGCATGGGGGGAAAATACTAGCCATTGCCAACTTAATCTGAATAAGAAAATACATAAATAATTTGTGCCCATTAAGCCAAAAGAGCATTTGTGAGGTCTGGCACTGATGTTGGATGATGGATGATGTTATATATACACACAGTGCCCTCCACTATTAGGGCACTGTGTGTAAAGATTAAAGATTAGTAAAAAGGGTTATAAAAAATTCATCGTTTGGTGAATTAGCTTAATCTCAAACTGAAAAAATTTGAAAAGACCAACCTTTAATTGAAGTAAATTTATTATGAGTATAATAATTTACAATATTTGGTCACATATCCTTTTGCATGCCATGACTTCCTCAACTGATAATTTTGCAGTGGTCTCTTAATTTTTTCCAAGAAAGATTTCCAAGGGGGGTTCACGTAAACCTTTCGCAAAGACACTGTCACCATATCTAGTGTTTCAAGCCTCAAAAACTTAGAACCAAAAACAACTTGTAAATAATATTGAGTGTCTTTTTGTGTATTAAATGCTTTTTAAAAACATAGTCACTTCACAACAAAACAACATTTGTACAATATTGAGTCTTAGGGCACCATAATGTCACACACACACACACACACACACTCCCACACACACACACACAGCCACCGTAAAGAGACTTTAGTGTCCTTAGTCTCTTCACATGTTGGTTGTTCTTGTTGGCACCATAGTGTGATCCCGACTGGAGACAATCTCTCAGTCTCTGGCATGCATTGCGTTTTGATGCTGCAAAAATCTGTCTCTTAATCAGGCTATGCTGTCCTCTATTTTCACCTGTAGGTCTATATCGTCATTCAACAACAACTCTTGTGGAAATAAAATACAACTTGATAGGTTTAAACAACTCATGGTCCTTCTGTTGATGTCTGTTTAAAAGTTCCGTTATTTACATGTAAGTGAGTAATGAATAGCCTACTTTAATTCGATTACATTGAACATTCTAACGCAACATATCACCGGCTTTAATGGTTTGACCTTTTCAGTTTAAGACCTTAACTTTCACATATTTTTATACCACCCTATCTGTAGCTAGCGACCTCTTTTCCCCATAACAGAGAAAAACCCCTCAAAATACACATGGTTAGATCGGTCTTTAGATGGTTAGCTGTTTATGTTTGTGCGCATAAGTCCTATTACCTAAACGATAGGTCACGTTGTCCATGTTCGTCCTGTTATTTTGTTAAAATCTACATAGTTACAAACAAAACAACCCATTTAAAAATAAAATTGTATCAAGCACAAACACACACACACACACACACACTCCTGAAAAAATAAATAACTTCCTTGTGAACCCCCCCCTCCTGGTGATACCGAAGCTGTGGCCTTAAACATGTGTTGGGTATGTTCCGCGCATTAAGATGAGCAAAGCTGAAATAAAATTTGATATGTATAAGAATAAAATTACACAGTCATTTAACAAAACTG
Source organism: Ilyophis sp. 1 JC-2022 (assembly GCA_022702515.1). Taxonomy (NCBI): domain Eukaryota; kingdom Metazoa; phylum Chordata; class Actinopteri; order Anguilliformes; family Synaphobranchidae; genus Ilyophis; species Ilyophis sp. 1 JC-2022. Next base: position 6,413,891 of record CM040405.1, read on the forward strand.
TTGAACTGAATCATTTTATTTCAAAAGTGCTGTAGCACCTTTCATTATGGTAAGTTTGACTTAAATTTGAATTTAAAATGCAGGGGGGCAGAAAGACCTATTTAATTAGGTGTGTTGTGGGGTCCTCTATTATTAGTAATACATTGTTGGTATAACCCTAGTTTTTAAAACATTACACTTTTGCAACCCTGTCACAACAAACTTTATTATTTAAAAACCATAGCACGCACACACACACACACACTTACCCCCCAGTACCTGAATTAGTTTATAGTAAGTGTCTGGAATTACTTTTTCAAATATTGTAAACTTGAAAGAAAAAAAACACACAAAAAACAGCTAAAACACAGCGCACATCTTTTTTCTTCATTTGAACTTTGATATAATTGTATTTACTATAACCTACAATACACAATGTTTCAATATAACATTTGGTAATTAGCAGAATAAATACCACAAAACCCACCAAAATCTACTGTCTGCTGTCTACGGCCTCTTAATCTGAAGGGTAGATTGACATTCAAAGACCTATTCAATCATGTGTGTTGTGGGGTCCTCTATTATTATGAATACACTTTTGGTATACTTTTGAAAACATTACACGTTCGCAATCTTGTCGCAACAATGTTCAAATAAACAAACTTTATTATTTGAAAATCATAGTGCGCTCGCGCACACGCACACACACACACACACACACACACAATTACAACAGTGCCTGAATTAGTTTATAATAAGTGGCTTGAATCACTTTTTCAAATATTGACACTTTTTATTTAATGTTCTGCACAGTGATGGTATCCACTAATATGTCAACTTTAAAGAAAAAACAACTAAAACACCGTGGACATCTTTTTTCATTTGAACTTTGATATGATTTTATTTACTATGACCTACAATACACAATGCTTCAATATAACATTTGAAAATTAGCTGAATAAATACCACAAAACCCCACCAAAATATAAAATAACGTCTTGAGAATAAACTAGGCTACAGTGATAAACGCATGACGCAAAAACGAACCTTCTGGGTTTTAACAGAGGTATAGACCGCGTGAGCGTTGTAACTTCAACAGAACGTTGGCTCTCGCTGAATGATTGGATATGGATTTATCACAAAACAGTTCATTAACGTTTCATTACCAGACCAATTAACTCAAGTTTCACTTTTCTTTATTAGCTTTTTGTTTGCCTAGGCTGTCAGCACCCCGTACTACTGCTTAAAAACCATTATGTTTTTGACTATGCAACGAAAGCCGCCTTTAAATCCTACTAGCGCCACTCTAAACATCGTCTACGTTATGTAACTTTAGTTGCCATGATAACTGAAAACACTACTGCGTTCGCATGCCTGATAATTTCCCCCTTTGTATACTGAAAAAATCCAACGTGGAAAGGCGTCAGTTGATTATCGCGTCTTAAATCTAACATTTTTGCTTGTAAGGACAGAATAAATAAACAGATAAAAAACTAAACAGTGGAAAGTCGTATCTTGTTACCCCATGTAAAGCACGTGTTGCATACAAACTGGTGAAGACGCATAAATAAACAAAGAAAGTCGCACACTTTATGCCCCCGTAATGTATTACCAATGTGTTATAATAAATTTCGGCACACATTTATCCAACTAACCCTTTTAGACCGCAACGTTATACAAGACCCTGGAATACTGAAAACGTTCATAGCCATACATTAGCCGACATAACTTTATGCAATAGTCCATTTTCTGAGTGTGCTATTTAATAGCCTGCCAAGGTATGGTTTTCCAAATTAAAGTTTTAGAACAAATAAAATCTAAAATTTTACACAAACCTCGCCATGACCAAACAGTAGATTATATCCTTGTGTTTTGAATAGCCTACACAATGCTGCGTCTAATTTACTTTTTCTTCTTTTTTTAAAAAAACGTAAAAATACAAAATCGGAGAAGTTACAACAACTAGCAAGTTTTAGAATGCCGACATTAAATTTGAGTAGGCTACTTGAAGAAAGTTGTACAAACAGTCAGCTAGCTAACCGTACTTTACGCGTATGGACCCTCCCGCCCCAAACCCCCGCCCCAAACCCCCGCACCAAGCTACAGCTGCTAAAAGCTATCATGTACTTCTTGACCCCTGTTGAACCCCATCTCCCACCTGTTTACAAACGTCTCGAAGGTCTTTGACACAAACTTTAAGAACGCTTCTGCGCCTGTGCGGGCCCTTTGACCCCTTTTGGACCAGCCCTCCAACACCGTCACTACCATTGGTTCGCGTAATCGTCCATCAAACACTCCTACGCAAACTTGCGTCAAACTCCACGTGACAAGACGTTTGGTACGTAATTTTGGTGTTTCACACACCCCCAAAGATCTCTCTCGGGACCATTTTAGTCATATGCGCTGTTGTCACACACACCACACTGTGGTCTCTTCTTCTTCTTCTTCTTCTTCTAACGGCAATAACTTCGCAGTCCCACGGAACCGCGGACATCGATACAATGACAGAAAACAGTCCTAGTTATTTTTTTCGTTTTTTCGTTTTAATTCTTTAAAACGTAACATATTCTTTTATTTAAATTATTTTCTTCATAGTCTTTCGTGTGAACCATTCTAGGCTTTTAAATCTCGCCTTTTGGACCCATCTTTTGTCTATTTTTGAACAGTATTGTGATTTCGCGGACCCCGAGATTTCATCTAAGTTTTTAATGTTCACGGTCCCTATGTTCACGGACGATGTATTGCGAACGCCTGCCTTTCAACCCGGAGTTTATGTTTTCTTCCTTCTTGGCAAGTCTTACAATGATTCTGTTTAATGTTTTTTTCATTATAGTCCACGACGATTTTTCACGTTTTAACAGCCTGCTTGAATTATTCTTTTTAACAAGCGGCTGCTGCCGCGAGCACAGACGGCTTTTTAAAAATAAAACTTAATTGCCGCGGCTACTACTACGGCTACAACTAATAACCTATACATTTATAAACCCTTACTTTTTCACAATGTTTTTCAAATAAAACAATGTACAGCACATTACATTGCCAATATGTCGCCCCTAAGCACCATGCCCCGTCCCTAAAAACAATTCGTCACAAAACCACAACGCTTACAACAATTCCCAATAAAATGACATCGCCAAACCCTTGAAACGAAAAACCCACAAACCCCCGCCCCGAATGATGATACATCATCATAATCATAAAAATTAAAAAATAATTTAAAAAAAATAATTTATGCATAATCATAATTTTTCACAAACTCATCAATATTCATAAAATTGACCTTTTGACCCCATCAATCAAATTTGACAGATACCGAATCAAATTTCTCTCTGAACTGGCCTTGTAACCGAAAGGCTGCCGGTTCGATTCCCAGGTAGGACACTGCTGTTGTACCCTTGAGCAAGGTACTTAACCTGAATTGCTTCAGTATACATGTATAATCAGCTGCATAAATGGATAATATTTTTAAAAATGCTAAAAAGTTGTGTAAGTCGCTCTGGATAAAAGCGTCTGCTAAATGCCTGTAATGTAATGTAATTGACTTTGTTGATTTCAAGCTTCTTAGTACAGTTACAGGGAGAATATTTTTTAGGGTAATTAAATCATGGTTTTATTTTGTTGGCTACAATAAAAACAATTGATTGTCAGTGTGCTTGCTGTGTTTGCACCACATGATGAGATGTCTGTTCAAATAGGTATGCAAACTGGATTTGGATAACAATATAGCAGCACTTATCACATGTATAGCCACGCCTAATGATGATGGCTGCTCACATATAGGTATGCCAATAGGTATGAGAACACCTACCCTACTCTTTATCTCCACCCAAAAGGTAGGAATGGGACAATTAGCAAGTAAGCTTTGAGGTGGTATATAAAGCCTGCAGTTTAGACAGTGGATGGAACAAGACCTTGTTGTGTCTTTACGGTGTTATTAGTGGACACAGAAACACATCCAATAATTAATTTTACTGACTTCATCTGAAAAAAAGAAGATATAAAATGACATTGCATTTAGTGGCGTAACTACATGATCAGCTCATGGGGGGGGGTCATTATTTGACCCCATGTTGGCGAGCCAGAGACATACGCTGAATTCAGGTTCTGTCGGAATTATCGGAAATACGAGTCAGTTTCCGACATGGAAGTTGCACTTGAATGAACCTCGAAGTCGTAGCGTAATTACAAGTTGGAAAGTCGGAGAAAATTTTGCTACCCGAGTTCCCGAGTTGTGACGTTTCACCGCTGACCTATTACCTCTCTATCCTTCAAGTGCTCCTCGGAGCTCATATTTCCCAGTTCCCAAGTTGAAATAGCAGAAAATACGACATATTCACATATGGCAACGCAACGCAGCAGATTATCATATTGATGGTCAGGCACACACAGCACACAACCAGTAAAATATACTTTATAAATGGCTCTCTTTCTCATGCAGAAAGTGATAGCAGCTTTCCGTGTATTTTTTTATTCGTAAAGGATCAAAATAAACATTTACTTTCTAGATAGACATCCATGTTTGCTGGCAATTCCTATTTCGGAGCATGTGAATGCGTCAACCTCATAATTACGATTTGGCAACTGGGAAATAGGAGCTTCCGAAGAGCAATTGAAGGCATCAATAGGCTAGCCTAACTAATCTCTCTAAAATGCTGATATAACATCAATCACTTCAGGCAAGCAATACACTCAGTAGCAATAATGTAATATTTTTTTTACATTTTAAAATATTTTTTATAAAAGGTAAAAATGTAATTTATTAGGCTATATAGATGCCATTTTTAATAGAAGGATGTGTGGAAATGTAATTTATTTTAATAAAATGATAAATCCGTTTAGGATTATTTTTTACCGGACATTATGGCCGGCAAGATTTTAATTTGTCCGATTTTGACCGTTTTGCCAGTAAAAAAAAACGGGAATTAGCCTACTGGTTAACGGAAACCTGAGTAGCCTATAACGCCCCTTTCTTTGAGGCCTCGCTTTGATGGGCATTCTTTGACAGTTTGCGTGTTCAGTTTGTAATTTTTGCGTGAAACACGCGGAAATGATAATGTAAACGGATGCAATACCATTGTATTTGAATTATGTCACTCTTATGCCGCAAAAGCATGAAAACGATATATTAAATGGCGAATTGAATTATCATTAAATGTCAAATGGATTTGCATTAACATTTTCAAATTGTCAGATAAAGCGCGTGCATTAACTTAAAAAATGAAAACGTAAAATGGACTTTTGCATTTTCATTTGAATTGTGTCATGGTTTTTGTGCACATCGAATGTAAACGAAATGCAATCGCCGATTTGCATTTTCATTAGAATTTTGGCGCGGATATGCTTCCATATTTATGCTGGTTTCCAACCGCAATTGCAAACCCAGAATTGTAACATTTCTGTAAATTTGTTAAGTCTCTTGTCTCTTTTCATGTTGAGAGGGATCATTTTGAACCACGTGGCTATTTCTGACACATTTTATTTCGGACACATCCTGTCTTTTTTGTTGTTGCTGGTGGCTACAACTGAAGTTCCCTAACGGGAAAATAAAAGTTATTCTATTCTATAGATCCCTCGTTACATTGTGTTACCATCCATTCCACCTTTCGTTAAACCGGACTGGCCAGCGGAGGATGGGCTCCCTCTCTAACCAGGTTCCTTTCGAGATTTCTTTCCAAAGGGGAGTTTTTTTTTTAACCTTGTTTGGTATTTGCGGTGCAGGCTTGGTTTTTTCACAATTCAGTTTTTGTTATTCTGTACAACGTCTTTGAGATTTCTCTGTAAAGCACGCAATACACATGCAATTGAATTGGAAACACTATGGCACTATGACTGTAACTCCCTGCTCGCAAGCCTACCGGCCTACGCCATCCTGCCTCTTCAACTGATCCAGAACGCAGCTGCCCGGCTTGTGTTCAACCTCCCGAAATTTTCACATGTCACCCCCTGTTGAGGTCACTCCACTGGCTGCCAGTTGCAGCCAGGATCAGGTTCAAAGTTCTGACCCTGGCCTACACTGCAGCCAATAGGACAGGCCCTGTCTACCTGCAGAACTTGATCCAGAACTATGTTCCTGCTCGACCACTTCGCTCATCTACTGCAGGGCGACTTGCACTCCCCCCCTCCGTGTAAATGGCACTCGCTCGTCCCGACTGCGGAGCTTTTCCACCCTAGCTCCCCAGTGGTGGAACGAACTTCCCATTCCCCTACGTTCCATGCCAACCCTGCCTACTTTCCATCGTGGCCTGAAAACGCACCTTTTCAGACTCCACCTGGACTAATACTTATCTAGGACCTCATGTTATGTGTTCTTGTTGAACTCTGTATTCAAGGTATTCTAGTTTATAATATTGTAGCGATCCGACGTGCGGCATGCAGGGAAGGATGAGGAGAGTGTCACTGGTAATAGTGATTTATTTCTTTTAACAGTCGGCAACTATATCGCTGAAGCCCACGCGTAACACACAGCACAGCTCTCACACAACAACATGGCACGCTCATCTCCTCTCTCCCAAGCGGTCCCACCTCTCTTGGTTCCGGGGGGAAACAGCACCCCCAGCTAAACAGTGGTGCCCTTAAGACCATTATAACTAACACAAAAAACCCCAGAACATTACACTATCCCCCCCCTTCTGAGCTCTCGCCCCGAGAGACACATTATCAGTATAACCAACATTTCCGACAACATCTTTTCATTCCAAACAGAACAACATTTTTATTTTTTTTTATTTTTACACAAAGTCCTCGAAACGACCTGGCGGCCACCTCCGCCTCTGTGGTCGCGTTGCCCCCGTCAGAGAGACGGGATCGACCTGCTACTGATCCAGGACAGAAAGCGACCGGGGGGTGCGAAGCCTGTCACGCACAGGGGACACAGTCAGTGATTCCGATGGGCCCGAAACAGGTGAAGGGGGCCCCCCGTCTGCTGGTGGACCACGGTGCACTCCCCTCGAACGTCGTGTACGTCCGGGCCTGGTGGTGGCCGGAACACTGTCTCTCAGTGAGACCGCTGGGAGGGCTGGGTCTTGAAGAGGAAGGCAATCCCCTCTGTACGGGGCCAGTCTGTCTCTGTGCAGAGCAACTTTTCTACCCCTGAGCGGAAGCTGCACCCTGTATACTACCTCCTCCAACCTCTCCAGCACCCTGCAAGGCCCCAGCCAGTGACAGTCCAGTTTAGGGCACCGCCCCCTCTTCCTCCGAGGGCTATACACCCAGACCAGTTCCCCAGCCTGGAAGTGCCTCCCCTTAGCCCGCACATCGTAGTTCCTTTTTTGCCTCATGCCCGCCTTTTCCAACTGATCCCGGGCAAAGTTGTGGGCAGACTCCATTCGATCCTGGAGTCTCCTGGCATACTCCCTCCATGGGGGGACCGGGAAAGTGTCAGGGGGCTTGCCAAACGCCACCTCCGTCGGCGTCCAAAGCTCCCGGCCCAGCATGAGCAGTGCTGGTGTGCAGGAGGTGGATTCTTGGACGGCGGATCGGTATGCCATGAGAACAAAAGGGAGGTGCATGTCCCAGTCTCGCTGGTGCTCTGCTGTGAGAATGGCTAGCTGCTTGCCCAAGGTCCTATTGAACCTTTCCACTAACCCATCACTTTGTGGGTGCAGAGCAGTGGTTCGGGTCTTCTTTGTGCCTAGCCGCTCACACATGGTGGCAAAGACATGTGATTCAAAGTTCCTCCCTTGATCGCTGTGGAGGGTTTCCACTGCACCGAACCGACTGAACATGCCCTTCACCAGCGCATCAACCACAGTCTCTGCCTCCTGATCCGGTAACGCGTATGCCTCCGGCCACTTCGTGAAATAGTCCATGGCGGCCAGCACGTAGCGATTGCCTTTGTCAGTACGCGGAAACGGCCCCATCACATCCACAGCCACTCTCTCCATGGGGGCTCCCACCCCCAGCTGCTGGAGCAGTGCGTGGGACTGATCTGGTGGGCCCTTGTATGCTGCGCAGAGGTCACAGCGGCGACAGAAATCCTCTACGTCCCTTTTCATCTGGCCCCAGTAGAACCCCAGACGGAGGCGGCGGAGGGTTTTCGTGATGCCAAAGTGCCCTGCCCCCGCGGTGCCATGGGAGCTTTTCAACACGGTCTCCCTCATTGCTTTGGGAACCACCACACGCCACCTGTTCTCTCCCGTAGCCGGCTCCCTCCAAGCTCTCTGTAGGACCCCATCACACACACGCAGCGCTGCAAAGTCTGCCCACAGTCCCTTTGTAGCAGTGGTGCCCCCTGCCACCTCCCCCCAGGGCGGCCTCTGACCTATCTCCAGCCACTTCAAAACAGGTTGTAAGTCAGAGTCCTGCTCTTGCTGTGTTCGCCACTCCGCCGCTCCGATCGCCTGCAGCTCCCTGCAGACCGGCCCGCCTCCCTCGTGCTCGGGGCATATTTTCACCTCCTCCCGGAGCTCTCTCTCCCTTGCCTCCCTCTTCTCGCAGTATCGACACCCCCCCGGAGCACAGGGGCGTCGGGACAGGGCATCAGCATTGGTGTGGCGGGCTCCGGCCCTGTGTTAAACGGTGAAATTGAAGTCTGCCAGCTTCTCCAGCCATCGGCACACCTGCCCCTCCGGCTCTCGAAAGGACATCAGCCACTGGAGAGCTGGCTGAGTTAACGACAGCCAGCAGCTCCCGGCGGGTGACACAGTAGTTACGCTCAGCCTTGTTGAATGTGTGGCTGAAGTATGCCACTGCTCTTTCTCCTTCCGGCCCCACCTGAGACAGCACGGCCCCCATGCCCACGTTGCTGGCGTCCGTGTCCAGGACAAACGGCAGGGAGGGGTCTGGGGGTCGGAGCACAGGGGCTTCTGTCAGCGCTTTTTTTAGGAGGTCAAACGCCTGCTGACACTCAGGCGCCCAGGTGAAGTCAGCGCCTTTCTCCTTCAGTCGGAATAGGGGCTCAGCGATGCAGGAGAACCCCCTCACAAACCTCCTGTAGTATGAGGCGAGCCCCACGAAGCTCTCAAGCTGCTCTTTATCTGTGGGGGTGGGCCACTCTTTGATCGCCCTTATCTTCTCCTCCTGCGTGCTGATGCCCTCTCCCGTCAGTTTGTGTCCCAAGAACTCCACTTCTCTCCTCATGAAGTGACATTTGTCGGGGTGAAGTTTCAGCCCTGCCTCGGCTATCCTCCCCAGGACCCGTCTCAGCGTCTGAAGGGCCGCCTGGAAGGAGCTGCCGTGGGCCAGTATGTCGTCCAGGTACACGACGCACTCCTCCTGGGGGATGCCAGTCAACACGCTCTCCATCAGCCTTTCAAACGTGGCTGGGGCATTGCACAGCCCGAAGCTGAGGACACGGAACTGCCACAGCCCCCTCGCCGTGCAGAAGGCAGTCTTTGGTTTAGACTCGGGGTCGAGGGGCCAATAGCCCGCACGCAGATCTAGTGAGGAGAACCAGGACGAGCCAGCCACCGTGTCCAGTGCCTCATCGACGTGGGGCATCGGGTAGGAGTCTTTCTTTGTCACCTTGTTCAGTGGTCTGTAGTCGACGCAGAATCTCATTTTGGAGGTGTTTTTCTTTTTGACCATCACCACTCCCGAAGCCCAGGGGCTGGCAGAGGGCTCAATGATGCCCGCACGCTGCATCTCGTCAATGGCGCACTCTGCAGCTTCTCTATACGCCATGGGAAGGCGGCGGGGTGGTGATCTGATAGGCCGGGCGTCCCCCGTGTCTATTTGGTGATGCACCAAGTGCGTGCGGCCAATTTCAGCATCTGTCAGGGCAAAAATGCCCTTGAACTCAGTTAGCAGCTGCCACAGCTCCTCTTGCTGTTCAGGCTCCAAGTGACCACAGCTGCGTTCCCATATTCCCCTGACAACCGCTAGCCTGTCCGCCTCTTCCTCCATGTTAGGCTGTGCCAGAGGAAGGGGGGCCCCGGGTGTGAATGGGGCTGCTGATGGGGACAGGGGCGTACTGCAGCGTGCTCGGGTGCCTCAGCTGAACCCGTTCACGCAGGTCTCGTGGCTCGATGGCGCGGACAAACTGATCTCTGGCGTACTCACTCAGCACTGCGGAGGGCATATGGCCGTATGCTCGTCTTGTGAGTGTCTCAATGTCAGTTGCCAGTGCACGAAGGGACTCACCGGGCCGTCTGTGCCGGTTGCATAGTTCCGTGACCACGATGCTCTTGTTGTCACATCGACCGAAACGCCTCTGTAGCACTCCAACCACAGCTCCATAGTCTCTCCGCTCTTCCGGGCCCAGCGCACTCAAGCATGCCAGGGCGTCATCAGTGAGGGACAAAACGAGACGTGCAGCATTCTGTCTACTGTCCATAGGCCAGCCATTCAGCTCGGCTGCCAGCTCAAACTGCATAAAAAACGCCTCCAAGTTGCCTTTACCCGAATACTTCGGTGCCTGGTCCGCTCTCCAACCCCCGCGCGCACCTCCACATTGTGCCACGCTCCACCCGTTATCCCTACCGGACGCTTCAGGGCCGGTAACGGGCGCCTCAGCCGCGCGCATGTCACTCCCTCGTCCGCCGGGATTGCCAACCCCGATTCTGGCTTGCCATTCTTCCAAGTCTGGAAGCCCCCCTGACCGACCTCCATCCTCCATCTCCTCTTTTATCTTGCGGCGCATCTCTTCTTCCGCCATCATCGCCACAGCAGCTAACGATAGCTAACAGTTAGCAATAGAGCTCTCTAACGTTATGGTGCAAAGTGCGTGAGAGTCCGAGTTTTTAACTTCTGACACCAATTGTAGCGATCCGACGTGCGGCATGCAGGGAAGGATGAGGAGAGTGTCACTGGTAATAGTGATTTATTTATTTTAACAGTCGGCAACTATATCGCTGAAGCCCACGCGTAACACACAGCACAGCTCTCACACAACAACATGGCGCGCTCATCTCCTCTCTCCCAAGCGGTCCCACCTCTCTTGGTTCCGGGGGGAAACAGCACCCCCAGCTAAACAGTGGTGCCCTTAAGACCATTATAACTAACACAAAAAACCCCAGAACATTACAATATTTAGAATAGAATTGTATTAGAGCTGATTTACCCAGTTCACTGTGAACTGCATTGTGTTCATTACTAGGGATAGCTGCTACTGTATGGGAAGAATGTGCTTTCTTATCTGTTCTGTAGTTACTTCGATGTCCTTCTGTATGCACTTACTGTACGTCGCTTTGGATAAAAGCGTCTGCTAAATGAATGTAATGTAATGGCAACATGATGATGCACAATCAGCTATGTCCATCTTGAATGAATATCAATATCACATTTGCATAAAATGCAAACTTCACTTTTAAAATAAAATAAATTCTGTTATATTTCCTAAATATATAATGGGTAATAGTAAGTCATATTTCACTACTGGTAGGAAACCTGGAATTTCATTATTTTTGTGTGCTGGGCTCCTTTTCCCAAAAGGATCTGAGAATAAAGAGCATCTTAGCTTATTTTGTTTTTATATTACTTTCGTTGTTTGTTTGTTTTTCGTCATTTGTCTTAATCCTTATCATTTTATAATTTTTTCTATGGAATGTCAGTAAATTTGAATAATTAAAAATTTAAATATTGAATTAATAAGGCACAAATACATTACAAAGCAATCTAAGATTATCTTAACTCTAAGACGCTTTTGGAAAACGGGTCCCTGGTCAGTACTTCTGTGAATTGCACTTTGTTTGTACATGGTAAGTTTAATTCACCAAGTTGAATCATTTCATGCCAAAGAACACTGAATATGCATTTTGTCCTTCATCAAGCAACAACCGTTTTACCAAATTAAATGGCACATAAATCTTTAATAATTCATATGACGTAGAGGTACCTCCAAAAATCGTAGCCTAGGCCTACGCTTTCACACAGATTTCACAAGCACATGGTATCATTCACCGCTGAGAATTGACTCTGTAATTTACATACAGTTAAACAAACGACTGAGCTGAAGTAGAATCATCATTGAATAGGGGTAAGTTTTTTATTTCCATCATTTTGATGCTTTAACGATTCTGCTATTTTTGTTTAACCGCTTTGGATCTTACTTTCATTTCGTTTTAGCACACGATGTCTGTTTGGTAATGTGGCAGTAGCCAAAGCGCTCGTGATTGTACAGTTAATTTTGGAGTTTGAAAGCTTACTGGCGGCTGGCCCAACGTTAATGAGCTGGTCGCTTTTAGGCTACTTTTACTTTTAAGCCATGTTTCCTATTGGGATAGCACAGCGCTGGGCTCTTTTCTATCCATCAAAAAAACAAATAAAAGATTTGTATGAGGTGGCAGAGGCAAATACAAGCAAAAAAACATAATTTAAAAAAAAACCTTTAAAATATATCTAAAAGTTATAGTTGTAGGCTACAGGGCATGTGTTACCAAGGCTTTTGTTGTAATGAGCTGGTCAATAAGATTACAATGAGTTACATATGCCGCGAAATAATGTTATCTGTGGTGAGGAAACTGTGTGTCAAGTTTATAATGGTTAGAATAGAATTGTATTAGAGCTGATTTACCCAGTTCACTGTGAACTGCATTGTGTTCATTACTAGGGATAGCTGCTACTGTATGTGAAGAATGTGCTTTCTTATCTGTTCTGTAGTTACTTTGATGACCTTTCTGTATGCACTTACTGTACGTCGCTTTGGATAAAAGCGTCTGCTAAATGAATGTAATGTAATGTAATGTGTGAAACCACAGCACTGTGCAAGAACAGCTATTTGCGCGAAGGCTCTTTAGTGTCATCTGTTCGTTTAGTTTAACATATCCTAAAAGTCAATCTTGGGATGTTATCTCAGTGGTGGACAAACACTGAAATAATTTATCTTTATAATTTTTTTTTAATGACTTTCTATATGAAGTAACCATCTAGAAAGGCATATTTCGGCGTGTACTAAAATACATATATAAATAAACAATAATAATAATAAAAAAACTTATTAAAAATAGCGTATTAAAAATTGTGACGTAGGAGGCTAACCTAAGCTTAGTCTACTGTAAGCCACATGTGCTCACTAGATAGTTAGCTTTAGCTTACTTTTCAGTTTTATGAAATAAAAAGTGGCCTGTTTAGTCCAGACAGTTATCATAGCCATAGCTATGTGTAGCCTACGGTTTTTATTTTGTTTGTTTTTTAAAGGGTTTCCATGCTACGATGGCTATGATGCAGCTTTGGCAAACCCTGGTATAACAGACTAGCCTTTTTATTTTCATTCTTTTTTTGTTTTCAAAAAGGGCATTTCCCGATATAATTGCTGACTTGTGGCGAAATTTCCACCGCCGTGGTGGTAGATTCACCTGAACATCTGTCCCAAATTGTAAACAGGTCGGCGAATTTCACGGTAAGAAGAAATTTTATGACAACGTTAGCAAATTGCCATCTAGCTTTTTATCGCAGTTAGCCAAGTAAAGAATATCCATTCATCATATTTTGAGGAAGCGCTGCCATTTTTTGCGTAGGCTAAACATAAAGCCTATGACCTATATATATTTACATTATTTAATATATAACTTGTATACATTATATTATTTTATATTAATATTAATTCGGTTTTTCAATTGTAGCAACATGCAGACAATTACAAGTAGAATCTCCCATTTTGAGAGCTACCCATCCATCTCCGAGGTTTGCATAGCATACTGTCGGATATCTCGTGTTGAGAAAGCATAGAGTAAGGTCTCGTGCTTAGCAAGCATGGAGGAAGGCTGGCTCACACACAAAGGAAGGGTGGTTCACAAACCAGACGATCACATTGACGGCAAGTATATTTACAGAAAGCACTAAAATTTGGGTTTCATTGTCTAAACTTAAGAGTCCATATCTTGCAACTCAAATTCAAACAAACCTGCATGGAATAAGGAATATGGCTGCAGTAAATATGTTTATAGTAAAATGGACTATTGGCATTGATGGGGTTAACAGTAGCTCACTGCCCAATTATCTTAACAAATTTCATCTCCTTCTGAAAATCATACCTTTGCCTCACAGCTGTCCAATATCACATAATGTCTTTAAGCGTAGGTAGAGTCAGGAGTTTCAGCACGCAATACCACTTGTTTTCAGTATTCAGCACGCTGAAAATTAACAAGGGTGTTGACTGTTGAAACTAAAACTTTCTGTTGCACTTGGTCGTCTTTTATTGTTTGAAGCATCAGATGAGAGATGTAAAACACTGTTGAGTAGCTCATAATGTCCTCTATTGGTTAACAAAAATGGTCAATCAAACCAGAATGAAGGCGGGGTTTTTATTTCTCAAACGGATTGTCCAAGAGAAAAAAAAGACCACTGAATCTTGAAAAGGACACTGATGTCCGTACAATGAATGGTAGGATTGCTTATTTACTTCATTTTTAGTAGCAGATATTGATAGTAGAATGAAGTGGTATAATTACCACGGCCATCAGTCAGGAATCTGCAGGACTGCAGAGTGTAAAGAATGTGTCAGCTGCTGCAGTAGGACCTGTTTGATTAAGGCTAAATCCCTTTCCCTGTTTCCCTCCAGGAGCTGCACTTCTGCACACCTTTGAGCAGCAGTATGATGCAGGCAGGAGTCTGTCTGAGACGGGACACAGAGACAACACTACCAGAGCTCACTGAGCAGCACAGGATCAGACAGAAAGAAGAGGAACTCAATGGACTGGAGTCTGTCCACATGGCAGAGACAGAGTCCAGGACTCAACACACTGGAGCCAGAGTGTGTTACAGCACACAGTGGGGTCAGTGGTGTACACCACACACACACATCACTGATTAAAATAGAAACGGATCTGGGTTCCACCCACACTGTGGATCTCATTAAGACGGAGAGCCTTGACTTTACAGAGCTGGGATATGCAACCCATCTGCATCCTGACCCAATCAAAACAGAGGCTGATGATGGAGGATACCTTAAGGTAGAGCACATCAGTGACCGGCAGGATATTAAATCTGTTGATATTAAATCTGATAAAATTAAGTGTCAATCCAGGGAAAGTTTTGTGAGCGATGTCATGAATACTGTGATGAATGGAGCTGGCGTTGTTCACAAAGACTCGACTGAACCATGGCAATGTGCAGGAGAGCCAAACCCAAAATAATTTAATGATCTATTGACCCAATGTGAGGACCTAAATGATCACTGTAACATAAACAATGAGAATAATGAGACCAGAATTGTCAAAAAAAGTACAAAGAGTAGCAACAAACATTTAAACTGTCAGAGATCGAATATGATAATTGAACCCATGATAATTAATTCAAGTAAAAACCCAAGTTTTTAAATTTCTTTCAAAAGAAAACAATTCACAGAAATAAAGGTGAAATGAATACAGGTGATCATATCAAATCTGATTTAAGCACACTGAGAATTCATACAGGTGAAAAGCCACACAGGTGTACACGGTGCGAGAAGTGTTTTAGTAGAAAATATGATTTAAATGTATACATTGTGGGAAGAGCTTTTCCACTGCATCTAGTTAAAATTGTCATAAGATAATTCATACAGGTGAAAAGCCACACAAGTGTACAGTGTGAGAAGTAGTGTTTAATTTTCCAGAAAATTAGCTATTTTTAAACCCGGTATTCTAACGCCTTACTCCCGGGTTTCCCGGGAAATCCCATCTCGAAAACCAGGGGCGTTCTCGTAGGCTATTATTAAATGTGCGACCCTACTTATTGGTTTACAGGCTACCGGCATCAATATGCTATATAAAATTACCTTTCAGCACCATGGCATTGACCACTAGCCTACTATTTGCTGATATTCTTGAATATCAATAACAACAAACTGTTTTTCAAAGAAGTTTTATTAATAAAAGCAACATATTATCTGTACAAAATTATGGCTGCTTTGTAACTTCGGCCATCTACCTGAACCATAATAAGTATTAATGCTGGCTATAACTAACTGTACCACGACGAAAAGGCTTTAGGTCTACAAGCAAACAGCCAGTGTTTAAGGAAAAGGACTATACCCGCCCCAGAGGGTCGAGGGTTTTGGGAGTGAATGCCCAAAACGGAGAAATTTGGAAATAAAGTAACGTGTGTTATGCAGAAATGTCTAAGCAAAGACACATCGGCAAATATACGCTAGGCTACCATTGTGAAATGAGGGATGTTCAGCCGTAGGCTACGAGTTGGTAAGAGAAGCGAAGGCATCTAATATACTTGCAACTTTCTCAAAAAATTCGAGCTTCTTTTGTAATTATAGCTGGGCTATATTTATATATATCCTGGAATAACAAAACTTTGCGTTTGCGTTCATTATTAGGCTACCCCTTGTCCCTATCCACAGTTGCCCCTAGTGGTAGCCATTGACGTCGCAATTATAGTAGCCTATTCTTTTTTGCTAAATTAATTTACAACTTTAAAAAACCAGACACGTTGCTTGACATGATTTTGCTCTCCACATTTGGAGCTGGTATATTGAACTTCTATTTCTTGAGTGTGCGCTAGCAAAGTTCACGTGCTCTAAAGTGCAATCAGTTACCAAGGGCTCAATCACTTATTCTTGGCGATCTTTGCGCTTGGTCTAAGCACATGGCGTGAAGTCCATTTAGGGCGTGTCCAAGTCCACTTTTGCTATTTTAACAGCGTGTTTTTTGGGCGCTAAGCACGGCGCAATGTGCAAATAGGCTGAACCTAGTCTCTTCATTAATTATAGGTGTGTCTTGGACATGACATGCAATAAACCAATCAAAATGTCATATCCCATTCCCTTTAAAAGCCACCTGCGTCCGCACCTTGGCAGATTGCTATTACAATGGCGGATTTCCATCCACGGAAACAACGATTTACAGCTGAGGAAACAGACCTGCTTGTGCGTGAGGTTAAAGCGCGTGAGGCAAAAATCTACGGGAACCGCAGGGTTCCACCTAAGCTCCCGGAGGTGAAGCAGGCATGGGATGAGGTAGCGGTGAGCATATCCTCGTTTTCTGGCATCACGAGAAAAGCCACACAATGCCGTAAGCGGTACAATGATGTCAGGAGACGGTGGAAACAAAAGTTCGCCGCTCACCGAAGCCAACACACGCGAACGGGAGGAGTACCACCTACGGCCAGTGAGGATCTGATGCCAGCGGGGGACATCGCTGCCTCTACCCTCAGTGCTGAAAGCATTGAGGGATTTGGGGGGGTACAGGTTGGTGTCCAAGGTAATGCAATGCTGTCAATACCTTGATAGCCTACACAATGTGTATAAACCACACATAGCCTACACAATATGTACAAACCACACATAGCCTACACAATGTGTACAAGCCACGCATAGCCTACACAATGTGTACAAACCACGCATACCTTACACAATGTGTACAAACCACGCATACCTTACACAATGTGTACAAACCACACATAGCCTACACAATGTGTACAAACCACACATACCTTACACAATGTGTACAAGCCACGCATAGCCTACACAATGTGTACAAACCACGCATAGCCTACACAATGTGTACAAACCACGCATAGCCTACACAATGTGTACAAACCACACATACCTTACACAATGTGTACAAACCACACATAGCCTACACAATGTGTACAAACCACACATAGCCTACACAATGTGTACAAACCACACATACCTTACACAATGTGTACAAACCACACATAGCCTACACAATGTGTACAAACCACACATAGCCTACACAATGTGTACAAACCACACATAGCCTACACAATGTGTACAAACCACACATACCTTACACAATGTGTACAAACCACGCATAGCCTACACAATGTGTACAAACCACGCATAGCCTACACAATGTGTACAAACCACGCATAGCCTACACAATGTGTACAAACCACACATACCTTACACAATGTGTACAAACCACACATAGCCTACACAATGTGTACAAACCACACATAGCCTACACAATGTGTACAAACCACACATACCTTACACAATGTGTACAAACCACACATAGCCTACACAATGTGTACAAACCACACATAGCCTACACAATGTGTACAAACCACACATAGCCTACACAATGTGTACAAACCACACATACCTTACACAATGTGTACAAACCACACATAGCCTACACAATGTGTACAAACCACACATAGCCTACACAATGTGTACAAACCACACATACCTTACACAATGTGTACAAACCACACATAGCCTACACAATGTGTACAAACCACACATAGCCTACACAATGTGTACAAACCACACATAGCCTACACAATGTGTACAAACCACACATAGCCTACACAATGTGTACAAACCACGCATAGCCTACACAATGTGTACAAACCACGCATTGCCTACACAATGTGTACAAACCATGCATAGCCTACACAATGTGTACAAACCACGCATAGCCTACACAATGTGTACAAACCACACATAGCCTACACAATGTGTACAAACCACGCATAGCCTACACAATGTGTACAAACCACGCATAGCCTACACAATGTGTACAAACCACGCATAGCCTACACAATGTGTACAAACCACGCATAGCCTACACAATGTGTACAAACCACACATAGCCTACACAATGTGTACAAACCACGCATAGCCTACACAATGTGTACAAACCACGCATAGCCTACACAATGTGTACAAACCACGCATAGCCTACACAATGTGTACAAACCACGCATAGCCTACACAATGTGTACAAACCACGCATGCCTTACACAATGTGTACAAACCACGCATAGCCTACACAATGTGTAAAAACCATGCATAGCATACACAATGTGTACAAACCATGCATAGCCTACACAATGTGTACAAACCACGCAAGCAAGTTTATTTGTTAGTCCTGTAACAAAGCCATATAATAAATCAAATGTACATGTTATGCAGCTCCGTTGGCCGAAGAGCCTGAGGCCGGACCCAGTACGCGGGAGCAGGGGGTAGGCCCAGTGGTGAAGGGAGCAGAGACAGAGGAACCAGCAGCTCTGAGGTCGACAGGAGAGACGAGCCGACCCAGATCGCAACGTGAGAAACCCACCCAGCAGGAGGACCACCCATTCCTGGAACTCCAGCAAGCCGGGTTCCACATGCTGGAGAGGGAATTGGGCGCGGTCAGGCAGAGTATTGGGCGCGTGAATACCCGCCTGTGCCGCAAGCAGGTTTTGCTGCAGCCCATCGCACGCATCGCGGACAATCTGGGAAGGCTCGCTGAGGCAGTCGAGCGCCTCGTTCCTGCAACACCTCCTCCTCCGACCACTGTATCTCCTCCGTCCACCCGATCCATTACGCGCACGCTGCCCCCTGCTGCTCCTGGACCCTCCCGTGGCCGGACCCGTCGTGGTGCCGCCCGCCTGCGGACCCGAGGAGGAAGAAGAGCAGTCTCTTAAGAGTGCAGTGTTTGGTTGTTCTGTTTATTTTTCTTAGTTCTCTAAAATGGCCTACTTTTGTTCAGTTATGGAGGACCAGGTAAAATCAGCGGGGTTTTAGTCGCTGAAAGTATCTAAACCTGCTTTCATTTAAAATAGGAATTTGGCTATTACCGGTGCAATTTGAATCAATCTTTGTTTTTTGACATGTAAAAAGCCGTCATACACAGTGAGTTCCCTGGACCATGTTGAAAAACATTGGTTAAAAATGCATTAATGTGCTTTACAATTTTTGAATAAATGCAATATTCACGGGACAATGTTGAACTTTTTTTTCTATAAAAAAAAACCATTCCGGTTGCTTACCAGGCTATAAATGAAGCGGCTCTTCCGCCAACTGATCTCTTCTCACCCGTGCTGCTACAGGTGTGTCTGGGTTAACTGGCATCAGCACATGCAGTTCGGCATCACGCCTTCTGAAGTCCTGTAATGTGTCCTCCTCTACGTGTGGGAGACATCCATGGCTTTTGGCAATGTTATGCAACACAACAAAGAATGTTCCGGCTTTCTGAGGGGTATATTGTAATGTTCCACCTGATTTATCCACATTTTCAAGCACTCCAAATTTCCTCTCTATTACAATGAGTTTTCGATTGAATGAAAATGGATAGCCATTGTCCCCTGACAGACACCCCTCCAGGGGGGGGGGGGATCCCCCTGAAAGACTGCAGGAATGACAGAGTTGGCCGATATAAAGGAGTCATGGCTTGGCTTGATCCAGGATAATTTGCGAATACATGTGTAATCTTACACGTAGCATCGCAAATCACCTGGGTGTTGATGGAGTGGGCTTCCTTTCGGTTCACATAAACCTGAGCGTTCTCTACTGCGTGCAATGGATGGCACCGATAACCCCAGGGAAAACTTCGCAATGAACTCCTGTTTCACCCTTTCTTGGCTGGCAGGTGTCATGGGGAATTGGATGTATTCGTTGGCATGTCGGACTAGGCTTGTGGTAACTGCATGTATGGCCGAATTTACGGCAGATTGGGATGTGCCTCCAATTGAACTTAAGTTGGAATTTTGGAAAGACCCACTGGCAAAAAAGTGCAGTGCTGTGGTTACTCTCACGGCAACGGGGAGTGAATAAGGACAGCAGGCATTAGTCTCCAGCTCATCTGCCAGGACATGTTACATGTTATGACTTGTTATAGCCTGGCGGGATAAACGTAATTTATGTCTAGAATCAGAAATGAGAAAAGCACAAATAAATAAGGAGGTGGTAGTAGCTGTGTTTTTTCGACGTAGAAAAAGCTTATGATTTAATGTGGAAGGATGGGTTGCTAATTAAAATGAATAGATTAGGAATTGTAGGAAGGATGTATAACTGGATCAGTCAATTCAAGTGAGAGTGGGAAGAAAGTATTCGTCTTGCTTTCTGGTGGATAATGGAACCCCACAGGGAAGTGTTATTAGTCCCCTTTTATTTTCAATAATGATTGATGATGTGTACTTGAAGGTGGAACAAGGGATAGGGAGATCATTATTTGCAGATGATGGGGCTTTATGGAAGAGAGGAAGGAATGTATATAGTGAAAAAACTACAAGAGGCTATTAAAATAGTGGAGCAATGGTCCTTAGAGTGGGGATTTAAGTTCTCTGTGGGAAAAAAAACATTGCCTTTTTTTACACGCAAAAAGATTGGGGAAGAAATTAGAGGGTGAATGTGGTTCGATTTTTAGGTATGTTCGATACGAGGCTCACATGGAATATTCATATTGATAAGGTAATAACAAATTTAAAAAGTAGTGAATGTAATGAGATGTTTGGTTGGTAAGGACTGGGGAGCAGATAGGACATCTTTGAAAACAATATATATGGGACTTATAAGATCAGTGCTCGATTATGGATGTTTGGCATATGGGTCAGCCTCAAAAACCTTACTCAAAAGATTTGAAGTGATTCAAGCACAAGCACTTAGGATATGTTGTGGAGCATTTAAAAGTACTTCAGTGTCAGCCTTGCAAGTGGAGATGGGGGAAATGTCATTAACACTGAGAAGGCAACAGCTAATGATGACATATTGGGCGAATCTGCGAAGTCACAAAAAAGATGTTATTGAACCATGTTGGGAGCACAAAAAAGGAAACACCAAAAATTTGGGGTGGAATGTGAAGGAGAAGGCAAGCGAGATGGGGAAAGAAATACAGCCCAACAGTAGTTCTTCCAGCTATACCTCCTTAGTTATTGCCACAACCAATGGTAAATTTTGAGCTACATAACAAAAAAAGAGGTGAACAGAAGGGGAATAAGTATGAAGGTATAGTGAATGAACATATTAGCAATCGGTTTTATGGATTTTTAAGAATATATACAGATGGATCAAAAGATCCAAATTCAGATCCGCTTTTGTCATCCCAGAATTAGGAATTAAGGAGGGAAAAAGATTACCTAATGACTTATCTGTATTTACAAGTGAAATGGTGGCTATGGTAATTGCATTACAATGGGTATAAGAAGCTCAACCAGAGAGGGTGGTCATCTGCTCAGACTCGTATGCAGTTTTAATGAGTTTGGAGTCTTTTAATTCCAGTAGCAGACAGGACATTTCATTTGAAATTCTTCAGACACTATTCAGAATACAAAGATTAAGACTAAGTGTTAGATTTGTATGGGTACCTGCTCATGTGGGAGTTAAAGGGAATGAGGAAGCAGGTATAATTGCAAAAAATGCATTAAAGGCAGACCATATACAGATAGATGTTAAAATCAGTAAAGCAGAGGTAAAAGGGGTCATTAAAAATGAAATTAAAAAGAGATGGCAAGAGGAATGGACCAGGGAAAGTAAAGGTCGGCATTTATTTAGAATAAAACCATTGGTTGGAAATACACAATCTGAACGGGGAAATAGAAAGGAAGACAGGGTTATCACAAGGTTAAGGTTAGGACACACAGGTCTAAATAATACACTTTTCTTGATAAACAAACATGGAGATGGCAGATGTGAATTTTGTGGGGAACAAGAAACAGTAAATCATGTAGTGTATAGCTGCATAAAATATGTCAGACAGAGAGAGACTAAAAACCAAGCTACATGAAGTGGGGACACAACTTAATATATACAGAGTTTTGAAACAATCAACAGGGGATACATGTATTACATTTCTGTTGGAGTATCTACGTTCAACAAGCTTAATAAATAGAATATGAGTTTTATTATTAATATAAACTTAAATTTTATTATTAATTATTATTTATTAATTTTATTATCCACACTCCAGACCAGTGGGTGGCGGTAAATGCACCACTAAAGTTTCTTGCCAACCGCCATGAAATAAAAGAAGAAGAAGAAGGCTCCTGTGCTGTGTTGCAGAGTTTGAAGTGTTTCCGCTCCAGATGTAGGCCGGATCTGCTTTGGGAGGTGCTTCAGGCTTTATATAGGTTGCAACGGATGGGGCTGGTTATTAGGTTTGTGTGGGTGCCGGCGCACGTGGGGGTAGAGGGCAATGAGCTGGCTGATGCCTTGGCTAGGAGGGCGGTGGGGAAGACCGATGTTGAGGTGGGTGTGACGATGGGTAGGGCGGAGGCAAATACATTTATTAAGGAGAGGGTGAAAAGGATGTGGCAGGAGGGATGGGACCGGGAGAGCAGGGGTAGGCACTTGTATAGGGTGCAGCAGACAGTGGGTAGGGTCAGGCCTGCGGGGAGGTGTAGGAGGGAGGAGACATTTTAAACAATTTTCGGGTGGGGCATGCGGGTTTGAATGGGGTTTTGTTTTTAATAAAGAAGCATCCAGATGGGCGGTGCGGGCATTGTCAGGAGGAGGAGACGGTGGCGCATGTGCTGCTGGAGTGCGGGAAGTATGGGAGGGAGAGGGGGAGGGTGGTGTCACGACTGAGGGAGAGTGGGGTGGTGTTCGATCTGGGGTTCTTGGACAGGCCATCTGGGGACGGGGGTTATGGGCACCTATTTAGGTTTTTGAGGGATACAGGTTTGTATGAAAGAGTTTAGAGACTTCTGTTTGTTTCTTTATTGCTTTACTTCTTTAAGTGCTTTCTTTTCCTTTTGTTTGTATTATTGGTGGTAGTTGGGTGTTTTATTTAGTTTTTGTTTTGTTTGGTTTTGGTTTTTGGTGGGTAGTCTGATGGTCGAGTTTGTTTTAGGAGTGGGTTGGGTCCCTGGTCAATACTCCAATTCGGTAGGTGGCAGTAATGCTCCTGTTGTTGGTTTCCGGCCGCCATAAAACAAGCAAGAAGACTAAGAAAAAAAAAGAGACAGGCTTGTGTGGGGGATGTCAGGGAGAGAATCAGTGGAGCACGTAGTGCTGAGTTGTAGGAGGTACGGGGCACAGAGAGAGAAGATGAGGAATAAATTGAGGGAATTGGGGGTGCAGGATTTCACATTCAAAGTTTTACTGAAAATGGGTGAGAGAGCACAGGTCAGGGTACTGTTAGCCTTCTTAAGGGATACAGGAGTTTTTAATAGGATATGATGGACAAGCAGGTATAGGGTGCTAGAGTGTCTGATATAGTTATGGATTGTATAGTAGAACTAGGTATAAAGCATGGAGGGTTAAAATGTAGTTTAGAATGAAGGGAAGTAGAATGTAAGCCTATTGTCTGATCCACACTCCGGAGCAGAAGGTGGCGGTAATGCACCAACAACCGCCGTAAAAAAAAAACATGAAGAAGAAGAAGAAGGAAAAAAAAAAAGAAAAAAAGAAGGCCTGCGTCATACAGTACAACGTTAACATGGGTAGTTTGTTCTACATCGCATGTATAGCTAGCTATTTCTGGCGTAATGTGGTTTAACAGGGTAAATAATTTCTCTAAACATGAAAACCACCTAATTAAGAAAAATTTACAGCTTCTGGGATTTCAATTGTGGTTGGAACGAAAACCAGCACACTGGGGACCCCAGGACGAGATGTTGGTACCACTGCTCTACTGAACTCTATCCTGGGCTACGCTTTCACGCAGCTTTAACACGCACGAGGTATCATTCACCGCCGAGAAATTACTAAACATACTGTACGTGACTATAGGATTCACTATAGAGTATGATAGGAATCCTTAAGTATTTTTTCATAAGGGTGTGTGTGAAACCACAGTAGCCTACAAGAATAGTTATTTGTGTGAATGCTCTTTAGTGTCATCTGTTCGTTTAGTTTAAACGACAATTAATTGTATATCTTTCGGACGTTGTCTCAGTGGTGGAAAAACACTCAAATAATTGGTCTTTAGAAAAAAATTTAACCGTCTAATGTGAGCAAATTGCTTTATAGATTTTGAGAACGCGCTGCCATTGATTATGAAATGTAAGCTAAACATTTAGCCTATAGCCCATATATTTAACAAAAAAAAAAGGTTTAATATATATAAATATGTATATATATTTTTTTATATTACATTTTTCAATTGTAGGAACATGCAGACAATTACAAGTAGAATCTCCCATTTTGAGAGCTCCCCCTCAATCTCCTCCGAGGTTTGCATAGCATACTGTCGGATATCTCGTGCTGAGAAAGCATAGAGGAAGGTCTCGTGCTTAGCAAGCATGGAGGAAGGCTGGCTCACACAAATGAAGGGTGGTTCACAAACCAGACGATCACATTGACGGGCAAGTCAATTTCCAGAAGGCATTAAAATTGGGGTTTCAATGTCTAAACTTAAGAGTCCCTATCTTGCAAGTTGAACTCAAATTCAAACAAACCTGCATGGAATAAGGAATATGGCTGCAGTAAATGTGTTTAAACTAACGTGGGATATTGGCATTGATGGGGTTAACAGCCTAGCCATAGCGCACTACCATATTATCTTAACACATTTTTTATCGTTTTGAAAATAATAACTTTGCCTCACAGATGTCTCATATCACATAATGTTTTTAAGCGTAGGTATAGAGTCAGGAGTTTCAGCACGCAATACCACTTGTTTTCTTTTCAGAACACTGAACATTTTTAACAAGAACATTAACTGTTGGAACTGCTGGCTTCGAAAATAAACACATTTTACTTAATCCTCACTTCCCTGACAACATACCGTGGGGACGGATAGTATTCGGGCAGTGACACAATTTTTGTTGTTTTAGCTCTGTTCTCCAGAACATTGGATTTTAAATTGAACAGTGACTATGAGGTTGAAGTGCAGACTTTCAGCTTTAATTTGAGGGTTTTTACATCTATCTGGTGAATTGGGTAGCAATTGTAGCCCTTTTTATACAAGGTCCCCTTCATTTTAGGGGATGAAAAGTAAATGGATAAATTGACAAACTTAAATAAATCATCATATTTAATATTTGGTTGCATATCCTTTATGCTTTATATCCTCTGATGTCTGTCACCCAACAATATAAAAATAGGAAATAGTTCAATAGGAAAACGAGTCTGGAGAAACTGTTTCTGTTGCACTCGGTCGTCCTTTATTGTTCCAAGCATCCAGTGAGACACAGTTGGGAAGCTTATAATGTCCTGCACTGGATTAAATAAAATTGTCAATCAAACCAAAGTTAACTGTAATGTGTGAAGACTTTAACAGCAGGCGGTGTTTTTATTACTCAAACTGATTTTTCAAGAAAATAAAGGACCACTGAATCTTGAAAGGGACATCTATGGGCATAAAATGGTAGGATTGTTTATTATTTCATATTTAGTAGCGTATATTGATAGCAGAATTAAGTGGTATAATTACCACAATCATCAGTCAGGCACCTGCAGGACTGCCGAGTGCCAAGAATGTCGGCTGTTGCATTAAGTCCTGTTTTATGAATGCTAAATCCCTTCCTCTGTTTCCAGAAGCTGCACTTCTGCACACTTTCGAGCAGCAGTATGATGCAAGCAGGAGTCTGTCCAAGACGCGACACTGAGACAACACTGCCAGAGCTCACTGAGCAGCACAGGATCAGACGGAAAGAAGAGGAACTCAGTGGACTGGAGTCTGTCCACATGGCAGAGACAGAGACAGAGTGTGCTGCACCAGGACTCAACTCACTGGAGCCAGAGTGTGTTACAGCACACAGTGGGGTCAGTGATGTACACCACACACACATATCACTGATTAAAACAGAAACTGATCCCGTCTCCTCCCACACTGGGGACCTTATTAAGACAGAGAGCCTCAACACTACAGAGCTGGGATATGTAACCCATCTGCATCCTGGCCAAATCAAAACAGAGGCTGATGATGGAGGATACCTTAAGGCAGATCACATCAGTGACTTGCAGCATATTACATGTGTTCATATTAAATCTGATAAAATTAAGTGTGAATTCAGTGAAAGTTTAGTGGGTGATCTCATGAATACTGTGATGAATGGAGCTGGTGTTGATCACAAAGATCAGACTGAACCATGGCGAGGTGCAGGAGAGCCAAACTCAAACTGCAAAAAAGAAGAAATTAATCATCTGCCGACCCAATGTGGGGACTTAAATCATCACTGGGACACAAATAATGAGATCAGAATTGCCAAGAAAAGTACAAACGGAAGCAACAAAAATTTAAGTGATCAGAGAACAAATATGATAATTGAACCCATGATAAATAATTCAAGTAAAAACCCTAAAATAATTAATAGAAATAAAGGACAAATTAATACCGTTGGTAATACCAAATCCGATTTAAGTACACTGAGAAATCATACAGGTGAAAACCTGTACAAGTGTCCACAGTGTGAAAAGTATTTTATTACCAAATCTGATTTAAATGTACATCTGAGGATTCATTCAAGTGAAAGGCCGTACAAGTGTACACAATGTGAGAAGTGTTTTAATACCAAATCTCATTTAAAAGTACATTTGAGAATTCATACAGGTGAAAACCCCTACAAGTGTATACAGTGTGGGAAGAGCTTTTCCAATGGATCTGTTTTAAATACCCATCAGAGAATTCATACAGGTGAAAAGCCACACAAATGTACACACTGTGAGAAGTGTTTTAAATCAAAATATGTTTTAACTAATCACTTGAGAATTCATACAGGTGAAAAGCCATACAAGTGCACACAGTGTGAGAAATGTTTTAATACCAAATCTTATTTAAAAATACATTTTAGAATTCATACAGGTGAAAAGCCACACATGTGTACACAGTGTGAGAAGTGTTTTAATGCAAAATATGTTTTAACTAAACACTTGAGAATTCATACAGGTGAAAAGCCATACAAGTGCACACAGTGTGAGAAGTGTTTTAAATCCAAATATGAATTAAAAATACATTTTAGAATTCATACAGGTGAAAAGCCACACATGTGTACACAGTGTGATAAGTGTTTTAATACCAAATCTCATTTAAATAGACACCTGAGAATTCATACAGGTTAAAAGCCACACAAGTGTACACAGTGTCAGCAGTGTTTTAATACCAAATTTGGTTTAGTTATCCACGTGAAAATTCATACAGGTGAAAAGCCCTACAAATGTTGTCAGTGTGGGAAGTGTTTTGTAAGATAATAAAAAATTGCAAACTCTGAAAATGAACTTGACAGTACTCGCCTTTTCAGTTCTTTTACTGCAAACTATTTAAAAAAAAATAATAATAATGTGAATAATGAAGAATCAAGAAGAGGGTTAAAAATTGTGTTGGCAAATGGTGAAATTTTAATTAATCTTTGTTTTTTTATCGTATAACGATGCACAGTGAATCCCTGGGACCGTATTTGAAAAACATTTGTAAAAATGTATTAATGTGATTGAAATTTTTTAAATAAATGCAATATTCGCTGGACCAAGTTTTGGACTTTTTTTCGATCAAATAAACTTTGAATGGAGCTGATGTTGATTACATTCCTTTTGCTTGCCAGGCTCGGTACCTTCTTGCTTTGAGGCGATAGTGCTAACCACTGCACCACCGTGCCACCCAGCACTGATCTTCATAGTCCCATATATATTGCTTTCAGGTGCTCTATCTGATCCCCGATCCTAACCAACCAAACATCTCATTACATTTACAACCTTTTTACACTTATAACCTTATCAATATGAGTACTCCATGTGAGCCTAGTATTGAACCACATACCTAAACATCTACCCACCTTCACCCTCTCCAGATCTCTCCTGTACAATTTCACTTTCATATTTCTTCCACAGAGAACTTAAATCCCCACTCCAAGGACATTTGCTCCACTCTACTGATAGCCTCCTGTAGTTTTTTCATGATTATATCATCAGCAAATAATCCTTCTCTATACCTTACATTTGAGTATGTCATCAATCATAATTGAAAATATAATGGGACTTACAACACTTCCCAGTGGGGTTCCATTATCCTCCAAAAAGCAAGATGAATACTTCCTTCCCACTCTCATTTGGATTAAGTGAACAAGAATAAAGGCTTTAATCCAGTTAAACATCCTTTCTGAAATTCCTAATCTTTTCATTTTAATTGGCAACCGATTCTTCCACATTAAATCATCATCTTTTCATCACCTCTTTTATATGTCATAGGTATTGCTAATGCTCTTAAATGTAATCGATATTTATCCTCAATAAAATTAATCATGTTTCTGGAACAAGATCCTCCCTAATTGGGGAAGCGTAGTATAATGGTTAAGGAACTGGCCTTGTAACCAAAAGGCTGCCGGTTCGATTCCCAGGTAGGGCACTGCCGTTGTACCCTTGAGCAAGGTACTTAACCTGAATTGCTTCAGTATACATGTATATTCAGCTGTATATATGGATAATATTTTTTTAAATGCTAAAAAGCTGTGTAAGTAGCTCTGGATAAAAGTGTCTGCTAAATGCCTGTAATGTAATGTAATTTACTTTGTTGATTTCAAGCTTCTTAGTACAGTTACAGGGAGAATATATTTTAGGGTAATTAAATCATGGTTTTATTTTGTTGGCTACAATAAAAACAATTGATTGTCAGTGTGCTTGCTGTGTTTGCACCACATGATGAGATGTCTGTTCAAATAGGTATGCAAACTAGATTTGGATAACAATATAGCAGCACTTATCACATGTATAGCCACACCTAATGATGATGGCTGCTCACATATAGGTATGCCAATAGGTATGAGAATACCTACCCTACTCTTTATCTCCACCCAAAAGGTAGGAATGGGACAATTAGCAAGTAAGCTTTGAGGTGGTATATAAAGCCTGCAGTTTAGACAGTGGATGGAACAAGACCTGGTTGTTTCTTTACGATGTTATTCGTGGACACAGAAACACATCCAATAATTAATTTTACTGACTTCATCTGAAAAAAAAAGAAGATATAAAATGACATTGCATTTAGTGGCGTGACTACATGATCAGCTCATGGGGGGGGAGCCAGAGACATACGCTGAATTCAGGTGCTGTCGGAATTATCGGAAATACGAGTCAGTTTCCGACACGGAAGTTGCACTTGAATGAACCTTGAAGTCGTAGCGTAATTACAAGTGGGAAAGTCGGAGAAAATTTTGCTTCCCGAGTTGTGACGTTTCACCACTGACCTATTACCTCTCTATCCTTCAAGTGCTCCTCGGAGCTCATATTTCCCAGTTCCCAAGTTGAAATAGCAGAAAATACGACATATTCACATATGGCAATGCAACCAGGCTGCGCAACGCAGCAGATTATCATATTGATGGTCAGGCACACACAGCACACAACCAGTAAAATATACTTTATAAATGGCTCTCTTTCACATGCAGAAAGTGATAGCAGCTTTCCGTGTACTTTTTTATTCGTAAAGGATCAAAATAAACATTTACTTTCTAGATAGACATCCATGTTTGCTGGCAATTCCGATTTCGGAGATGTGAATGCGTCAACCTCATAATTACGATTTGGCAACTGGGAAATAGGAGCTTCCGAAGAGCAATTGAAGGCAGCAATAGGCTACAGAAATAGCCTAACTAATCTCTCCAAAATGCTGATATAACATCAATCACTTCAGGCAAGCAATACACTCAGTAGCAATAATTATTTTTTTATTTATTACATTTTAAAATATTTTTTAGAAAATGATATGTAAAAATGGAATTTATTAGGCTATATAGATGCCATTTTTAATAGAAGGATATGTGGAAATGTAATTTATTTGAATAAAATGATAAATCCGTTTAGGATAATTTTTTTACCGGACATTATGGCCGGCAAGATTTTAATTTGTCCGACTTTGACCGTTTTGCCAGTAAAAGAAAACGGGAATTAGCCTACCGGTTAACGAAAACCCTGAGTAGCCTATAACGCCCCTTTCTTTGAGGCCTCGCTTTGATGGGCATCAGTTTGCGTGTTCAGTTTGTAATTTTGGCAGAGTTTTTGCGTGAAACACGCGGAAATGATAATGTAAACGGATGCAATGCCATTGCATTTGAATTATGTCACTCTTATGCCGCAAAAGCATGAAAACGATATATTAAATGGCGAGTTGAATTAACATTAAATGTCAAATGGATTTGCATTAACATTTTCAAATTGTCAGATAAAGTGCGTGCATTAACTTAAAAAATGAAAACGTAAAATGGACTTTTGCATTTTCATTTGAATTATGTCGGTTTTTGAGCACATCGAATGTAAACGAAATGCAATCGCAGATTTGCATTTTCATTTTAATTTTGGCGCGGATATGCTTCCATATGTACGCTGGTTTCCAACCGCAATTGCAAACCCAGAATTGTAACATTTCTGTAAATTCAAATTGAACTGTGTATTCAAGGTATTCAAGTTTATAATATTTAGAATAGAATTGTATTAGAGCTGATTTACCCAGTTCACTGTGAACTGCATTGTGTTTATTACTAGGGATAGCTGCTACTGTATGGGAAGAATGTGCTTTCTTATCTGTTCTGTAGTTACTTCGATGTCCTTCTGTATGCACTTACTGTACGTCGCTTTGGATAAAAGCGTCTGCTAAATGAATGTAATGTAATGGCAACATGATGATGCACAATCAGCTATGTCCATCTTGAATGAATATCAATATCACATTTGCATAAAATGCAAACTTCACTTTTAAAATAAAATAAATTCTGTTATATTTCCTCAATATATAATGGGTAATAGTGGGTAAAACCTGGAATTTCATTATTTTTGTGTGCTGGGCTCCGTTTCCCAAAATGATCTTAGAATAAAGAGCATCTTAGGCTATTTTGTTTTTAAATATTGCTTTTGTTGTGTTTGTTTTTTTGTAATTTGTTTTTTGTCTTAATCCTTATTTTATTATTTTTCCTCTGGAATGTCAGTAAATTTGAATAATTAAAAATTTAAATATTTAATTAATAAGGCACAAATACATTACAAAGCACTCTAAGATCATCTTAACTCTAAGACGCTTTTGGAAAACGGGTCCCTGGTCAGTACTTCTGTGAATTGCACTTTGTTTGTACATGGTAAGTTTAATTCGCCAAGTTGAATCATTTCATGACAAAGAACACTGAATATGCATTTTGTCCTTCATCAAGCAACAACCGTTTTACCAAAGTAAATGGCACATAAATCTTTAATAATTCATATGACGTAGAGGTACCTCCAAAAAGGTACTCTAACATCATGATAGGGGCGGGGTCAGTGTGGGATGCAGAAAGGACATTTCAACCGTTAGAGGCAGCACAAAGACGCTTTTCTACCAGTTTCTTATGCCTACAATATTATTTCAGAATTGTTGAAATAATGAAATACATGAATAAGTTTCATTATAAGGTAGGCATACAAACACGGTCATAGCGAAAAAAATGTGATCATGGGTGTAGTTACCTTTTAAATTCTAGGATTGCAATTGTGGTTGGAACAAAAACCAGCACATTTGGGACCCCAGGACGAGATGTTGGAACCACTGCTCTACTGAACTCTATCGTAGCCTAGGCCTACGCTTTCACACAGATTTCACAAGCACATGGTATCATTCACCGCTGAGAATTGACTGTGTCATTTACATACAGTTAAACAAACGACTGAGTTGAAGTAGAATCATCATAGTTTTTTATTTCCATCATTTTTATGCTTTAACGGTTCTGCTATTTTTGTTTAACCGCTTTGGATCTTACTTTCATTTCGTTAATGTTAGCACACGATGTCTGTTTGGTAATGTGGCAGTAGCCAAAGCGCTCGTGATTGTACAGTTAATTTTGGAGTTTGAAAGCTTACTGGCGGCTGGCCCAACGTTAATGAGCTGGTCGCTTTTAGGCTACTTTTACTTTTAAGCCATGTTTCCTATTGGGATAGCACAGCGCTGGGCTCTTTTCTATCCATCAAAAAAACAAATAAAAGATTTGTATGAGGTGGCAGAGGCAAATACAAGCAAAAAACCATAATAATAAAAAAACCTTAAAAATATATCTAAAAGTTATAGTTGTAGGCTACAGGGCATGTGTTACCAAGGCTTTTGTTGTAATGAGCTGGTCAATAAGATTACAATGAGTTACATATGCCGTGAAATAATGTTATCTGTGGTGAGGAAACTGTGTGTGAAACCACAGCACTGTGCAAGAACAGATATTTGCGCGAAGGCTCTTTAGTGTCATCTGTTCATTTAGTTTAACATATCCTAAAAGTCAATCTTGGGATATTATCTCAGTGGTGGACAAACACTGAAATAATTTATCTTTAGAATTTTTTTTTAATGACTTTCTATATGAAGTAACCATCTAGAAAGGCATATTTCGGCGTGTACTAAAATACATATATAAATAAACAATAATAATAATAAAAAACTTCAAAGTTTATACTTACAGAAAAAATAGCGTATTCAAAATTGTGACGTAGGAGGCTAACCTAAGCTTAGTCTAGTGTAAGCCACATGTGCTCACTAGATATTTAGCTTTAGCTTACTTTTCAGTTTTATGAAATAAAAAGTGGCCTGTTTAGTCCAGACAGTTATCATAGCCATAGCTATGTGTAGCCTACGGTTTTTATTTTGTTTGTTTTTTAAAGGGTTTCCGTGCTTAACTAATTTCTTCTCCTTCTGAAAATCATACCTTTGCCTCACAGCTGTCCAATATCACATAATGTCTTTAAGCGTAGGTAGAGTCAGGAGTTTCAGCACGCAATACCACTTGTTTTGAGTATTCAGCACGCTGAAAATTAACAAGGGTGTTGACTTGATTAGTGGTGGTTGAGGCCAGTTTCCCCCTCATCATTGTAAGCGCTTTGAGTCACCGTTTGGTGAGAAAGGCGCTATATAAATGCAAGGCATTATTATTATTATTACATTATTTGACTGTTGAAACTAAAACTTTCTGTTGCACTTGGTCGTCTTTTATTGTTTGAAGCATCAGATGAGAGATGTAAAACACTGTTGAGTTGCTCATAATGTCCTCTATTGGTTAACAAAAATGGTCAATCAAACCAGAATGAAGGCGGGGTTTTTATTTCTCAAACGGATTGTCCAAGAAAAAAAAATGAACACTGAATCTTGAAAAGAACACTGATGTCCATACAATGAATGGTAGGATTGCTTATTTACTTCATATTTAGTAGCAGATATTGATAGTAGAATGAAGTGGGCAGCACAGGATCAGACAGAAAGAAGAAGAACTCAGTGGACTGGAGTCTGTCCACATGGCAGAGACAGAGTGTGCTGCACCAGGACTCAACACACTGGAGCCAGAGTGTGTTACAGCACACAGTGGGGTCAGTGGTGTACACCACACACACACATCACTGATTAAAATAGAAACTGATCTGGGTTCCACCCACACTGTGGATCTCATTAAGACGGAGAGCCTTGACTTTACAGAGCTGGGATATGCAACCCATCTGCATCCTGACCCAATCAAAACAGAGGCTGATGATGGAGGATACCTAAAGGCAGAACACATCAGTGACCTGCAGGATATTAAATCTGATAAAATTAAGTGTCAATCCAGGGAAAGTTTTGTGAGTGATGTCATGAATACTGTGATGAATGGAGCTGGCGTTGTTCACAAAGACCAGACTGAACCATGGCGATGTGCAGGAAAGCTGAACATGAACTGTAAAAAAGAAGAATTTAATTATCTGCCGACCCAATGTGGGGACTTAAATCATCACTGTGATGTGAATAATGAGAATAACGACACCAGAATTGTGAAGAAATGTACAAAGAGTAGCAACAAACATATAAATGATCAGAGAATTAATATGATAATTGAACCCATTATAATGAATTCAAGTAAAAACCCAAGTTTTTTCAATTTCATTCAACAGAAAACAAGTAATAGAAATAAAGGTGAAATTAATGCAGGTGATAATACCATATCTGATATATATATATATATATATATATATATATATACCCATTTATATTAGCGTGCATAATCAAGATCGCCAAGATAGAGCCCATCATGGCTGTGAATGAGCATTCACGTTTTATAAAGGGCGTGGCTTGCTAACTGGAGCCCAACCCTTTCATGAGTATCTTTCTCACCCCCAATTTTGGCATTTTTTGAACCGCAAACGGAGGCGTGGTCGCTCTGAAACAGCCCGTGGAGTTACTCTTTAAATTGTAGGATTGCTATTGTGGTTGGAACAAAAACCAGCACACTGGGGACCCCAGGACGAGTTGTTGGAACCACTGCTGTACTGAACTCTATCCTGGGCTACGCTTTCACAGAATTCACACAGCTTTAACCGCTGCTCTACTGAACTCTATCCTGGGCTACGCTTTCACAGAATTCACACAGCTTTAACCGCTGCTCTACTGAACTCTATCCTGGGCTACGCTTTCACAGAATTCACACAGCTTTAACCGCTGCTCTACTGAACTCTATCCTGGGCTACGCTTTCACAGAATTCACACAGCTTTAACCGCTGCTCTACTGAACTCTATCCTGGGCTACGCTTTCACAGAATTCACACAGCTTTAACCGCTGCTCTACTGAACTCTATCCTGGGCTACGCTTTCACAGAATTCACACAGCTTTAACCACTGCTCTACTGAACTCTATCCTGGGCTACGCTTTCACAGAATTCACACAGCTTTAACCACTGCTCTACTGAACTCTATCCTGGGCTACGCTTTCACAGAATTCACACAGCTTTAACCGCTGCTCTACTGAACTCTATCCTGGGCTACGCTTTCACAGAATTCACACAGCTTTAACCGCTGCTCTACTGAACTCTATCCTGGGCTACGCTTTCACAGAATTCACACAGCTTTAACCGCTGCTCGACTGAACTCTATCCTGGGCTACGCTTTCACAGAATTCACACAGCTTTAACCGCTGCTCTACTGAACTCTATCCTGGGCTACGCTTTCACAGAATTCACACAGCTTTAACCGCTGCTCTACTGAACTCTATCCTGGGCTACGCTTTCACAGAATTCACACAGCTTTAACCGCTGCTCGACTGAACTCTATCCTGGGCTACGCTTTCACAGAATTCACACAGCTTTAACCGCTGCTCTACTGAACTCTATCCTGGGCTACGCTTTCACAGAATTCACACAGCTTTAACCCCTGCTCTACTGAACTCTATCCTGGGCTACTCTATCCTGGGCTACGCTTTTACAGAATTCACACAGCTTTAACCGCTGCTCCACTGCACTCTATCGTAGCCTAGCCTACGCTTTCGCACGCACGTGGTATCATTCACCGCTGAGAAATTACGGTGTAATTTGCATTTAGTTGAACAAACGACTGGGTTGAAGTCGAATCATCAACGAATAGGGGTAAGTTTTTATTTATTTCCATAATCTTGATGCTTTAACGGTGCTGCTAGTTTTGTTTCAGCGCTTTGGATTACTTTTATTTCGTCAATGTTAGCACACAATGTCTGTTCGGCTGTCTGTAATGTGGCAGTAGCCAAAGCGCTATCCTTTTGGGATAGCACAGAGCTGGGCTCTTTTCTATCAATAAAAAACGAATTCAAGATTTGTATGAGGTGGCAGAGCCAAGTAGGCCTATACAAGAAAAAAACATTAAAAATTAAAAAGAAAATCTGTAAAATATATCTAAAAGTTATACATGTACCGGGCATGTGTTGCCAAGGTTTTTATTGTAATGAGCTGGTCAATAAGATTACAATGAGTTAAATATGCCGCGAAATAATCGTATCTGTGGTGAGGAAATGGTGTGTGAACTAGTGATGCGCAGTTCGCGAACGAATCGGTATTTTTGAACGACTCTTTATGCCGAGTTGTCTCGACAATTCGAGGGAATCGTGCTTACCACGGCTCTGGCTCTGACTCTGACTGATTTCTACTACAGCCGGGAGCCGTGTCACTAGTTGTAACCTAGGTTGAGCAGCAGTAGTGATGCGCCCAACAAAATAGGTCGCACGAATCTGTTTTATAATGATTTAAGAATACATTTTAATTTGATCTAACAATGTTGCGCACATTTTTGTGAATTAGAGGATCATTCCAAAGTGATTATTACTAGGCTACTGCTAGTGGTTAAAAGATGTACCTTCAGTCGCCTCCTACCCAACTCTGATCAGCACGAAATCAACTCTACTCAGAGCCGAGAACCGCGGCATTATCCCACGGCTCCAGGGTCGTGACACAAACCAAACTCCTTTCGAGTTTTAACAGAGAGCAAATGTTAATTACTAATCGGGTTTAGCCTACTCAGCGTCGGATCAACCAGAAACCTTGACAAAAGTATTCTGTTATATCTAATGATAGTCCGAGACGCCTACTTTTTCTTACGAAATTATTACATGTGGCTGTTTGCAACCGAATTGCAGTATAAAACAGAATTGATATGCGAATGTGTTCAGCAAATGGGCTACTTCTTA
The DNA here is from genome assembly GCA_022702515.1 of Ilyophis sp. 1 JC-2022. NCBI lineage: Eukaryota > Metazoa > Chordata > Actinopteri > Anguilliformes > Synaphobranchidae > Ilyophis > Ilyophis sp. 1 JC-2022. The sequence continues at coordinate 6,450,740 of CM040405.1, forward strand.
TTTAAATTGGTGGCATTTTTATTTTAAAACTCGTCACCAACACAATTGTGAACAGATAAATACAATTTTGTATAATAGAACAGGCTAAATATTTAGCCTAATGGTTCAAATAAACATACTTTATGGGGTCCAAATATATCTTTACCAAATCTACTATTTAAAACTAATAAACGAAACGGGCTCCTGTACACACACGCATCAAGAGCTGGCTTGTTTGTCGGATTTGGCTGGCTATCTCTTCTACACAGCCATCTATCCACCATATGTTCAGTAGGCTACTGGATTCTAGGATCTGACAAAAAATCAGATTTATATTTGCATAGACTAATACAATGGCTATAGCCTATGCAAATATAGCCTAACCATTCAATGTATATTCTTACATATATCTAACGTTACAATCAATGACTGACAGCGATATTTTACACTTCTGCTAGAATAACGGAGTTGGGAAAGCCGTACATAAATGTAAACTGGATGCGATTGCAAACTAGCTTGAAAAGTAAGGTGGAGTGAAACATTGAGCATAGGCTATTATGAAAATGCTCATCAATCGGGTGATTTAGATCTGAATAAAATATCAAAGCTAGGTAACTTAATTTGCAACCAGCTAGACTGCTGTCTGAAACGGCTTCAAATTCCAGCTCGCGCCGCTGGGAGAAATAGATGCGTCTCGGGTAGTTCGAAAGAATCAACCAAACGAACGGCTCTACTGTATTAACCGGAAGTACCAAAAACTTGCAACTCGGACCCGACTCTTCAAAACGAACAGTACGGAAAGAGCCGACTCACAAAAAGAGCCGAACTGCCCATCACTAGTGTGAACAGCTATTTGCGTGAAGGTTATTTTGTAGTGATGGGCAGTACGTGAACGAACAAATCTTTTTGAACGAATCTTTAAAGTGAACTGAGTGTACCGGATCATCACACTCAATGATTCCTTAATATGCGTGCGTGCGCGTCAGCTAACGTTATAGCTGAAGGCGGGCCTGATAGCCGGAATGAAACATCAAGATGTACAGGTGCAGCTCAAAAAATTAGAATATCGTGAAAAAGTTAGAGAAATATTTCAAGCCTTTATTTCTTGTAATTTTGATGATTATGGCTTACAGCTAATGAAACCCAAAATTCATTGTCTCAGAAAATTTGAATATTTTGCTTTAACATATTTTTAAAGTATCATATTTAATATTTGGTCGCATATCCTTTGCATGCTGTTACTTCCTGAAGTCTGTGACCAATCAACATCAAAAGACTCTCGATATCTTATTTTCAGGTACTGTTACAAGCGATACTATAACCTCTCTGCATTTGAACTGATCTCTATGAGAATTGGGGGGTAAGACTAGATTCAACTGTAAATTACGCTGGTACAGTATGGAACACATGGCTGGCTAAATGGCTGTAAGTCACCAAGGGTCTGAGCTATCGAACGAGCCCCAAATCATCACTCTGTTGCCAGATATGGAGTAGATGTGGATGGATCACTGCAAGGGTTATTTCTCCTGACTTTTTTCCCCCATAGAGTTCTATAGGAAAATGAGTCCGGAGAAATAACCCTTGCAGTGATCATCCACATCTACTCCATATCTGGCAACAGAGTGATGGTTTGGGGCTTGTTCGATAGCTCAGACCCTTGATGACTTAGCCATTTACCCAGCCATGTGTTCCATACTGTACCAGTGTAATTTACAGCTGAATCTAGTCTCACCCCCCAATTCAGGAAGTGACAGCATGCAAAGGATATGCGACCAAATATTAAATATGATACTTTAAAAATATGTTAAAGCAAAATAATCTAATTTTCTGAGACACTGAATTTGGGGTTTCATTAGCTGTAAGCCATAATCATAAAAATTACAAGAAATAAAGGCTTGAAATATTTCACTGTTTAATTAATCTATATAATATATGAGTTTCACTTTCTGAAATGAGTGCCAAAAAATATTGAACTTTCACGATATTAAAATTTTTTGAGCTGCACCTGTATAACGAAAGGAAAAGCTTCCTCATGGCAACCAGGAAGTTATCACAATTCAGTGAGAACAGGTGGGATTTTCAAATGAACTGTAGCGAACTCCACAGACTGCTCTTACTACCACAGTTCAGTGAGTCCCACTTAACTGACTAGCCTATATGAACTGCTGACTACCGTACCGCAGTAACCTACAACTGAATCAGTTACTCTCTGCGTAGGCTACGGGCTACTCGGTAGCCTACTAAATTACTTGGCAACAAATGGCGGGGGTATTAGTAAAATAATATAGCCTGGTCAATAGTTTTTTGGCACAGTTTCACATTTAAAAAAATATATAGCCTGCAATCTTACAAAATGATCGGAACCTGTAGCCTACCTGTAGGTCTACTGGCATCTGACGTCCACCCAAGGCAACGTTACCGAAAGCAAAACGGTTCAAGCATTTCCAATCAAAATCACATGGGCTACTGTAGGCTATATTGTACATTTTCCATGTGGGCCTATTCTGCGACTAACTAAAAGAGTTAATGAAAGTCTGCCCGTTATTAAACCATTTCAAAACTGTAATAATGATATAGATTAAATGAAGCACATTTGTGTTTTATTTTGTATCGAAATAGCACAATAAATGTAGACAATTTGAAGTAGGCCTAATGGGCTCTAACCATGTTTTATATAGGCTACACAAATGCATATATGGCTATATTTTTAGGATAAACTCTGGCCCTTGTCACCCTTTTGACAACTTTACCATTTGAAAACGCAATGTTTTACAATAGGCTACTTACCCCAAAATGGTCAGAACTTGAGAACACACAAATTGTCATGTCATATTTCCGTAGCTTCTAATCCATATTTATGACGCTCACCTGGAGCGGCCATATAGTAGCTTAATCCAGAAAACTATAACTACAAGGAAAAAATAAAAAGTTCATATGAGGTTTATAGAAAACGTTAATATTTTTTTACTTGCAGTGCTTTTGACTGGAATCATTTTGCACAATACCTACGCATGATATACTGAACTACTAGTAGCTATAGTGAACTGAACATGCATGCTGTTGGAATATTTGTGCTCTTGCGCAACTGACCCCAGTGAACGAATCACATAGTCAGTGACTAGAATCTTTGTACTGTTCGAATCAGTAAAGTGATTCGTAATTTCCACCACTCCTCTTTAGTGTCATATGTTCGTTTAGTTTAACAGCCTAAAAGTCAATCTTTCGGACGTTGTTTCAGTGGTGGAAAAAATAATTTATTTTTAGAAAAAAAAGGGAATGACTTTCTATATGAAGTAACCATCTAAGTAAAGAATATCCATCATACTTTGAGGAAGCGCTGCCATTGCTTACGTAGGCTAAACCTAAAGCCTCTAACCTATATACATTTTAATTTTTAATAGATAACTTGCATATAATATTTTTTATATGAATATGAAATCACTCAATTTCATATCAGACATATGGCACAAGATGGTGTTGATTGGAAAAACTAACAAACATAGTTGAAATATTACAAGCAGTAATACTTATATATCGAGGAGGAATTCTTCACCTTACTGAGCAAATGTGTATATATATTGTAGTTCATTTCGCAAACCTATAGTGACACAACTAAACTTTCTGTTGCACTTGGTCGTCCTTTATTGTTTCAAGCATCAGATGAGACATGTAAAACACTTGAGTAGCTTATTATGTCCTCTATTGGATAACAAAAATTGTCAAACAAACCAGAATGAAGGCGGTGTTTTTATTTCTGAAACGGATTGTCCAAGAAAATAAATGACCATTGAATCTTGAAAGGGACATTGATGTGCATACAATGAATGGTAGGATTGTTTATTTATTTCATATTTAGTAGCAGATATTGATAGTAGAATGAAGTAGTATAATTAGCACAGCTGTCAGTCAGGCATCTGCAGGACTGCAGATTGTAAAGAATGTGTCAGCTGCTGTAGTTGGACCTGTTTGATTAAGGCTAAATCCCTTCCCCTGTTTCCCTCCAGGAGCTGCACTTCTGCACACCTTTGAGCAGCAGTATGATGCAGGCAGGAGTCTGTCTGAGACAGGGCACAGAGACAACACTACCAGAGCTCACTGAGCAGCACAGGATCAGACGGAAAGAAGAGGAACTCAGTGGACTGGAGTCTGTCCACATGACAGAGACAGAGACGGTGTGTGCTGCACCAGGACTCAACACACTGGAGCCAGAGTGTGTTACAGCAAACAGTGGGGTCAGTGATGTACACCACACACACACATCACTGATTAAAATAGAAACGGATCTGGGCTACACTCACAATGGCGACCTTATTAAGACAGAGAGCCTAGACTTTACAGAGCTGGGATATGTAACCCATCTGCATCCTGACCCAATCAAAACAGAGGCTGATGATGGAGGATACCTTAAGGTAGAGCACATCAGTGACCTGCAGGATATTAAATGTGTTGGTATTAAATCTGATCAAGTTAAGTCTCAATCCAATGAAAGTTCCATGAATAATCTCATGAATACTGTGATGAATGGAGCTGATGTTGATTACAAAGACCAGACTGAACCATGGCGATGTGCAGGAGAGCCGAACACGAACTGTAAAAAAGAAGAATTGAATTATCTGCCGACCCAATGTGGGGACTTAAATCATCACTGTGACATAAATAATGAGAATAACGACACCAGAATTGTGAAGAAAAGTACAAAGAGTACCAACAAACATATAAATGATCAGAGAATGAATATGATAATTGAACCCATTACAATTAATTCAAGTAAAAACCCAAGTTTCATTCAACAGAAAACAAGTAATAGAAATAAAAGTGAAATTAATGCAGGTGATAATACCATATCTGATTTAAGTACACTGAGAATTCATACAGGTGAAAAGGGCTACACATGTTCTCAGTGTGGGAAGTGCTTTTCCACATTACGAAATCTAAAGAGACACCTGAGAATTCATACAGGTGAAAAGCCATACAAATGTACACAGTGTGAGAAGTGGTTTAATACCAAATCTCATTTAAAAGAACATTTTAGAATTCATACAGGTGAAAAACCGCACATGTGTACACAGTGTGAGAAGTGGTTTAATACCAAATCTCATTTAAAAGTACATTTTAGAATTCATACAGGTGAAAAGCCGTACAAATGTACACAGTGTGAGAAGTGGTTTAATACCAAGTCTGATTTAAAAGTACATTTTAGAATTCATACAGGTGAAAAACCGCACATGTGTACACAGTGTGAGAAGTGTTTTAATACCACATCTGATTTAAAAATACATTTTAGAATTCATACAGGTGAAAAGCCATACGAGTGTACACAGTGTGAGAAGTGTTTTAGTTTAATGCCTTCTTTAAATACACACCTGAGAATTCATACAGGTGAAAAGCCATACAAATGTACACAGTGTGAGAAGTGGTTTAATACCAAGTCTGATTTAAAAGTACATTTTAGAATTCATACAGGTGAAAAGCCATACGAGTGTACACAGTGTGAGAAGTGTTTTAATACCACATCTGATTTAAAAAAACATTTTAGAATTCATACAGGTGAAAAGCCATACAAGTGTACACAGTGTGAGAAGTGTTTTAGTTTAATGCCTTCTTTAAATACACACCTGAGAATTCATACAGGTGAAAAGCCATACAAATGTACACAGTGTGAGAAGTGGTTTAATACCAAATCTCATTTAAAAGTACATTTTAGAATTCATACAGGTGAAAAGCCGTACAAATGTACACAGTGTGAGAAGTGGTTTAATACCAAGTCTGATTTAAAAGTACATTTTAGAATTCATACAGGTGAAAAACCGCACATGTGTACACAGTGTGAGAAGTGTTTTAATACCACATCTGATTTAAAAAAACATTTTAGAATTCATACAGGTGAAAAGCCATACAAGTGTACACAGTGTGAGAAGTGTTTTAGTTTAATGCCTTCTTTAAATACACACCTGAGAATTCATACAGGTGAAAAGCCATACAAATGTACACAGTGTGAGAAGTGGTTTAATACCAAGTCTGATTTAAAAGTACATTTTAGAATTCATACAGGTGAAAAGCCATACGAGTGTACACAGTGTGAGAAGTGTTTTTCTAGAAAATGTTTTTTAACTCAACACTTGAGAATTCATACAGGTGAAAAGCCATACAAGTGTACACAGTGTGAGAAGTGTTTTAGTGTAATGTCTTCTTTAAATAGACACCTGAGAATTCATACAGGTGAAAAGCCATACAAATGTACACAGTGTGAGAAGTGTTTTAATACCAAATCTAATTTAAAAATACATTTGAGAATTCATACAGGTTAAAAGCCCCACAAGTGTAAACAGTGTGATAAGTGCTTCAATACAAAATCTGATTTAAATTCCGACATGAGATTTTTTTATAGTTGAAAAGCTGTACAAGTGTACACAGTGTCAGAAATGTTTTTGCAGAAAGTCTGATTTAACTGAATACCTGAGAATTCATACAGGTGAAAAGCCCTACAAATGTCATCAGGTGTGGTAAGTGTTTTTCCCACTCAATTGCTTTCAATCGCCAGCAGATAATTCATACAGGTGAGAATCCCCCCAAGGGTACTCAGTCTGGGAATTCTTTTACAAAATCTAATTCAAATATCCACCAGCTTGTTCATTCAGATGAAAAGCCCTCCATTGCATTCAGTGTTGGAAGTGGCTTAATACAATATATTTTTCAAATATTCAGCCGAGAATTAATGAAGGTGAAAATCTATGGAGTCAATACAGGGTCAAAAAGCCTGAAAGCAAAAAAAGGAGAACCGCAAGCGAGGGTGCTGTCATACATGCAAAATATTGGTATTATTATGTAAAATATGTAATTTTGGCTCTCGGATCCTTTGCTTGCTTTTACAAGTTTATTCTACCAATATTCTCTCAGATTTAGGAAATCAATTTGTTTTTCTCGTTGACAGTAACAAATCAATCTTTCCTTCAGACTTTTTGGCTCTATATTGACTCTATAAAAATTCCTATTTGTTTTCAGTATGGAGATAATTCATACAGGTGAAAACCCCTACAAGTATGCACATACCACCAGAGAAATCATACAGGTGAAAACCCCTCCGAATATCTTCAGTGGAGATTGCTTCTCCAAAATATCTAATTTAAATATCCACCTGAGAATTCATACAGATGAAAAATGAAGAGCCCTGCACATTCTCTGTGTGGAGGTGCTTTTACTAAACAAGTGCATTCAATTTACACAAGATGCTTCACACTAATGAAAAACCGTATAATGTCGGGTGTGTTTCTACAGAAAATGTAACGTGTTTATTCACAGCCATAGGCGCCGATCATGTGGGTTCTCATGGCTAAATTAGTTGTTATAGCACTGCAAGCAAGATAGATTTAGGTGATATGAATTGAATTCAACATGTCTTTTAACATTGAACAATTTTCAGTGTGGGAAGTGATTTTTTCTCAAAGTACTGAGTTATTCGTCATTAAATGATCGCCACACCAATGAAAAGTCTTTCAAATGGACTCAATGTTTAAATAAAAAAAACAACTTCTACAGGTGCAGAATTTGACAAATGTACTCATTTTGGGAAGTGTCATGAGAGCATCCTGCACATGATGTATTTTTTTTAAGGATAAACCGCTACTGTGTTGTAGTTTCCAAATACCTCACAGTTTAAAGTTCTCCTCTTGATATTCCTGTGTACAGTGTGAGAAAGTGTTTTAATACCAAACCAAGTGTTTGTCTAATGTATTTTTTAAATACACACCTGAGAATTCATAGATGTGAAATGGCATACAAATGTACAGTGTGAGAAGTGTAGAAATTTTTAAATCGAAAATTAGATTTAAGTGAAAACCCTGAGAAGATTTAAAAAAATCCACACAAGTGTAACGGTGTCAGCAGTGTTTTTAAAAAATCCACACAAGTGTAAACGGTGTCAGCAGTGTTTTAATACCAAATTTGGTTTAGTTATCCACAGGATAATTCATACAGGTGAAAAGCCCGACAAATGTAGTCAGTGTGGGAAAAACTCTGAAAATGAACTTGACAGTACTCACCTTTTTTTTTTTTTTTTTACTGCAAACTATTTTTTTTAAAAATTAATAATGTGAATAATGCAGAATGAAGAAGACATTGTGTTGTCAAATGGTGAAATTTAAATTAATCTTTTTTTCCCCCCATCGTATAACGATGCACAGTGAATCCCTGGGACCGTATTTGAAAAACATTTGTAAAAATGTATTCATGTGATTTACTTTTTTTTAATAAATGCAATATTCGCTGGACCAAGTCACCCTCTCCAGATCTCTCCTGTACAATTTCACTTTCATATTTCTTCCACAGAGAACTTAAATCCCCACTGCAAGGACATTTGCTCCACTCTACTGATAGCCTCCTGTAGTTTTTTCACTATATGATTATATCATCAGCAAATAATGCTCTCTCTATACCTTACATTTGAGTATGTCATGAATCATAATTGAAAATATAATGGGACTTCCCTGTGGGGTTCCATTGTCCACCAAAAAGCAAGATGAATACTTCCCTTCCACTCATTTGGATTAACAGAACAAGCTTAAAGTCTTTAATCCAGTTAAACATCCTTTCTGAAATTCCTAATCTTTTCATTTTAATTAGCAACTGATTCTTCCACATTAAATCATCACCCTTCCTTCAGCTCTTTTATATGTCATAGGTATTGCTAATGCTCTTGAATGTAATGCCCTTTTAGCAATTTTATCAGCACTTCTTTTTCTTTCTATTCCCTGATGAGCTGGAATCCAACAAAACTTCACTATTTATCTTCAATAAAATTTAACATGTTTCTGGAACAAGATCCTCCCTAATTGACTTTGTTGATTTTAAGCTTCTTAGTACAGTTACAGGGAGAATATTTTTCAGGCTAATTAAATCATGGTTTTATTTTGTTGGCTACAATGAAAACAACAATTGATTGTCAGTGTGCTTGCTGTGTTTGCACCACATGATGAGATGTCTGTTCAAATAGGTATGCAAACTAGATTTGGATAACAATATAGCAGCACTTAACACATGTATAGCCACACCTAATGATGATTGATGTTCACAGAGGTATGACAATATCTTCCCTATGAACACCTACCCTACCCTTTATCTCCACCCAAACGGTAGGAATGGGCCCATTGGTAAGTAAGCTTTGAGGTGGTATAAAAACCTGCAGTATAGACAGTGTTATTAGTGGACACAGAAACACATCCAGAAATGTATTTTACTGACTACATTTTATTTATACAGCATTGCATTTGATGCAATGTTTAATTGTAAGTAAATGTTCAGAAACATTAAATATCATCTTTATCCACAGTATGTCCAATTTGTCATTATCTACATTAGTTAGCTATATACTTTTATATATAATGCTTATATTCACGTAAATGTGACCCTGTTTAGACGCATCTATTAGTTCCATTATAGTAGCTACTTTTATAAGCTTTAGTACACTTTTAATATAATTCCAAGTAGCCTACAAAAATAATTTTAAACAATAAACTAGCAGTGTACTTATAATGTTCACTCAAATATATTTAAATATATTAATTATATGTATACTTATAAGTTCACTCAGAAGTGTTGCTTTAAACTGTTAAAGTCCTGTTGTTCGCTCACGTTAGCTAGCCAAATGCTAGCCTATGTAGTAGCTGTCTAATAATACATAAGTTAGCTGATATAGGTTCGCTAACACAATTTTCTTCAAGTTACTTAAGTTTATTTCAGACATTTCATATCCTCTTTTTAAAAGAACACTGTCGGTATTGGGTTACCCCAGACCTTATTAGAATGGCCATCCAACGTTGTGGCAACAGTTTGGGGAAGGCCCTTTCTTGTTCCAGCATGTCTGTGTGTAACAGGTGTCTGGTTGACGTAGTATGTAGGCTATCTTAAGTGTGGACCAGTTAATCAGAAGATATAGATTCGACATAGGAGAGTAAGGTATGCTACATGACAAGTGAGACCAAGAAGACACAAAGTCATTGGATACGTTCAAAGGTAAGTAAAGTATATTTAACTGTAAGGCACTGTATCTCTTCTTTCAGATACAAAGAATCACTGAACACATAACACAACAACTAATGAACATTCAATGAATAACAACAATCAATGAACATTCAATGAATAACTCTTTCAATTTCTTCTCTTTCAGATCCTGCTACGGTTTATCATTATTATTGTCTCACTCCATGTTGTGTCCTATTTTAAGTTGTTTTGTATGTCAAATGACAATTAAACTTTGTTTATGCTCAAGCTCTAGTTTTAACTAGTTTTAACTTGTCTATTGTTATTTCACACTAAGTCAACCCAATAAACTCTGAATGACAACTCTGGATTACCTTGTGTGTCTTAACTCTTAAAACCAAATAAAGAAAATAAAAACAATATCAGGGTGCGACACTGCGATCCCCCACAGGACAGCAGTGTGTACATACACACATACCAATATACATCTTATATAACTTTACAGTCTGGAACTCTTTTATCACAATTCTCTCAGGCAGTTCAGTTCAACAGTTATGCTACTTGAGTAAAATCCACTCTGTCCATCCCAGATGAAAGCAGATAATTAGCTGTCCGTTCAAAGTGACGTGGATATACTCGACTAACCTTTTGTCTCCTTACTGTGAAGAAACAAACTTGAAAGCGGTTGTCCTACCGCTCTGGTTAAACACAACCTGCTGTCACGACGTGTCCGTCCAGGGGTATGGCTCGCCACTCGCCTCCCAAGAAACGAGAAATCTTCTTGAATTCACCTTACTGCAATCACGATGTGTGTGTCCAACCCCAACCAGGAAAAGGGGTACTAGAGAACCATCCAGGCAAAACAAAATCCAAAACCAACAAAAAGACCCGGCCTGGCCAGACAATAGCCAGACAGGCTAATTAATATTCACTCTTAACTTCCTTAACATTTCTATTATAATTATTCTCAATGCAATATTGAGTTCAGCCTGCAGAGGGCAGCCTAGCGCTATCCACGCTATGCTGAGAATCTGAAATGGCTCATTACATTTCTGCTGCGTTTAGGCGTCAGCTTACCCTCCTAATTAATGGAACGGAGAGTGAAGGGAGAGAGGATCCGAAGGCAGGATTACTGAATGTAGTGGTGAGATTTGAGGGAGAGGGGGGAGTAAAGAAAATTGATCTGCTGAAGCAAACAAAAATTATTAGAGGACAAGTCAGAGAAGTGAAATATGCGAGAGTTTTGGGAGACGGAAACTTGCTAATAGGGACCATCAATGAAGAGCAAATGGAGAAGGCAAAGTGTTGGGAAAGTCAAAGTAATAAGAGTAGGGGAGCAGAGGAGAGGCGGGTGCAAAGGCGTAATTTCGGGAATACCTCTTAAAGTTACCATGAAGGAACTGGAGGATAACTTGCGGATGAGGAATAGTTTAGTCCAAAGTGCTAAAAGAATGCTAAGGGGAGCTGAAAAAAAAGAAACTGAGACCATTTTGATCGAGTTTGCAACAATGGTTCTCCCAAAGGAGATCTACTTTGGATTCATGAGATACAGAGTTAGAGAGTTTATACCAAAGCCATTGAGATGTTTTAAATGTCAGGGGTTTGGGCATGTGGCTAATGTGTGTAAGGGGAAGAGAAGATGTGCTAGATGTGGGGGCGGGACATGAGTATGGGAAGTGTGGAGAGGGAGTAAAACCAAAGTGCTGCAATTGTGGAGGGAATCACAGTGTTGCTTACTGGGGCTGTGAAGTAATGAGAAGACAGGTGGAGGTGCAACAGATCAGAATGAAGGAAAAAGTCTCTTATGCAGAAGCAGTTAGGAGGGCTGGTCAGGAAAAGCAGGCTAAGGAGTATGGACAAATAGAGTGCAAATGACAGTGAATATAGAGGAGGATAAAAGGAAGAGGTGGGAAGAGAAGAAGGGGTTGGTGTCCTTTATAGCAGGAGTGATAAATGCAACAGCTGAGGTTAAGTCTAAAACTGAAAGGATTCAAATAATTGCCAAAGCAGCAGTGCATCACCTTGATATGATAGGTTTGAAATGGGAGGAAGTGAGAGACAATCTCAGTGTTCAGGCAAGTCAAGAGCCATGTGTTGGTTGATAATAACAATGTTAATATTCCAGTGGAATGCAAGGAGTTTGATAGCTAATGGGCAGGATTTTAAGCAATTTGTAGATAGTAGAAGGGAGAAACCAGACATTTTGTGTGTTCAGGAATCATGGTTGAAACCTCAGTTAGATTTTGTTTTGCCTGAATATGTGGCAATTAGGCGAGATAGAAAAGATGGGGGAGGAGGGGGCTGTGTCACATTTATTAAACAAGGGATGCCTTATAGAATATTGGGTATCGGAAAATAATTGGAGTATGTGGTGGTGGAGGTTTGGGTAGAAAGGAAGGTAGTAGTGGTGGTGAATTATTATAACCCTTGCAAGAGATTGGAATTAAATAAGCTTGAAGAAATAGAAGGGCAAAGTAGAGCAGGCATTGTGTGGTGTGGGGATTTTAATAACACATAACACATTGTGGGGGAGTGAGAAAACTGATGTTAATGGCCAGGTTATAGAAGATTTTTTAGATAAGAGGAATTTAGTCTGCTTAAATGATAGAAGTAAAACAAGAATAGATGTTAACACAGGAAAGGGGTCAACACTGGATCTTACAATGGTTTCAAATAATATTGCTCCCATATGTGAATGGAAAGCATATCAAGAAGGAACCATAGATAGTGACCATTATCCAGTATTATGTACAATGAACATGAATGTTTCCATTACTGAAGTGGACAGGGGGAGGAAATGGATGTTTGTGAAAGCTAAATGGGAGAAGTTTAAGGAAGAGAGTGATGAGTATCTGAATCAGATCAATGATAACATGACCATAGAAGCTCTGGATAAGGGAATAAGGAAAGGTATTAGAACAGCTGCACTGAGATCCATCCCTAAAAGTAAAGGCAGAATAAAGAGGAAGGCAGTACCATGGTGGGATGATAACTGTAAAGAGGCTGTGAGAAACAGAAATAAGGCATTTAAATTATTGAAGAGAACCCATAATTTTCAACATATGACACAGTACAAAAAAGCCCAGGCAGTGGTAAGGAGGACAATAAGACAGGTGAAAAGATCTTATTGGAGACAGTTTTGTGATTCAATTGGGAACACAACGCCAGTAGGAGAGGTGTGGGGAATGATCAAAAAGATGGGGGGGGGGGGGGCAGAAGGGAGTGGAGTTATCCGGTGCTAACGAATGGAGATGAAATAGTAGTAAGTAATAAAGAAAAATCTGAGTTAATGGCTAGCACTTTTGTGAAGGTACACAGCTCTAATCATTTGTCTGAGGAGGGGAGAAGGGGCGGGGAAAAAACCAAATCTGAAAACAGGTGGAGGCCTTAAGAAGAAAGGAAAGTAGAGGAGATGAGCAGAGTGCACCATTTAATGTAGAAGAGTTAAAAAGGGCGTTGGCTAAAGCTGGGATGACTGCACCAGGGAAAGATTAAATATGCTATGTGATGATAAAACACTGAAGCGAAGAAGGTCTGAACACATGATTACTGCTGTTTGACAAAGTGTGGGAGGAAGGTAGAATACCTGTGAGTTGGAAGTGGATTTAGGAAACGAAGGGGTACGTTAGATTCAGTGCTGTGTCTAGAAGAAGAAGGAAGGAAGGCGCAAATAAATAAAGAGACCGTAGCGTCATTGTTCTTCGATGTAGAAAAAGCATATGATATACTTTGGAAGGAGGGGCTTCTGATAAAGCTAAATGCAATGGGAATTGGGAAGTTTTTAACTGGATAAGGAACTTTTTGAACAAAAGAACAATACAGGTAAAGATAGGGTCTTAAATCTCCAATAAATATGAGATTGAAAATGGAACACTGCAGGGGAGTGTGATAAGTCCTGTATTATTCTCAATTATGATAAACGACATCTTTGGAAATGTATCAGTGGACATGGGAAGATCATTATTTGCAGACGATGGGGCTCTGTGGAAAATAGGGAGAAATTTGAGGTATATAGTTAAAAAGGTGCAAGAGGGAATAAATCAAGTAGAGATGTGGGGGAAGAAATTGGGTTTTAAGTTCTCAGTTGAAAAGACCAAAGTAATGTTCTTCACAAGACAGGGTTAGAGGAAATTTTAACTTGCAGCTATATGGAAATAATTTAGAGACAGTTGAGTCATTTAGATTCTTATGAGTGTATTTTGACTCTAGATTAACATGGAGAGAACACATTAAAAGTATTGTGGATAAGTACAAAAATGTTTTAAATGTGATGAGATGCCTCGTGGGGTTGGACTGGGGAGCGGATGTAGCATCCCTGAAAAATATTTATGTAGAGTGCTACAGGCTTGCTGGGTTTTGGCTGGACAGGGGATGGAGCAGCAAGAGACCTGGGAGTGTATGGAATGGAGTTCTGTCCGACAGTGTATAGGCCTAGAATCCCTGTGTGGATACTAGAGGGAAAATGCAGATTTAGTCAATGAGTTTTATTGGTATACAGAAAGTAAACACACAGAGTATGTACAGGTGTTTACGGACGGATCAAAAGATCCAATAACAGACAACACTGGTTCTGCTGTTGAAGTGCCTAGTAGTAGAACAGAAGTATGCAAACAGACATCAAACTTTTTAAGTGTATACACAGTTGAGTTGTACGCCATATGGATGGCTTTAGAGTGGGTTGAACAAGCCAAACCTAGCAGAGCTCTGATTTGTAGTGATTCAGCATCCGCTCTGTACAGTCTAAAGCTAGGTACATCCAGTAATCGCCAAGACCTATAATTTGAAATCATTTAAATACATTCACGAGTGGTAAAACAAGGCACTGTGGTCACATTAATTTGGGTTCCTGCGCACATGGGTATTAAGGGTAATGAGAAAGTGGACAAATTTGCCAAACAAGCTGTTAGAAAAGAAAACATAGACACCGCAATTTAACTTTCTAAAGCAGAAGGAAAGAGTATAGCAAGGAAGGAAATCAATAAAGAGTGGCAGCAGTACTGGGATCAGGAGATAAGAGGACGACAACTGCATGCAATACAAAAAAACAGTGGGTAGGGAGAGAAACAGAGGAAATAGGAAAGAGGAGGTAGTGATGACCAGACTTAGAATAGGACACAGTAACTAGAATGGTACTCTAAGCATTATAGGGAAACATCCAACTGGACTCTGTGAACAGTGGCATGAACCAGAAACGGTAGAGCACGTTCTTGTTAACTGCCGGAAATATGTAATCGAAAGAAAAGACATGATGGATGGAATGGAAAGAGCAGGACTAACAGGAGCCGGTTTAAATACATTCTGGAGTGTGGTGGAAGTGGACAAGGCAGGAAGTATTTGAGCACATTTCTTAAGAGAACAGGACTGATGGGAAGAGTCTGACAAAATGGACACTGTAGGAGTTAACTTGCTCCAGAAGATGGCAGTAATGCAACGCAAAGGATGCAAGCTGCCGTTAAACTCCAAAGAAGAAGAATAATAATAAGGAGAAGAAGAAGACAGTGGTAATCGAGCCAGTTGGTTACTTTTCCATTGCGCTACAGCTAGCCGAGCTAGGTAATTTGCAGGATTGCTTCATCTGGCATTTAACACTGATAAGCGCTTGTAAAAACTCAATGGGCAACAGGCTGGGATTGCCAAGATGGCGGTGGTTTCCAACGGGCTGAAGTGAAACTTTTCGAAAAGAGAAACTAATCGGTCTCAGGAGAGGGGAGAGAGGATCTGTTGCACGGTGTTTGCGTTTTGAATTTCTTTTTTGATTGCTAGCACGCAATAAACTGTACTTGACTGTAACATCATGTCAGATACTTCAGATGGACATAATGAGAAGGGAATGGAGTGGATGATAGGTAAATCTACGCGGAAGAGAAGGGATTTGGAAGATAGAGATAGACGAGAAAGAGCGAGAAGTTGGTCTGATGATAGTGAGGCTAACAAAAGTAAAAAATCAAGAAATAGTCAGAGGGAAAGACAGATAAATATAGATCAAGCACAAGAAGTAGAGTGGAAAGTTATAATCGAGTTTAATCAGGATGGTGGGCACTATCACCCGATTAAACTTACTAGAGCAATAGAGAAAGAAATCGGTAAAATCAAATTTGCTAGGTTTTTGAATAATAAACGAGTGCTGATACATGCATCCAGTAAACAACAGCAAGAAAAGATACTAAGTATGTCGTCACTTAATGGGGAAAGTATGAAGGCTCATATCCCTGGAGCAATGGCAAAGTTAAGAGGAGTAATCTCAGGAGTTCCACTAAGTGTGTCTATGGAAGAGGTGAAAAAGGAGGTTAAAAAAGACAAAGTAATTGATGCCACAAGGATTATGAGTAAAAGGGATGGGTCACTGAAGGAAACCTTATCGGTAATTGTACAGTTTGAGAAAACTCTTCCTAAATCAGTGCAATTGGGATACATGAACTACATCGTTAGGGAGTACATTCCCAAACCTCTTAGGTGTTATGCATGCCAAAGAATGGGGCACACAGCTCAGCAATGTAAGAGAAAGCTAAGATGTGCAAGATGTGGAGGTCAGCATGAGTATGGAAAATGTGATAAGGATGCCAAAGTTAAATGTTGTAACTGCGGAGGAGAGCACAGTGCTGCGTATGGAGGCTGTGTAGTGCAGAAAGAAGCCAGAGAAGTGCAGAAAGTTAAAATAATGAATAAAGTCTCATATGCAGAAGCACTAAAGGAAGTAAAGGGGACAGGAACAAACAACAGAAACTATAATGAAATGGCCCAAAGAAATATAGGGCAAAGTGACAATTATACACAAGAAAGGCAGGCCCAAAGTCAAGCTCGTATGCAAAATGTGTGTGTGCATAAATGTAAAGTCAATGATGATACACTAGTAGTGAGTAAAGTGAAGTTCATAGTTTTCATGTGTCACACCATTAATGTTGCAGTACGGCAGGAAAAGAGAAGTGATAAAATCAGGATAATTGTGGAGGCAGCAGAAAAATTCCTAGACATGAAAGAGATTAAAGCAGATCAGATACATGCGCTACTGACAGAAGCTGAAGGTGGAGAATGTTCTGGTGGACGTTGTTAGCAATTAAAATGTATTGCTTTTCGTGGTCAAGGAGGTAGATCAAGGATACTCTTCAATTCAATTCGAATGGTTAAAACACTTTGTCTTTATTGTGTCAGCTCGAAGTCTTTACAGAAGTACACAATGGATCTGTGCTCCTCTGGAAGCGCACGCTCGAAGCGCGCTCTCGCGCGCACGCTCGCTCCATCTCTGCTACTGTGGTGCTTATATACTATTTGCTAAAAAGGGGTTTGTACATCACTGGGCGTATAATTCAAACCAATCAAACGTTTAGAATTTCACGTGTTCAGTTCATGTCTAGTATTTTTCCATGAAGATAGAAACTTATGAGTTTTGGCGTTTCCTGTTTTGCATAAACTGGCTCTGCTTTTGTGGCAAATCCTTTATCTGAAGAATGTTTCTCAGGACAGTTCTCTGAGGCCCTCCCTCTCAGAACTCTCAGAACACAGGCCCAAGGTCACCCATTCGAAACTCAACTACCACAGACAAGTTTATACATTCTATTTACAACATATACTTTTATAGGATTAAATGTTAAATTCCCACAACGTTTAAGACAGTAATTATGGGTATTCACATACTACAATGGAATGCGAGAAGCCTTATAGCCAATGGTCAGGAATTTAAAAAGTATATATATGAATTCAAAGTAATTCCTGATGTAGTATGTGTGCAAGAAACATGGTTACGTGGTTACCAAAGTGGTGGAGGGTGTGCTACTTTTATCAAAGATGGGTTGGCCTTTAGGGAGGTTCCTTCTCCTGATGACATGGAATGCAACATAGTTGAAATTTGCAGCCCAAGGGAAGAAGGAAATATTAAGGTAATCAATTTATATAATCCATGTAGAAATCTAACTGTTGAAATGTTCAAGGAAATGGCAGGGACAGTTTATAGAAAGGAAATATGGTGTGGAGATTTTAATGCACACAGCAGTTTATGGGGTAGCAAGCATACAGATAATAATGGGAAGATAGTGGAAGAAATGTTAGATGAAAGATCACTGGTTTGTCTTAATAATGGCCAAGGTACGAGAGTAGATGTGAATAGGGGAACAGTATCATGCTTGGACCTTACAATGGTGTCAGATAGTCTGGCAAATGCCTGCGAATGGTATGTCAAGAAAGAGTCAACCATATGTAGCAGGGCTAACTGGTTGGACAGTTGTTGCTTGGGTGAGAAGGCATTCAGCTCTCCGATTGGCTGACAGATAGAATTGGGTTTATCAACAGCCTATTAATAGGCTGCAGTAGCCAGGTAAGGAGAAAGGTCTTACCTGTTGCAGTTCCGGGTGTTCCATTGGGCATACTGCTTCCTCTGTTGTAAAGGTAGGCTGGTAGTTCCATGTCATGCATAATGATTGTACTGATCCCAGGTAAACTGATGAGTGTTGTCCATTATAGGTTCCTGTAGTTGGGCTGGTGGCGCATGAGACGGCTATAATTCAGATTTAAAGTACTTTTATTAAGCTGGGTACCGTGACCACAGCAAAACATTTAGCTTTTCTGTTTCTCTGAATAATGCATGGTAGGAGCCTATGATAGAAGGCGCTATTGCTACCTAGTAACTTATTTCTTATTTTCTTATAGGACATTGCTGGCTGCTGTTTTGCTATATTATCATTCCCGATGATCTACACTGCGTTTGACGGAGTTGTAACCACATAACTACGGCGGCTATACGTTGGGTTGCCGGCCGAAAGATTCACCGCAGCGAACCGCTATTTTATCCCTGTGTTATATTTATTACTGCATGTTATGGTGGTTATCCACCGGTCTTTTAAGTATTTATGTGAGATACGTGTGGGACTCGTGTCTCACTGACAAACTAACTGCGGCTAGGTTGATTTGGGTGCGCTAAGCTGCCATTCTTATTTTCTTTGTTTTGTGCTGGAGGTAGAGATTTCGTGCTGGTGTAGCTGGGGGCAATAGCGCGAATCGGAAGGCGGACCTTTTATTCACTGCTTGCTGTGTATGTGTATGTGTGTGTGGATAGTATTGGGAATTTAAACCGCACGTACTCACTTGGCTTTTTTCACCCTTTGCAGTGCGTGTGTCTGACAGTCACGAGTGTGTGCTTGTCCCCTTCCGGTAAGTTGCCCTCTCTCGCCTCGCCGTTCTCTTCCTCACACACTTCAGCAGCGCCCCTAACTGGCCTGGGGGAAGAACGGCCGTGGTTATTTTATTGTTTATTATACCTTTTGCTAATTGTATATCTGTGGGTACATGTTTTATTTTGTTATTTGGTTTAATAAACTGTTATTGATTGAATCCACTTCTATTTACTTCATTTAATTGAAGGTGCCTGAGTAGAGAACCATAAGTGCTTGGTGCATGGTAAAAGAACAAAACTAATTCCTTGGGTGAAATTCCCAAGGTGGCGTAGTCTAGCTAACTGTACTACCCGCCACACATAGGAAGTGATCATTTCCCAGTATTAACTATAGTAAATACAAACGTGTGTTTACAAGAAGGGAGTGTTATTACCAGATGGTGTTTTGGTAAAGCTGATTGGGAGAAATTTAGGTTATGTTGTGAGAAGTCAGCTCAATTGGTAACATTAGAAGGCAGTATAGAAGAATGCATAACTCAAGTTACAGAACATATAATAGAGGCTGCAAAGTTGAGTATTCCAAAAAGAACAACGCAGGGTAAGAGGAAAGTGGTACCTTGGTGGAATGAGGAATGCAGTAAAGCTGTAAAAGAACGAAACAAGGCACTCAGAACTCTGAGGAATAATTTAACACAAGGAAATATTATAGAATATCAAAGGAAAAGGGCAGTGGCTCGTAGGATAATTAAATAATAATTAATAATTAATTAAAGAGATGTTTGGACCATGTTTAAGAAAATGAGTGGGAAAAGGACATCAGTTAAAATCCCAGCATTGTTGGATGGGGATAGGCTGGCAGTGTCAGACAAAGAGAAGGCGGATGTGTTAGGCAGGGCATTTGCTGCAGTTCATAGTGGTGAGCATCTTGAGGAGTTACATAGGCAGCAGAAAGCCTGTGCACTCAGTGAGAATGAAAATGTGAGGGAGAAGAGAGAGGGTGACATGTCAACTTTAGATTTGGACTTCACAATGTCAGAACTCAAAATAGCCTTGCAAGGTACTGGATATACAGCCCCAGGACATGACCAGTTATGCTATGCTATGTTTCGGCAGTTACCACTGGAAACTTTGAAGGTAGTACTGAGACTTTTTAATAAAATCTGGAAGGAAGGAGTCATGCCGAGTTGTTGGAAAAGGGCAGTAATACTACCATTCAACAAGCCAGGGAAGGATCCTACTAGCCCTGGTAACTATAGGCCCATAGCACTGACATCTCATGCTTGCAAATGGATGAAGAAAATAATAGTTCGTAGGCTTTCACATATACTGGAACAGAGAGGAATATTCAGCAAATATCAGAGTGGATTTAGAAAAGGATGATCCACAATGGATGCTCTAGTTGGAGTAAGTAATGAGGTGGAAAAGACACTGAAAATGAAAGAGTTGATGGCAATAGTATATTTTGACATTGAAAAGGCATATGACTCTATGTGGAGGGAAGGGTTGCTTATTAAATTGAGTAATGGGTATTGGAGGGAGGATGTATAATTGGATAATGGACTTTTTAACAGGCAGGAAATTTAGAGTCAAGGTTGGAGCAGACGAGTCTAAGGATTATGTTATAGAGAATGGCATTCCACAGGGGAGCGCAATTAGCCCTATACTGTTTAATATTATGATTAATGACATATTCTCAGAGTTAGATGGATGTATAAACTCGGAGCTTTATGCAGATGACGGGGCTATTTGGATGAGGGGGAGGAATGTGGCATATGCATTTGAGAATATAAGGAAAGCAATAAAGAAAGTGGAGAAGTGGTCATATGAGTGGGGGTTCAAATTATCTACAAGCAAGACTTGCTACATGTTACTCACAAATAAGCACAAGATAGATGCTGAGAAGTTAACTCTGTCTGGACAACCGATGGAGAGGGTAACAGAATTTAAATATCTGGGTCTATGGCTGGACAGTAAATGTACATGGAAAGTTCATATCACACACCTGAAAACAAAATGCAAAAAGGTCATTAATCTATTACGAGCTGTGGCTGGGTGTGACTGGGGGGCAGAAAAACAGTCATTAATGGGCATATATAGGGCAATTATGAGGTCAACAATAGACTATGGAAGTATTGTATATGGAGCAGCAGCAAAAACATCATTGAGAGAAGTGGATAGGCTGCAATATAGAGCACTAAGAATATGTATTGGAGCTATTAAGTCAACCCCTAGTAACGCAGTTCTAATAGAGGCAGGAGAGATGCCACTGGAATTAAGAAGAAGAAAACTTACATTAGCATACTGGGTCAGGATTAAAGGAAGTGGGGAAGGAAATAATGTAAAGATTCTACAAAAATGCTGGGAGTATTCCAGGTTCCAGGGCAATGGATTTGGATGGACATGGGAAGAAATGGTAAGGGAATACGAAATGGAGGTATTAGAGTTCGCCAGGTCCACCCCAATTAGCAGCATTCCCCCTTGGCTGTTCGCAGAAGTCAAGATAGATTTAAATATTCTGGAGAAGAAAAGAGGATGGCAAATAGAGGAAATGGGTGTTAAAACTAGTGCTTACCTGGGACAGAGTTTTTATAGGTATCTAGAAATATTTACAGATGGGTCTAAAAACAAGCAGGGAGAGGTGGGAATTGGTATCTATGTCCCGGAGTTTAAAATAGAAATTTCCAAAAGAATCTCCAATCATGTATCAGTATTTACTGCAGAAATAATTGCAGTTATTATTGGGTTACAGTGGGTGGAAGAAGTCAGACCGGATAGAGTGGTGATGTGTACAGATTCACGAGCAGTCTTAGAAGGCATACAGTCAACAAAAACAGTAAGAGATGATTTAGTTATTGAACTTAATCATAGCTTACTAAGGCTTAACAGACGTGGCATAGATATCCAGTTTTGTTGGGTACCAGCACATGTGGGGGTGAAAGGGAACGAGGGTGCAGATAGACTCGCGAAAATGGCATTACAGAAGGAAATAGAGGTTACAGTTCCACTGGGAAAAGGAGAAGGTAAAGCAATAATTAAGAGGAAAGGAATAGAGATTTGGCAGAAAAGGTGGGATGAAGACCAGAAAGGAAGGGGATTCTATAAAATACAAAAGTCGGTCATTACAAAGAGCCATAAGGAAAGGAACAGGAGAGAAGAAATAATTATTACAAGACTTAGAGTGGGTCACACAGGATTAAATGGCACAATGTTTATAATGGGGAAAAGGGACAGTAATAAATGTGGGAACTGTGGAGTTAAAGAAAATGTAGAACACATCATATTGCATTGCACCTTATATGAGGAGGAAAGAGAACGGCTACACGATAAAGTCCGCGAGGCAGGAAGGGATTGGGATCTGATAGGAATTTTAGGAACAGAAGTAGAGGGAGTAGAAAGCACCAGGAAGGCACTTTACACTTTCCTAAGAGACACAAGATTGATGAATATAATTTAAGAATGAAGTAGAAATGACATGATGTTACATACTCTTGTTCAGTAGGTGGCGGTATGCACCTTAAAGGGTTTGTAATCCGCCAAAAAAACTTAGAGAAGAAGAAGAAGAAGAAGAAGGGAAGAAGGATATACGTGGGATAATTCACAGCTGAGAATTACATCAAATTAAACGATTGATTTGGATTCATTGAGTCATCAATGAAACGGGGTAAATTCTTTTCCACAATCTTGTTGCTTTTGCAGTTAGTTTTGCTGGTTTTGTTTAGCAGCAAAGTCCAAATCGGGTTAGTTTACGTTCGCTGTTTAGCTATACAAGATATCTGTATCTGTTAATCCTAAACTGCTAAACACACGGAATTGTACAATTAATTTTAGAGTTGGGAATCTTTGTAGCCTACTGGTCCAACGTTACGTCACTATACGATGTTTATGAAGATTTCAATGAGTTAAAGATGTCGCTAACTGAAATGATTTAATAACGCTACAACAGCATCACATTGTAGCCTAGTACCTTACAACAGTTCACCAAATTAACACGTGGAACATGTGGAAATACAATAAATATGTTGAATTTGGATCAATTACCTGTATTATTATTGTTAGGTAGGTATACAATTGAGTTGGTGAGCCTACGTTTGAGCGAAGGAGCCTGCCTGATTATGCGCATCTCGTTCTTGTAAACGGAAGTTAAACCGTAGGCCCATCATGGCATTGTGATTTGGTGAAAACAATAGGAACTATCCGGGAAACGACACAGATGGCCAGCAATACATGCAATTTGTAAGCAAGGTGCCTGTTAGCCACTCGACCTTGACGTACCATGGGCATTTAACATTAAACCTCAGATTTACTGAGCCCACTCGTGGGAAAAGAAATATTCGGTCTAGAACAAAAAAAACGTCTATTTTCTAAGTTTATGGCGCATAAACCTTTAATAATTATATACTCTGTTGTCATTCAATCTTTTTTGTATTTGTTGTGTCACTGTAATCAAGTTGATTTTCTCACGGCCATAATACCGAGATGAAAGCCTGCACAGTTCTGAGGCACTTCAGAAAGTGCTTTCCCCGTTCTTCTATTAGAACACACTAAAAAGAACACAAAAAGATAACCGTTGAATTTAAAGCTGTTTTTAAAATTGACCTGAGACTTTGTATTACCCAGGGAAGCAGTGGCGGCCGGCCTATAGAGGGCGCTGGGGCGCCGCCCCCCCCTCCCCCACATACAAATTTTAAAAAAAGTTTTAAAAAAATTATTATTTTTTATTATTATTTTTTTTTTTTAGTAGCTTAAAATTATTATTTTTTATTATTATTTAATTTTTTAGTAGCTTAAACATGTTATATGTTGGCCTTGCGTTGTCTAAAGTTTAATACATTACATATGCATGTTCAGGGAGCTGCGGGGCGCCGGTAACGTTATGGTGAATCAGAGCACTCATTCATTTTCAGGCGAGCCCCCTGATACTGCTGCCTGATTCGCCGCCAAAAAAGGAAGTCCCCGGGCGCAGGCCTGTGCGCCCCGGACTATCCTACCCTTTTCTGATTAGTCCTCATGGTTTATAGGGGTGGGACAATGCACCGGTGCATCGCGATGCATCGATCCGAATGTGTAAATACAACTGCATCGATCTGCAAGATTCGAATCGATAAGCATCGATTAATATCGCATTTTAAATTAATGTACACGTATTCATTTATTCAAAAATTATTTAAAATATATATTTCTGAGACACGATTACTTTTAAAACTCTTTTGACCAGCTTCAATCCATGTTTCTGCTCCAACCCCAACGTAAGCGTGAGTTGAAAGTAGCGACTATGAGACGGACAGATCTGAGCGAAATGGCTAGCTGCGTGCTCGCTGAGTGCGACAAAAGAGACAGAAACTCCGAATTTGCGATGTTCCGAACAGAAAATCAGTGGTATGGAAGCATTTCGGGTTTAGAAAGAAGGAGGGTGTACTTGACAAAACCGCTGCAATATGCAAGATCTGCCAAGTAGAAATCAGATACACAGGCAACACCAC